>JAOXYF010000027.1:13584431-13604455 GCA_028565775.1 Sternarchorhynchus goeldii | reverse complement strand
ATAATTTTAAGAAATTATAAGTTGTTTTTTATTTGTTTTTACCTATTTGTTTGAAATGCTATCGTGGGTGGATTTGGTGATTCTGGTGCCCCAACCCAACATCAATTTTCAAATGATGCTGGAGCCTCAAGTGAAACCTGATATCCATGTCTGATTTAAGATTCAGACATGAATAACATCTTGCAATTAGCACTGAAATGTTTCTTTAATTTGAATTAGCACTGCTGTAAAATAATATTAGCAAGTCTGGAAAAAAAAAAAAAACTCACTGAAAGGAAATGAAGGGTCATTTAGAAGGCAATGGAGCTGGCTCTTAGTGAACCGACTCATTAAAAAGAGATGGAATGTCTATCACTATGTCATACGAACATTAGCACTTACAATATGTACAGTCTGTGGAGCTTGTGTGGAAGTACAAGCTTCTAATGAAAAGTTCTTAGGAAATTAAATGTCTATGACATTTTTTGGTCAAAATACCACAGAGACCAGTCACCACAGGATCAGTCACCACATCACGCTGACAAAACAGCCATGCTCAAAACGACCAGTGTGAGAGACTGTTTGCTTAAATTGTAATGAGCCACCACTCACCACCCCCCTTTCTGCATGAACCAGAAACATTGCTGGTAGAGAAATCATATCGGTGCAACCATATGTTGGAACCAGAAGCAGACCCTGACTTGCTCTAATGACGTCTGCTCATTCTGCCCACACACACACACACACACACACACACACACACACACACACACACAAATACACATACCTGCACTATGCAAAGCGTGCGCACTTGCCAAATTACATATGCATGTAAAGCATGTTTTCCCTTAGCACTACTTGCTAACACCGCTAATCTGTGTTTGTCTGAGTGTAACACAGTTGTAACTTTAATTTGTAACTTGTGTTATTCATCTGTTAAGACTAATAGCATTGCCATTATTGTGGAACCTACAGCAGGTATCCAAGTAACACCAATAATTTCTTAGAAAATTATATGTAATATATTTGCTTAGCATTAACTACTACTAAATGACTATGAAACACATGAAAAATGTTTTACGTTACTTATATTTCCTTTATCTGCACTTTACCTTTGTACAGTTGGTATTGATTTATCTTTTAAAAGTTTTGTTGCTATGGCCTGTATTGTACTGACCCAGGTTAGAAAAGCTTTTAGACCCAAAGTGGTCAACATACAGTTTTCAGGGTTTTGCTGACTGTAGCTGGGACATTGCCGTCAAAAATTAGCTTTATTCATTTAATCCCTTCAGTCCTCTTAGGCTGGGAGCCAATGTAGCATTTTGTGCTGGTCTGTGCAGCCAAAAACAGTAGTTCCCATGTTTAGCTCTTAGCATTAGTATAATAATAGCGGGTCCGGCGAGTACGTAAGAAAAACTACTTCACAAAGGTAGTGCTCAAGCCATTTGTGGAAATACTCAGACTGCGGGTAGTATAATGCTAATGACTTCCCTCCTGATGTAGATAGGGGAGCCAAATCTGAAAGGCTCATTTTAGCCTGTGTTTTCTGATGTGGACAGCCCACTAAACAGACTGGGCTGTCTTATTTCAAAGGTTATGGGTTGGTAGGTACTCAAGATACCAAAATATATGTACACAAGCACTGAAAAGTTTTCACAAATGTTCCATTTAAACAAGCTACATTTAGACGTAGATAATGGATGCCTTGCTCCAGCCCTGGTGGCAGGAGAACAGCAGTCTGGTGATTTGATGGCTAAAATAGAGTTTTACTTGTCAGGTAATTACCAGATTATTGAGGGTTATTCATACCCAACACCCGAGCAAAGTAAACGGACCTGATAACTGAAAATGCAGTGTCCTTATGGCACACAGGTGCTACCTAGGTCCTCAGCCCATACCACCGAGGCAATATGTAGCTCTGAGGATATTACCGGGATGTTATCAATATATCTATCTATCAAATAAAATAACATCACAAGCTGTAATTTAATAACATGTACTTTCAACCATGTTAGAAAATCCAAAGCTGGGTGAATACATAAAAAATAATAACAGTAATATAAAAATATACGTCAATGATATGAGATATTAAAGCAATCAAGAATAACAAAGTAGTATGTTGCACTTAGTCAAAACATCGATTTAGTGTCATGGGCAAAGGGCATACAAAGACACAAACACAAAAAGGACAAGCGCAGGGTCTCCGTCTGAAGGGTTTAACGAGAAACAAAACCGAAGATAAAAGCACACTAACATATGAAACCTGTAACATAACAGTGATCGACAGTGGTCTTAAGGGGGACATGGTTGTAACAATGTGTGTATAAACAAATAAACCACAGTCCACACAATGACTTTCTACAGGTGGCAGCCAATAGTAGGCCTCCGTACCATGACATGCACTGTAGTAGGACTACTTAAAAAAAAAAAAATGACAAACCCAGTTATGGTATTTTAACAATATAACCCTAACAAGACTATATCCAGCCAACTTAGCAATAAGAAAAAAATATTCAAATTATGGTACATTCATTAATCTTCAGTAGTATCAATAAGGCTAAAAGCTTTCTAAATTAGACAACTGATGTATGCTATCTAGTATACCTTATGCAACATTTTCTACAGCATATTCACTTCATAAAGCAGGCTTGAGCCATTCTACTGAATGGGTGCCAAATTAAACTTCATTTTTCATTTTTTAAACACAATCAAATATCACACATTAAACTGTTCAAAATGCATAATAGTCAATCTCTGGCATATTTATTGAATTTTTCAGAAGAAAGGAGAAGGTGGCTGCATTTTTCTCAGTCCCGTTACCGAAATCTATGTCATTTAAGAAGAAATCTTTTGCTTTCCCCTCTGGAAAGTGTGTATTTTAAAGAAATTGTTGGTTACATGTTCAAATAATTGATATTTGTGATTAAGGCAAATCACTATATATGCACAAGTTTTCTTAACCCATTTTTAATGCAATTTGTAATGTTTTAATGCAAAGCCATTTTCAAAAGGGACCCAAACCTCATATGTACATTTTTACCATGTAATTTATTAAAACATCTGGATAAATGAACTTAACATAATTTACAGAATTAGTTGTTTACAGAAGTGGGAGAGAGATGAAGCCTTCCTCTAGCCAAAAATTTTTCAGATTGTCCAAAAGGAACCATTTTGTCTTTTTGTTTATCTTCTGATAAACAACATTTTTTCCAGAGTCTGCATTTTCCCAGTTGTGATGTGTTTTACATCATCCCTTGAACAGAAAGCTTGCACTCTGCTTATCAAATGATCTGCAACCTTCTTGTTCTGCTTCTGTTCATGGTGTAGTTCCTAATCTTTTCTTTCTTCCATCTTGTCTTTAAAATGCCCAATGAATTTTGAGCGAGGCTTTGTAACCTCTACATTATTGTTCCTGTTATTATTTTTTTAATAATTTGCCTTTCCTTCTCCACATGATGTATTGTATTTGTTTCGGATGTCCTCCACCAGAGCCTCATGAAACAAAAGGGTCTTCTGAATGGGTGCACAAGGAAACTGTCTCATCCAACTCTTTACTTTTATGTGTGGAGATCCACCCCCCACCCCCCCTTTCACTGGATTTGTCTTATACTTTTCTTTTTTGGGGGTCGTTTCTTTAACAGAACCTGTAGTTCATTAGTTTGTTTCTTAAGGTTTTCATTGGTTTGTCTCATCAGGCCTTAATTACATTGCCCAAGATACACGTACATCGCAATAAATGGCAATTGACATCTTGTCAATGATTCCATGAAATTTCATGTCCTTCAAAAAGGTGCTGGTGTTATCCCAGTAACTGGCCCTGGGAAGTTGTAGCTTGAGCCAGATTGCCGGGGTCTGCCGTCTGTTTTGGTGGCAAGGTATTGTGAGACATAACCAGAATGAGACAGACTTGCAGAAAACATATTTATTACTTTATTTGCCTTGGCTATTAGCATTTTATATGCTTGTGTGTGCTTGAATTTGGGGGATGTCTTAGTTGAGAATGGAAGGAGTTATGGTCAAAGTTGTCCAAAAGAAATTACAAAATTACAAAACCAAAAATCCAAATTTAAAACAGGTCTATCTCCTGGAGCCTCAAACATAGCACTGTAATGTTTGGGGTGGATTGGGATAAACACATGCACAAGTGGAGCACCAATGAAAACCGAGGCAGGAAGAAAGGTCAGGGATTTTATGAACACAAGAAATTTCACAGAAAATAATACCAAACCTAGGCTCAAGTGACAAACATACAACACACAAACCAGAACAAACATAGATGATTATATACACCAACACAACTACCACACTTGAGTGAGGGCCAAAAACATACAAAAGAGCAAACTGTGAGGACTAATCAAACAACATGACAATAGGTGAGATAAAAGGTGACGACATCCACAGGACAAATCTAAAGACAAGAACAACAAGAGCTTCATACGTAACCTGAACACGAAACCAACTAAGAAAACTATAACAAGAATGGGAGGAAGGGAAAACCAACAAACAGGAGAAGCAGACTAGTCAGGGGAAAGGATGTCAAGAGGACATAAAGAACCTAAAACTAAGAAACCTAAAACAAGATACAAAGAACACAACTAGGAAATCAAACAGAAAACCAGAAGCAAGGGGGCCAAACAATAAACTAGAGCAGCCAAGAGTAAGAGACCTACAACCAAAAGCAACAGGGAAACTAACAGCAAAACAAGAGGACCTGAAAACAAAACTTGAGCAGAGAAATGACAGTACAGAAAGTAGAAGCTGAAGAAATAATTAAAGAACATCCAAAACACCAGAATACAGGAGCACAAGGCAAACCAACTAACCAAGAAACAGAGAGCAGAAACAACAGCCAACAAAGCAGAGGAAAACTGAGGAGCTACATGTACATTTACATTTTTTTTTACATTTGCGGCATTTGGCAGACGCTCTTATCCAGAGCGACTTACAAAAGTGCATAGGGATACTTGGATTATCTAGTGTAGAGAGAGAGAATCATTAAGGGGATTCTCTAAGGGGAGAAGGGATCATTAAGGGAACAACCAAAAGCAGGAACAGAGTGGGAACTGGGGAAAAAGGGAAAAAAAGAAAAAAAAACAAAAAAAAACAAAACAGAAATGGACTATGGAATCCTGACAAGCATGAATAGAAGCAGCAGGTAGCACAGTCATGTGGGAGCCCTAGGACGTTAAGTGTCCAGCCAATCATTGTCACAAACTTGAGTGAACTTGTGAAAAGGGAAGCGATAGCATCCAAACATCGCAGTTTACCAAACACTTCCATGACAATAACCCCCCTGGCTCTGCACCTTCTATTATTAATAAAATTAAAAACTACTAACAAAATTCTTGAGTAAACAAGTACATTTTTAAACTAGACTTAAAAGACTCAGACTGTGTCCAATTCCCGAACACTAGTTGAGAGATTATTCCATAACTGTGGGGCTTTGCAAGAAATATCTGCCACTAGCCATATTCTTCATAATCCGAGGTACTCACAAAGAACCAGCACCTACTGATCAAAGTAGGCGAGGTGGTTCATAAGAGACCAGAACCTCGTTCATGTACATTTTACTGCTTTTTAGGGAAGTAGTAGTATTTTATAATCAATGCAAAATTTGACAGGGAGCCAATGAAGTGAGGATAAGATAGGTACGATAATGTTCATATCTTCTAGTTCTAGTAAGGACTCGTAACTGAGTAAGGACTCTAGTAACTGCTGTTCTCTGGACTAAATGAAGCTTGCTTATGCTTCTACTGGAACATCCAGACAGCAAGGCATTTCAGTAATCCAACCTAGAGGTAACAAAAGCAAACTGATAACGATCTGTCAAGTAATACCTAAACCAGAAAAGAACCGTTCCCTTAATTCCAACATTTTCTAGTCTCTGGAGGAGAATGGTATGATCAGTAGTATCAAAAGCTGCAATAAGCAAAGACACATAGCCATGATCAGAGGCCAGAAGTGGGTCATTTACCACATCTCTGTACTATGATAGACTTCATGAATGTTATTTCTGTGTAGGTAAGAACATAGCTGTTGTGCTACAACTCTTTCTAGGATCTTGGAGATAAATGAGAGATTTGATACGGGTCTATAATTGGATGCCTGACAGGGGTCAAGTTCAGGTTTTTTAAATCATGGATTTGATAACTGCTCATTTAAATGATTTAGGAACATATCCAGTGCGAAGAGAAGAATTTATCATTTTTAGAAGAGAGTCAATTACTACTGGTATTACCTGTTTAAAAAATGGTGTAGGTAAGGGATCTAGTAAAACCTTCTAATCGCTCAACCGAGAAGGCTAAACTGACATCGACATGATTGGCCATCACATCATCAGGCTTTAATTTAATAGTGGTAGCTATAATAGCTATAGTGGTAGTCCTACTTTGAAGAAGTAGGTAATTTTGCTACAGTATTAAACAAAAATCTAGCATTTTCTTTTTATCTTTTATTAGCATGGAGAGATTATTTGCTCTAGTAGCACTAAGTGCTTTTCTATGGCTCAGGAGGCTCTCCTTCCAGGATAAATGGAATGCAAACAATTTAGTTAGACACCATTTTCGTTATAATTTTTCGAGTGGTCTGTTTCAAGGTGTGTGTATGACTATTCAAGGTGCTAGCTTTTTCTCTTTAATTATTTTAAGTGGAGCCATGCTATCTAATGATGATGTTCTAAGCAATCAGCCACCTGATCAAGTTGTGTGGGGTCAGACAGTGAGCCAATAAAGGCTGAGAGTTCTGGCAGATTACTGATAAAATTATTGACAGTAGCTGGTGTGAATGTGCGTTTTATGCAGTAGCGTAGCAGAATGCACCTATCTGGGCTAATACATATTTTAAATGAGATGAGGAAATTATCTGAGAGCTTCAGGCTGTGGACATATAACTATATTTTCTATATTTAACCCAAATGTCAGTATAAGATCAGGTGTGTGGCCAACATAATGAGTAGGCCCTTTTACATTCTGAATGACCCCTACCGAATATAGCACAGACACCACTGCTGTTCTCAGAAGGTCTTCAAGATTATCAAAATTAATATTAAAGTCTCCAAAAATTAATGTTTTGTCTACAGAATTGACCATATTTTATATGTAATCTGCACATTCACAAAGAAATGCAGAGTATGGCCCTGGAGGTCTGTAAATAATAAATTGCAAGATTAACTGAGCAGACTTGATCTTTGTGGATATGCATGTTATGGTAGTGTAAAGAACCTCAAACATGGTACATTTATGGTGAGTTTTTTGTGTGACAATTGTATCCAGATGGCTTAACCTCATTTAATGCTATGTACTCATTTGGTTAAGTCCAAGTTTCTGTTAAACACAGTACATTAAACTCTTGATCAGTAAGTTTCATTGAAAATAAGCGCTTTAGATGCAAGAGATCTAATATTTAACAGTCCTAGCTTCAGATCAAAAGTCCTCACCGTGTAATCAGAATGATCTAATTTTACCCTCATTACGTTGCTAAAGAAAACTTTGAGAGTATGTCTACATTGTGTCATGTAGAGTGTCAATATGGTGAGACTTGAGTGATGATTCAAAGCAGCTAGCAGACAGTCAGTTTAGCCTGTTAGTCTGCTCCCTGGCCTAGGGTCTGGATTGTCAGAGATTAACTTGGGCTACCCTAAGACTATGAGCTATGTTACAAGAAATGAGAGCAGCACCTTCCCAAGTGGGGTGGATACCATCTGTTCCTAGCAGACCCTCAAAGTTACTCCAATTATCTATGAAACCCACATTGTTTTCGGCACACCAGTTAGACATCGAGCAGTTTAGCGACCATAACCTGTTCTAAGGTATATCGTCACGTCACACTGGGATGAGGCCAGAGCACATTACTGCATCATACATCGCTTTCGCTGATTTGCACTCTACTACGCCTCCAATAATTTACACACCTCTTGGTAACTTCTGACTGATGAAGGCAATGAAGACAATATGAATGACTCTTAGAAAATCTATGCTTTCGTAAAACCCTGAAATTATCTGCTATGTCTGGCACCCTGGCTGCTCATATACAGCTAACTAATGCTACTGGTGACCTAAAGGTGACCCTAGTTTCATGTGCCGTAAGATAGTCTCCTATAAACAGAGCTCTTGCAGGTTTCTCAGTGGGTGCCTCACTGAGGAGAGCAAACCTGTTTGATACGTGAAGCGGAGAGAAATGGTGCTCCTATGGGCGAGCATTCCCATTTGCTTTGGCTTTGCGACGATACCACCGAGTCATCACCCATTCACACCGTTGTGAGGTCTCTAGTGACAGAGTAGGGGGGGGGGTCGTCAACACTGCCTAGGGCACCCAGACTTTTCCCTACAGAGATTCCACTACTCTCACTGACCAGCTCTAAAGTATGAATGCGTGGTAGAAGAAACGTACCTTAAAACAACCTTTACTGAGGTTAATTTAAGTAAATCCAGCATGGATGGCATCCTCTTGCACATTCGATGGGGAAAATCCAAAATGTCCAAATCCAAAGTTCTCTAGCATATTTTAGTTATTTGGATGCTTTGTTGAGACCTGATGTCTGTTTTGTGTATTTTCTACATAGGCAAATAATGCATCTTCCAAATATCTATTTAGTTATGTAAAATATTGAATAAACAATCTGACACTAGAACGCTTAACAGTGGAGGCCAAGTGAAGCAGTATTGAAAACAGGAAGTCTCATCAACATTGATAATTTGACAATCTGTGACTGCTGAACAAAGCTCTTTCCTTTCTGTTTTATCTCACACATCTGCTTTCTCCTTCTCTTTGGCCTTCCTTCTACCTTCTTCAAATATTATTAATTCTTCTTTCTTCTGCTCCTTCTTACTTTGCGTCAATGCTGTCTTTTGCAATTTTAAGGTGCTTTCTATCTCTCATTTCCTGGGGTTCTCCACTTTCTGTTTTAGTCCACCCTGGCTTCCTCTCCTTTTGTCCTTTCCAGAACTGTGGGTTTCTCTAGCTTTGGCATCTGCTGTACTTGCTTGGCCAACATGTCTAGTTCAGCCTATCTGGCAGGGATCTTCTCATCTAGATGTTGGATAGTATGCTGTCTTACTTGCAGTACCACCAGTCATAAGGTTATCTGTCTCTCATTGTTTTTTTCAGCCACACTTGTTGTTGATCTCATCTGTAATCTCACTAATCTGGTTGGCATGAACTAGTAAGATGATGGTTTTTCAGCATCAAAACATTCACCTCCAAACAGTGTCTCTGACAAACAGGAAATCTGGAACACTTGGCGCAGTGTTCCTATACAGAATGAAATAAAGGTATGTCCACCTTACATTTAATGGTTGTAGGTTAAGATTATACTTCAGAGATGCATGGTGTTGTTACAGCTGAAAAGATTGAAGGATTACTCTCCGTGACAGTCATCTGCTGCAGTCTCTCATGACCAGCCTTGAGCCCAGACTGCAGTTGCTTCCTTTCTTTCTTACTTTTTCATTTGCTCATTTTCCTTTTCTATATTTGATATTTTACATGCATCCATCTCTACCTACAGAGAGAGACATTTAAAAGTTTATTATTTTTGCAAGATCTTACGTATTCTTATAGAGCTCATAAATGTAAACTATTATATTTAAAAAGTACAAATTTTCTGAAAATGGCAATTGTTTCAACTGCTTACTAGTAATAAATATTAAAGTTGAAATTTTAGAATTTTTTGGAATGTAAAGAGTTTGCCCTACTTGTCTTGAACGCTTCCACACCAGGCACAATTTAACCAAGTAATTTCTTAAAATATGTAGGACTATAATTATTATTTATATGTGTTACGTCACCTATGGAAACAAATTGCTTTTGTAGTGCTTCAGGTAGGTTGCTGTTGGAAGCAGGACTGCAAGAATTATGCTAGAGACCAGGATGTTTTTTCAATACCTTTGACTGCCAAAACTTTTTGACTGGCAACACTTTTCAACAATACGAGGTGCAGTTGAACAGAGTAAATTAGGTGCATGTTCCAATTGTGTACTACACACCAATGCTATAAAGTACATACTCTGCAACATTTTTATATTACATTTGGCGGTTTAGTATACAAAAAAAATGTATGTGCTATTCCGTTATTAACACAAAGTTAATTAACATGAAGCGTTGCTAAGTCAACATACATTAACATAGTTGATGTCAGCTAGTCATCTTACCTAGTGGGCCAATTAGCTACTAAAGTTATTGCCTACAAAGGCCCACTACATTTTAGGCATACTACAGTTAGGCTGCTAGCTAATTTAAATAAACTGACGTATTTCTTAGTAAAAAAAAGTTGCCATTTGTTATTCTTCATAATAATTTTACAATTATCTTTTTATAAAGAAATCCAAGTAGTACTTACATTTGTAGACAAGTTTGGTAGCAACCAATGCTTCCTTCATCACTTGGTTGTCCACCATTGTTTTGAAAAATTTCCAGACGTAGCTTCTCCTTTTGCGTTTTGCATCGCATTGTGGGACAACAGTGTCCATTTAAACCAGCAGTATCCACATTTTCTTCAAAGGGGGCCAGATTGGACCGTAACAAAATACTTAAGGGATGTTCTCCTTCCAAATACAGTGGGGCCAAAAAGTATTTAGTCAGCCACGGATTGTGCAAGTTCCTACTTAGAAAGGTGAGAGAGGTCTGTAATTTTCATCAAAGGTACGCTTCAACTATGAGGGACAAAATGAGAGAAAAAAAATCCAGGAAATCACATCGTATTAATTTATTTGTAAATTATGGTGGAAAATAAGTATTTGGTCAATAACAAAAGTTCAACTCAATACTTTGTAACAACCATTGTTGGCAATGACAGCGGTCAAACGTTTCCTGTAAGTCTTCACCAGGTTTGCACACACTGTAGCTGCTATTTTGGCCCATTCCTCCATGCAGATCTCCTCTAGAGCAGTGATGTTTTGGGGCTGTCGCTGGGCAACACGGACTTTCAACTCCCTCCACAAATTGTCTATGGGGTTGAGGACTGGAGACTGGCCACTCCAGAACCTTGAAATGCTTATGAATAGTCCTTGTGTCAAAGTTCAAATGAAATGAGACAACCCACTAGTAACGTAAGGGGTGGTGTTGCACCCTTGACTGCATTATAACCTTTAGGTCTGGTTTGATGGTTGTAGTCATGATCCACAAGAGGTCACGCAAGTGGCAATCACTCTGTCTGGACCTCAAACGGTTCTTGTTTAAATTCATAACAGTGAAGGGCTATTCAGAAATGAACACTACCCAAATAAAATGAGCATTCTCTTGCCGGGTGTTCGCATTTGGGGAAATCTCTCCTTATCCAGGTGTTGATAAAAGTTCTGAAGATAGACCTGCTGATGTCAGCTGTTAAGTTCATAATCAAACTGCACCTCAATTAGCTCCATCTGAAACTGACGTAGTGCGGTGTCCTTGCAAAATCTTGGCGAAATTCTTAAAGGGGAAGTGTGTCATGTTTGGCTCAGTTTGCGACAAGTGTAACTTGAATAGTCAGAGCTTGGTAGCAAAGGCCTTGATGTGCACATACTACAGCTGGCTCACCACAGCATCTTTTCTTTGTAGGCTGGTGTTCAGTGCATTCAAGTGCTTCGTAATATTGACTAAAAATGCCATAACTGCCAGCCAAGCAGGATCAGACAGTTCCCTCACTGGATGCCTCTTTTCAGTCAAAGACTGTGAGAAAAAGTGCTGCAACATCGATCCATAACTGAGCCATTGGACATAGTTGTGGTAAATGATATCACCATATTCGATCTCATTATCTTGAAGAAACTGAGTCTGGTGGTAGTAAAGGGCTTTGGTGCAAAGAATGTTTACAGCGTTAGCATCCACAATTCGCTTCGGCAGCAACCAGTTAAGCACTCCTTCACGAATTCATCATCAGAGAAGAGGTTTTCCATGCTTAGCAATTAGCATAGCCACTTCATAACTGGCTCGTCACATTCTCCTGCAACATTCATGCCCTCGAGAACAGTCGCTGCCGTGAAACCAGGGCAGCTTGCAGGTGTTCAAGTTTCTCTGCCCTCTCATCCCCTGAATATTTATTGTAATGCCCATGCTTTGTTTCATAATGTCTCTTTATATTAAATTCCTGCATCACCGCAATAGTCTCTTGGCATACAAGACACACGCATGTGCAGTGGCTGTCCGTGAAAAAATATTCGGACTTCCATCTGTCTTGAAATCAGCGGTTCTGTCAACTCTGTGCTTTTTTTCTGTAGCATTACTAAATACGGTTGTGTAAAATGCATTGTGATCCGGTCAGATGTCTAGCCATCTTCGATAGCCCAGTACTATCAACATCTACATACTGCTGCAACCATCAGGTAAAAGAAAAAATTGCAATGTGCTGGCAGGCCACAAATAATGTATTCTCACAAGTGATGCTGTGGGCCAAATAAAAATGTCTGGGGGCCACGTTTGGACACACCTGACACCTGATACTCAAATCCCGAGTTCTAGGTATACTCAAATTTGATACTTCTTCCAGGAAATTCAAATATTACAGCAAATAAGACATATGATATGGCAAAACGGTACAAAAGGTAGTATAAATGGTATGGGATATGTGTCATATACAAGTGAAATGTTGTAGTACAACATCGTATGATGCAGTATAGTAGCTACCATAATGCGATTTGCTCAAGTGGGAGGAGAAAAAAAAAACTAATCTGATCAGGTTGATACATCTCAGACACAGTACATTGCTGATTTCTAAACATTACGGAAGAACACTAAACAAAAAACGTTCAGCGAAGCGTGACATTGGCTAGCTATCAAATCCCTACAGCCCATGACACCTTGCTACTCTTTACAGATGAAGGGGCACTGAAGACAGAAGGCTTAGCTACATCTTAATCCTGAATGGTGTGTTCGCTGTAGAACACGTACTCGCCGACAGTAAATCTTTCACTTCTTAAAACTAGCTAGCTACTTTCCTCTGTCTCTACAACCTTTTATTCTCTGAGAAATCTTCAGCGTGTGAAATGTTAACGTAAACAGCGTCTAACTAGGTTAACTGGAGACGGTCAGTTACTCAGCTGGCGCGAGCAGGCCTTAGCTTTCATAGCTAATTAACGTTATCACTAATGTTAGCTATTAACCAAATTTGCCGATTTGCCATCTAGCGCTCAGCATGTTATTATGTCCACATACAAATACATACAATCATATGAGTGTAATCGTACGGTCTTTTTTGCATCTAGGCTTTAGCGATGTTCTGTCTTTTCTATTTGGTCCTAGCGATCTTTGGGTGTTTTTTCAAATTGTGGACTTTTCCCATAGGGTTTTTTTTACTTTAAAATTTTGCTAAAGCTTGGTGATTGTAAAAAACACCTAGTGGTGCTTCTAACGGGTGAGAGCGGTGGGACTCTCCAATAAAACCTTTGCTCCACTTTCATCCAAGGTTACACTTATTAAGCTAGCATTATTTTCTCTATTATTGTTTCTAATGTTGGACTATTTATTATAACAAGCACTTAATATATATTTCCAAACCACGTAATAAACATTTGTTTACCTTAAGATTATTTTGAGAACGTTGTGGAGTCCCTTTTTAACACGTTTCGGTAATATAAGAGTTGTTTGCAAGTTGTGTCGTTGTCTTGACATCAGCTTGAGCGCTTCTTTATTACCTTCTTAATTACGTTATACACGAGTGACGTAATGCGACCTGCGTCACAATATAGCGTGGATTGTTCGCTGCAATGTTAAAATTATAAACCGCAAAGTAGAATGGCTTTGTTTCCCTGGCGGTTGTTATTAAACTGTAGATTTGTGTATTACTTTGTATATTTCTGAATATTCCTGACTTGTTTGTTCCTTGTTAAACTGAAACAAATTTGGAAGATTTAATATACGCTTTAAAATATTTGATATTATATTTAAAGTCAGCTCTGCTCAGTTCTTAGGCACAAACTCAGTTTAATTTCAAACAGCTAGAAAAGCTAGAAACGTTTCCTTTAAAATCTCCACACTAGGAGTAACACAAATGGCGCCTCGTTATTTCAGCCACAGCCGTTATATAAGGCAGCACACCGTTTTCTTAATAGCATATGTAACATATTTAGTAACAATTCATCTTCAGTAGACCATCTTCATATTAACAGTAAAGCTATAAAATTTAAAATGTAAAATATCTACAGTAACAAAAAATGTAAGCAGTTATCAGCCTATTGAAGAAATTAAAACCCCAGCTATGGGATTTAACAGTACAGTACTTCCAAGATTATCAACCTCCAATTTAGTAATATGTAAATATCCAAATATACTGTTAAATAAAATAATAAACAATATTTCACAGTAAGATACTTCCATTTTCACTCATTTCATTAATGAATAAATCAGCCACAGAACACACTAAATAATGTACCTGAATACAGTTTTAAAAAGTAAACATAAACTAATATTTTCTAAATGCCTCACCTAATGTTTAGTCGCAATTGCATATACAATACAGAAATGCAAAAAAAAGATTTTTGAAAAGAGTTACAATTCATTAAATCAACAGGCCAGTGTTCTGGACATGGCACGCAGAGTGTTTCAATTCACACTCCTCTGCACCCTATTCCATTAGAACCATTTAAACACTAGCATTCAGCTAACTTGTTACATGTAGTTATATTTAGCTATCTAGTTAAATTAACTGTCATTTACTAACAAATTATATTGAAGTTTTGACATGCCAGACTTGGATCAAAAGTGTATAAATAAGCCGGCTGGATATATCGCTAAAAAACAGCTTTAATCATATTTCTTTACATTAACATTTAGTTAGTATTTTAGTATTTCTCATATTTTTAATGGTATGATACTTTTATGTTAACTTTCATGTTACTTATATGCCTCAGGAAAGTTCATTACTCAGTGCTAGTTAAATAACTTGTTAATATGCTGTGGATTTTGCTTTCTCTGACAGTTAAAAGATGCTAAAGACCAAGCAGGTGGGTCTATCCTTAAATGAAATTAAATGCATAAAATATGAGGTTCTGTTAGAAGATATTTCAATGGTGATGATATTCCTGACAGTATTATATAATATCCATTATATTTGTACTGTAAAGAAAGTAATGTACTGCTCTCCCCACATAGCTGTCCCTGTGGTGGAAGTGGTTTCTGTTGAAGAGCCTCTTAGAGTGGCAGGGTGGGTAAAACAGAGTTTGGAGAAGGTGGTTCCCCAGCCAGGAAACCTTTCAGCCAGCCCAGAACCTTCTGCTAAGAAGGAAGAGACCCTAGCCTCAAAATCACCTCCCCAACCAGCAGAGGGTAAATATTTGGCAGCTTTTTGATCTTTTGCTTTTTCTATCCACTTTATCCTGAAATGTGATAATCACACTCTTATTAGGTTGCCAACACAAGAGAGATGTATTTAAAAATATTGACCAGGTCACTGTGTTTTTATCATTTTGTTTAGTACCTCCATCTGTACCAGCTGAGACACTTAAAACAGAAGACAAGGCCAACGCCACAAAGTAGGTCCAGCTAGACCTGTTCTTATGTGTTTATCTCTGGAAATCAGTCAGGAGCATGAGCATTAACCATGTGCTTGTGTTTATTTAATGGCATGACAGCATGGAAGGAGAATCCAGGTATGTGGCAGTATACTGACAACATTACTCTATGACATTCTTCTGCCGCCTTCAAAGTAACAAAGATATTTGAATGAATAACAAACTAAAACAGATAGACTGGAAGAGCAGTCTGCTTCTCTGCATGGAAGCAACACTTGTCTAAATGATCTATTAAAGGTGAAAAAAGAAGGAAAGGTGTTTAGCTTAATTGCTAAACTGGTTTACTTTTTTTAGTGTCACATTGTCATGACCTCCATGTTGGTATTTTCCAAACTTTCTCTCTCTCTCTCTCTTTCTTTCTCTCTCTCTCTCTCTCTCTCTCTCTCTCTCTCTCTCTCTCTCTCTCTTCTCTTTCTGTCTCAGTGTGATGGGGTGGATAAAGCAGGGTTTAGAGAAGGTGGTTCCCCAGCCTGGACACTGTCCACCCAGCCCAGAACCTTTGGCTAAGAAGGAGAAGAAGACCACTGTCCCAGAACCACCTCCCCAGCTGACACAGTGTACATATTCATGAAAGATAGCCTCTTGATCTTCATCCACTTTGTAACCTTTATGTCTCTGAGTTAGACATGGTACTTCTGCTAGATTATCGGTCTTAGAGATCCATACCGTGGTTTCAATATTTTTGTCATTCTGTTTAGTACCTCCACCCACAACAGCTGAGGCATCTAAAGTAGAGGATGGGGCCAAAGGCACAAAGTAGGTCCAGTTAGATCTGTTCTCACATCCGTGTAATTTTTAAGCAGGCAGCCTGCATTCTGAACTTTAATTGTTTGGGCTTGATTGCATCCATGGGTGTGGCAGCATTACTTGATGGCGACATTACTCTATGACATTGCTCTATTTGCATAAGAGACTGAAACAGCTTGACTTTGAGTCTTCATTGAGACATCATCTACAAAAAATCTATAGAAAAGAAATACAAATACTACTTTATTATTGAAGTAGCTTTTTAAATACTTTGGTGTATATCGTGCTCAAGCTTTTCATGTTTGTGTATCTGTTATGTAGTATGCACTCATGACAGTATAATTTCTGAATATACATTGGCCTGCAAAGTATAAGTATGATGAGTCAGTAGTCCACTTGCTCACACATACACATTGTCTTTGTCTCAGGACAATGGGGTGGATAATGCAGAGTTTTGAGAAGGTGGTACCACAGCCTCCACCCAGTCCAGGACCTCAGGGCAAGAAGGACAAGGACACTCCTGACCTAGAACCACCTCCCCAACCCACACAGGGTACAAAGCCCTGAAATTCTGGATCTTGGCAGTCACTTCTACCTTGACAGTCCACCTTGTTACTGAAATTTGACAAATTGACCCTGCTACATTTTTGTCATAAAAGAATCATTTATATTTTTGTTTTTTGTTATTCTGTTTAGCACCTGTACACACACCAGCTGAGACACCCAAAGTAGAAGAAGGCACAAAAGGCAAAAGGTGAATGCAGTTTAGCCTGTTTACACAGCCATGTCTTTTTTTGTTTGTTTGTTTTTGAGTAATCTGTTAAAAGTACATTATGGTAATTAAATGGACATTTATGTGTGTTTGATGGCATCCCAGTTTGGAAGGAGAATCCAGGTAGGTGGTCTTCTGACACCTTTCCTTTATAACATTGTTCTACTGCTATAATAAAACAATCTTACTGGTAGTTTAGTCTGCATTGAGTACTACTGTACAAGGTTTACACATTTTTTCCATATAGGTTTATAGTGTATTTCTATACAGTATATAACTATTGATTTATATATATATAATTCACACTATGTATATGTCTATAAATTAACACATCTATTTTCTTTCTTTTCCAAGCGCGGTTGGTTGGATCATACATGGATTTGGTCGTTTTATCCCACAGCCTGTCCATAAATCAAAAGAGGTAAGAAAACAAGACTACCTACTTTGGTACGTTAACTTTTTTCCATATAAAATTAAAGTTTACTGTATTCTTTAAGAAGGAACTATTTCCTTCTGAGCATGTTGATACATGGTTTTCCTCTGTTCTATTGCTTGTATTTCTGCTGCCTAAATTCAGCTCGGAATTTTGAGAGACATAGTAGGCATTGTTATTTAATGGTGATGAAGCAGGGGACCTTTTAAGCTTATCTCACTATGTTAAGTTTAAGAAACTGTAGACAGGCCATATTCTGAGGGTGTGTTTTGAAGGTGAAGCTTGAATCAAGTCCTGATCAAGTCTTGGTCATTGAAGTAACCCTAGTGGGAGTTCCCAGGTGCTCCAGTAGAGGGAACCTGTGAGACTAGTTGGGTACGTTGAGCTGCAAAATAAGAAGGCAACTCAGTAGTATATGCAAGCTAAGCAAAACACACTGAAGTCCAGTTCCTCCCAAGTGCCATGTTGAAACATGTAAACAATGTGATCTTTGTCCTTTTTAAGCGGGTACACGTTCTATTCCAAGGCACAATTGCTATAGCACAGATAATTCCAAACTTTCCAAAGTCTCACTCCAGATCAAAAATAAACTGTCCATTTTATCTATATTCTAAAGGAGGACTGACTTAGTGTAGTTAACTATTTACAAGCCTTTATATCTACTGTGCAACATGTGTTAATCATAGTCTTTTCTAATGTCTTGATATCTCCTCACAGGAGACCTCGGATACAGTTCAAAGCAGTGAGTTTCCATGTTGCCCCTCTCCCGCACACACACACACACTTTCTAGATCTTGAGGGTTTGGTAATGGCAAACATGAGATTGCCTGTATTACACACTGTTTTTGCATGTAATAATGTCTAAACATTCCCATAACAGCAGCACTGCATTGGATTTGTGAACTGGTAATGCTGCAACACTTTGTCAGGATTCATTGTTACACTGTATACATTCTTGTTGTTGCTTGAATCTGTTGAATATTTTGACTAGGCAATTCAATTTACAGCCATTAGTGACAACAATATCGCAGTTACAACCTCTCACCACTTGGGGGCTAACGTGTGATATGTCTGGATTCTAAATTTATACACAGTGTACCTTGTTGTAGGACACTTATTTGGTGTTTAGAGTTGTTCTAAATGTCTAATGACATCTTTAAAGTTTGAAAACAAGGTGGTGGGTTCAGACTTCCCTGTGCAAGTTCCTAAATTCCCTCAAGTCCCTGTCCAGTGGAGGCCTCGTCATGAACATGTTAACTGACTCTTACACACTTGAGTCAGTTCATAAATTACTTGATAATTCCGAATTAGGTTGGTATGTAGAACCCAAACAGGGCATTGGGTGAGCAGGATGAGAAAGGACCACTGCATTAGAGGTGCTGTGGATAGAGACGTACTCTAACTCAGCTACGCTTCTCCTTTTGTTTCAGGGGAGAAGGCATGAGAGCCCCCTGAACATAAGGAGAAGAACACTGGGAGAGTCACTTATCCCCACAAAGAAAAAAGGGCAAGGACATCTCTCAGATGCCCACATCCACTCCCACCCACATGTGCACATTTGTGCCACGCAAGCAGCTGGCCAGACACTTTGAGCAGTTATAATGCATTATGCATTCCCTCCCTCTGATGTAAATGCAGTCAGGCCTTATGTGCGTCTTGCTATTTTAGCTACGGCATGATTGTGTAGTGCTTTTCCTGGAGACTTTGGAAGAGTCTGTGCTCTAGAAACACTGGCTCTAGAAACACAGCAAGTCTATTCACCTGGCTTGTCAATAAATTAGAATGCATTTTATACAAAAGGATTGCACTGCTTTTAGCAGCGGTGTACTGTACAACACCCAACACAACTGTAAAGCTGTTTTGAGACAACAGTTGCTGCAGATAGCGCTGTATAAATACAGTATATTATCCTGTGCAAGTAAGCCATGATTCTTCTCATTCAGACTCCAGTTTTAAGACCGTGGTTTACATTCTGGTTGTTTTTTGTTGTGTGTTTAAGCTACTGCTGGGTTGGCATATGTTGGCCTCTTATGAGAAATGCTTTTTGCGAGTAACAATAAATAAACTGTTTTGAAATGCCGAATGTTTGGTGGTGTGGTGGGAGGTTAATATTCAGTAGGCCTCATTTTTAGATACATATTCAAATTTCATATCTGGTGTAGTAGCTATAGTATGTCTAGAGGAGAGGGATGTACTCAAAGAAAAAATGATGTATACATGTGCATTGTAAATATGTCTGATCTGTGATCAGAGTCATCCCTTAATTCATCATTCGCTCTGTGCCTTGTAATCAGACTCTTAATTAACTAAGTAGTTGACTAAGCAGGAAAACATTCACACCTGAGGCTGTAACTGTAGCTGACAACAAACAAACCCCACAAAACAAAGGTTGAGACGGAAACATGCAGATTATAAATAAAATAATGCTACTGTAACTTAAATCTGATCATGGAGTGCTATAACACTGTACATAGAAAAGATCTGAACATGGAGTGCTGTAACACTGTACATAGAAAAAGTCTGATCATGACTATAGATTTGTTATTATAAAACATACTGCTCTTACATGATTATGGGTCCTTTGTGTGTGTATATATATGAAGTATATATATGAAGT
>JAOXYF010000027.1:13563563-13584215 GCA_028565775.1 Sternarchorhynchus goeldii | reverse complement strand
ATATATAAAAGTTTTGATAAAACAAATAATGACAGTATATGCTGCTGAACATCAGCTTTAAGATTAAATCATGGCATTAAAAAGCATTGCATTTCAGGCCAGAAATATTGCAGTTTTATTTTAAATTAATACTAAGCTGGCGTTACAACGCAAGGAAACACTTCTGAAGTACATATAGCACAGTCACAGTGATTCAGTTATTGGGACTGAACTACACTGAACTGCTCCACAAGATTTTAGTGCCCCAAAAATACATCTCTAGCTCTTGAAGAGCTTACACTGCAATACACTGCTATACAAAAACAATTGACAGTTACTGGATATGTCTGGTCAAAATAAGACATACATGCCTCCTAAATCAGTGCTTGTAACACAGTGCTTTTTAACCTGGCCGTACCTGTGCCTGTGTCCTCTCGCTTCAGTCTGCATCCTGCAGGATGTGTCGGACTTGGTGCTGGAGGAGTTGGATGCTGGGTGGGACAGTGGACCTGGTGCCGTGACCCAGAACACAAAGCAAGGGGCTGAGGATGCCACCAAGGCTTCCATGCAGGAGAGGTGAGGGAAGGTTCTCTGCCTCGTATAAGCCAAGCCAGCGGCCTCCTGGAGGTGGTCCACATCCTGGAAATCTGCCTACAACCTTAGGATCCAACCCTAATGAGCCAAGCATGGCTGAAATGCCTTTTGCATCTCAGAGTTTTAGATTGGAGCTGAATTGAATCATTAAACTTAAATAATGTTTTATCATTTTCTTAAAACATTAATAGTGCTCTATTTAAAGTTTTGCATCACATACCTGTTGCAACATAAATAGGTAAAACCTCATCGCTCACTGTGTGTAGCACTGTGTTACGATTGGTTGGGTTGTGTGCAGGATGGAGCAGGAGTGTCTGGAGGCAGTGGAACTAGCTGCAGAAATGACCCTGCAGACTGGCTCCATCACGCAGGTGGAGGAGAACCAGAGCATCCTCACAGCCATGGAGCATGAAATGTCTGACGCAGAAAATGGAGATCTGCAAGTCACAAACGCACACACACACAAAAAACCTCATACATAAGCACAATTATACAACTATACAGACATACACCACCCTCAATGCTGATAATATACACAATTGTCTCCTTTCTAACAGAGATTCCATTATCAGTAGTCATAATACAGAGTAGCCCCACTCTTCCTACAGAGCCTGTGTTCAGGTTTGCTGTGGACCGATGTTTTGTTTGTTCGTCCCTCTTCTCTTTGTCTGCTTTCTTGGTCTGGCAGTACTGAAATGAGACAAAACAAATGAATGGCTTTAACATACTGCAGCCAATCTTAAACACACACCTACACACGCATACACACAAACACATATATGCTCACAAATGCCCAGTATTAACCTACTTATTGTTTGTTTTACATAGACTATCAAACATCCCGGAAGAGAATGAAGAAGACTCAGAGTAAGTCTCCCTTTGTAGTCACTGCAGGTGTTTGCAGATGTTTGACTGGTTCAGTACGTCCAAATTACATGTGCAGTTGCTTTCCCCCTTTGCTTCATCCTGCCCATCATGTTCTTTCCTCTCTTACCCTGCAGTTTCTCTCTCTCTCTCTCTCTCTCTCTCTCTCTCTCTTTCTCTCGCTCTGCTTTTGTGGGAGTTGAGGTGCTGTTTGTCCCCTCTGGCCTTCGGTACAGGTTACAGCCACTGCACAAGGAAAGCAAGGTGGACGCTGGTCATCAGAAGGACAGTCTTTCACATAGCATTATGGTTACTCATTTGAGTTCACCTTGAACTGTCATGGGACGACATTCTTGTTCTAACCATGCACCAAAACATCTGATTCACTATGCCCTTCTTTAAAGGAGGAGAGGCTGCTGGCAAAATCTGTTGATACTCTGCAGTGTTGGTACCTTTCCGAGTACCTGGAGTCTAAACAAAAAAGAAATGGAAGGCCTGGTTTGCTTAGACATGGACATGTTCTGCTTTAACATGGACAACTGTAGAGCACAGAAGCTTTGAACCTTCTTGCCCCCAGCTGTCTTTCCAAACCTTTCTAGCTGTGCTGGAGTTCAGCTTCTCAGGCAACACATTCTCTGGTGTGCACGGTCTCAGCTGCACGCTAAACTGCCTCCAGCTCATATTAGGGTTTTCAGCATCTTTACAGAGATTAAGGAAGACTCTGTTTTTGTGAGTTTATCTAGTCTTTGTGCCTACATACAGAAGCACAAAGATAGCTTTTAAAACGAAGATAGCTTTCTCAGCATCTATAAATGTACCAGTACAGAAAGAATGGGAGATATAGAATTGGTTAACTATGTTTTGAAAAACATCTTTATGTTTCTTCACTTCTTTGCAGGGTGTCAACTGTCTTAAAGGAACACATTTTGTGTTCTGCTCCACTTTGCAGTCCTATAAACTGTCCATCTATTTTTGTCTTATTCTGGTTTGAACATTATTTTTAAGAAATGACCTCAGGGGCGAACTGCTGGCTTCATCCTGTTTCATTTAACCAGATGTTAAGCTGTTTCCTTTCTTGTGAAAGCATGCAGCTTTCATATGGAGTGTTTAATGCGAGAGACTGGGTACAGTGTAGACAGACTGATGTATTCTGGCACAAAAGAAATCTTCATGTACAATGTTAAACCATGTTCTTTGTCTTACTGGTTTTTTGCTTGTTTGTTTTCTACAAAATATTGCTCTCCAGTGTAAATGGAGCAGATATCAATGGGTATGTTATAATCCATAAATGTTCATTTCTTGGGCATTGTTGGTTGGTGGGGGTTGGTTGCTCTGACGATGCTCCTCCTCCTCTGCAGGAGTCTGGACCCTGCTGAGAGACTTCAATTGAATGAGCCTCTGGTTCTAGCTGTGATTGCCCAATCCCAACCTGAACATATCCAGGTAACAACATTTAATATGGTAAAGACTGCCAGCAAGCATAGACTTCTCATTATTTTGACTGATTAACTAACCCTCATTTTCTGTTTATACAGAGAGAAGAGGCTTCTGAACAGGGAGGTGGAGGTTAGTGAGGATCACAAACATTATATGTGTTCTGTAGATGTAAAATTCCTGACAATCTATTGATTGAATGCACTCTGATCAGTTCTTTATTAAATATCAGCCTTATGTCTCTTCCATCTGATTAATTATGTTTAAGGGAAATGTAAAATCTAATCCGTTTTGAAATTATTGTCATTTCTGGTTAGATGAGGCATTGCTATCACTATGTGAAACTGACCATGAAAGCATCATATTTTTGTGGTTACTTCACCCATGCATACACTCTATGTAGTAACAATAACACAACATTTGGTTGTCTGACCAGCTGCAGTGCCTTCTAGGTGTACTGCACTAAATCGCTGGATTCCGCGCCTCCCTCATGCCTCTCTATGCCTCAGTAGCTTCAACCACCTGCTGAAGAGGAGCACCTCTGCCTCTTCCAAACTGGCCTCGTTTTGCCAGGAGCTAACACAGGTCCCCAAGCAGTTCCTGCGTCTCCGTGGCATTAATCTCCCGTAGGACGCCGAGCAGAAGAACGTAGACCTGCCCTTAGCATCTGAGTCTGTAGCTAGTTAGCACATTAGCAGCCAAATGCACCCCCCTCCCCCCCAAAAAACCTTCTCATTGCTAAGTCCATGCCAAAGCTCCACCCATCGATGCCTGCTTGATCCCTGAAGAGCTTCACCCTCAGACTTCACCTGATGCAGAGAGAGCCAGCGGTACTTAAACACTCAGGTGAACTAGCCACTCCTGGTGTTGGTAACCTGTCCTGTGAACTAGCCACTCCTGGTGTTGGTAACCTGCCCTGTGTCATGCTTGAACATGCTGTTCAATGTTGTGATGTACTTCCTGTTTTGTACCATGTGAAGAAAATCTGATTTTTCAGTTGGCATTCTTACTTCCTGGATTTCCTTTAAAGTAGTTACCACAATGACATTGGTGCAAAGCCTTCGTAAAAGGCATTTGTAGTATAATCCACTGTAACATTGTCTGATAGTTTTGTTTGAATGTCCATATGTCTGAATGTCCATATGCAAATCTAGAGACGGTCGAAGACGGATCTGCCGCCACTGTACCCCAAATCATTGAGCCCCAAGAGTCCGTAAGGTGAGGCTCTTGCCATCTTCTCACAGTGGCATGCAAGTGCGGAGAGAGGCATCAGATTGAATCCCAACAACTGTGCTGTGTTCACACTGGGGCACACAGGGCACCACACTACAGCTACAACGATCATCTGTGACTCCTCCTTGGTTGCTAGTGTAGAAACAGCTCAGATTTTGGTTCCTTTCAGTTCTGCTGTTTTCTTGCTTAGCTTTTATGCACTTGCATGTCTGCCAATCCAGGAAAATTCACAAGCAGGAAGAACAAGCAAAAGGTGACCTGGAAGAGGAGCAGGATCTGCTCACCCAGACTGGCCTCCTCACTGCAGACCAGGAGTGAGTGCACTGCAAAAAAGAAAAAGAATAAGTAAAGAAAAAAACTCTGCCAATGGAGTTAAAACAAGAAAAAACGTACTTGAAACAAGAAAAAAAGTCTTATACACAAAAGTCTAAGTGAGTTAGATTATCTTTAAATTAAAAAATAAGATCTCTTGTTTATTTTCAAGATTTTCTGGCTTGTTAAGTTTAAATTTTTTGCAGTGTGATGGCCCATGAAGCTAAATTCATTTAGAAACTTTAGAACCTTTGAAATCTGGTAGCCACCTATCAGCATCTACTATTGTCATGGTGTCATCTGCTACTGTCATGGTGTCATCTACGTAACTGTTAGCTGGCACTTTTGACTGAACTTTTCCTTCAACAAGCATGACTAAATTCACAACTGTGAATTTAGCACTTTTGTAAGTCGCTCTGGATAAGAGCGTCTGCTAAATGCCATAAATGTAAATGTAAATGTAAGAGAGTCAACTCGGTACTCAGTGCAAACATCAGGAGTCATTTCTTCATCAGGAGTCATGTTTTTGTTTATTGTCTATTATTTGTTGGTGCGTTACGGCAGGGACTCTGAGCGGCCTCTCTCCGCAGTCAGCCAGACGAGTGTTGTGGTGAACGAGCGTCTGCAGGAGCTGGTGAAGCTGTTTAAGGAACGAACAGAACGAACTAAAGAGCGACTGGTGGACCCAGATGAGTCTGAGGAGGAGAGCCCCCCATGTGAGTGTATGTCTACACATCCAGGAAGCTCTTTCTGAGGACCGCATGTCCACAGGTTGATAGGACAAACTCCAAACCGCCAAAGCGCTTCTTCTCAGTTACTGAGGTTAAAGTTGATCTTTACAACCCTTAGCACCTACCAAAAAAGCAGGCCCTGCCCTGCCACCACCTCCTCCCCCTGAGGAGAACAAAGATGCTGCAGCTGGTGGCGAGGAGGAACGGCTCCTCCAGGTCCTGGGCTACCAGGTGAGGGTGCCCAAAATACCCACTATGCCAGACTGGATGAGAGCAATACTGGCATATCGTTTCCCATCCAGCATTGATCCCTACACTGGTAAGACTATACGTAATCCTGTTTAAACATGCATTCATCAGTTAAGTAGAAGTAGCTACCCCTTGCCTACACTCTCTGGTCCAGTTGTTAAGTACAGCTATCTCATTTTATTTGGGCAATCCAAATAAATTTTCAACGCAGAATAAACATTGAAGTTGTAGCTGCATGGTTTTCAGTCCTAGTCCATGAAAACTTTCCCTTAGCATTTCAGTGCTCTTTCCTCTCAAACAACCCCCGCCTCTTGAGGACCTCAATAATGACCTGACAGGTTGAATTAGAAACTGGACTGTGTAGTAGCAGATTCAGTAAAAGTGCTGTAATTTACACACAAATGCCACCTCTCTGTTGCTGAAGGACTTTATTTTGTCATGTTTCCTCCTGGCAGATATGACCTATATTGTGTGGCTGTTCATCGTGACATGTGCGTGGAACTGGAACGTGTGGTTGATCCCCGTCCGCTTGGCGTTTCCCTACCAGACTCCAGACAACATCCACCTGTGGCTGCTGGTGGACTACCTGTGTGATGGCATCTACATCCTGGATCTTCTGGTCTTCCAGCCACGGCTGCAGTTTGTTCGAGGGGGGGATATTGTGGTGCGTAGGCCACATTGGATCCAGGCACCAACACGCAAGCAGACTTTTAAAGGATGTGATCTCGCATGAGGAATTGCATGGCTGAGAATCACACCTTATTACTGTAAATGATGCATTGCTTCAGAAAACAAAAACAACAATACTAATGCAACTATACGAACTCCATGAACAGAAATGTGTAAAGGGGTATACTTGCATGTGATGTGTGATTCATTATGACTGTTTCAGTGTGACAAAAAGGATATGAGAGAACATTACATGAAAACTCAGCGATTTAAGGTGAGCACCAAATAAAAGCCATGAATTCCTGTTTGTTTGTTTGTTTGTTTGTTTGTTTGTTTGTCATGTGACTGATGCTGTCTGGATGTTTCAGATGGATGTGATCAGTCTCCTCCCCTTGGACATTCTGTATTATTTTACAGGAGTAAAATCCATTTTGCGCTTCCCTCGTCTTCTAAAGGTAAGAGTGATCTTCAGTCAGTATACATATGCAGACACACTCACACCTACACACACTACCCCTTGATATATCTAAATATGCCTTTTGTTTACTATTCACACTAATGGAACATTAATAACTCCTGCATGGCAGTACATGGTGTTCTTTGAATTCAACGATCGTCTGGAGGCTGTGATGAAAAAAGCTTACATTTACAGGTGCGTCTTCAGTACACAGCATTCAGTAAGTGGATGCTTTCATTTATCTGCATTGCTCTTCAGTGCCTTTCACTTCCTCTTCATTTATCTGAGCTCTTCTTCTGTGCCTTTCCATGTATTCTTATGCTTTTGCATTCTGGTTGTTTTCTCTCCCTACTGTGTGTGTTTTTCAGAGTGATCCGGACGTCTGCATACCTGATCTACTCGCTGCACTGCAATGCCTGTATGTTCTACTGGGGTTCTGATTATGAAGGCCTGGGTTCCACTAAATGGGTCTATAATGGCAGAGGCAACAGGTGACCATCTCTAGACAACCCCTCACTCGAGCACTGCATATTAAAGACTCGATCTCAGTGCCATACATATGGAAATGCATGTTCTGTGTGCGTGTGTGTTTGTGTGTGTGTGTGGGTGGGTTCGAATGGATGGGTGCGCATCATGCAGCTATATCCGGTGCTATTACTTTGCTGTTAAAACCCTGATCACCATCGGAGGGTTGCCAGATCCCACCACTGTCTTTGAAATTGTGTTTCAAATGGTCAATTACTTCGTGGGAGTCTTTGCTTTCTCTATCATGATTGGCCAGGTGAGTGGCACATGCATTCAAGTAGGAAGAGAAAGAGATTGAAAGACAAATGTGTTTGCCTGTTAGTGCATTTGTGTGTGTGTGTGCATGTGCACGTGTGTGTGTGTGTGTATGTCCATGTAGATGAGAGATGTTGTCGGAGCTGCCACTGCGGCTCAGGCGTATTACAGGTTTTGCGTGGACAGCACAGTCAGCTACATGACGTCCTACCACATCCCTCGTGAGATTCAGAACCGTGTCAAAATCTGGTATGATTACACGTGGCAGTCCCAAGGAATGCTGGGTAGGCACAAATGGCTCTGAAAAGGATTTGTTGATTAATGTTAAACATGGATTATGTCATTAATTGTGCCTGTAATAAAAGGGAATTTCTCTGTCTTTCTCTGTTTAGATGAGCAAGAGTTGCTCGGGCAGCTGCCAGATAAGATGCGTCTGGACATTGCAGTGGATGTGAATTATGCCATTGTCAGCAAAGTAGCTCTCTTTGAAGTGAGCTAAACCACACACACAAATGAATGTTAAGACCCACACATGCCGTGCCTTCGCAGACCCTGGTTTCTACGTCTGTCTCACTCTCACGTTCTCATTCTCAGGGTTGTGACAGACAGATGATATTTGACATGTTAAAGAGGCTGAAGTCTGTGGTCTATCTCCCAGGAGACTACGTCTGTAAGAAGGTGAGTTACCCTGATCTCAGATCACAGTAAAGACGCTCTCATCACCTCGCCAATGAAAAGCACCTCTCACGTCGTCCTCGAAGTCTCCTTTCACTGTTAAAGGTGGATGCAAAGCCTTTTGGAGTTTGCCTCTTAGTGTCTCTGAGTGACAGTAAGATCAAAAGCATTCAGTAGTACTTGAAAAAGCCTTTTGCCTTTTAGTCTTTCATGCTGGTGGTGTTTACCTCCTCCTGATCCTCCTCTTGCTGGCAGGGCGAGATCGGTAGGGAGATGTACATCATCAAAGCTGGCGAGGTGCAGGTTGTCGGAGGACCAGACGGGAAGACCGTGTTTGTGACTCTGAGAGCGGGTTCTGTGTTTGGAGAAATCAGGTGAAGCTTCGGTCTGTGGGCGTAGACCTAATCCTCAGGCAACCATCCAGTTTCCTCTTGTGAAAGGGTGTTGCATGTGCAAAGGTGATGTATGTAAAGAGGGTTGCATGTTGTCTCCATTAGCTTGCTGGCAGTCGGAGGAGGGAACAGACGAACGGCTAACGTGGTGGCTCACGGTTTCGCTAACCTGTTCATCCTGGATAAGAAGGACCTAGCAGAGATCCTGGTGCACTACCCTGAGTCCCAGAAACTACTGCGCAAGAAGGCCAAGTGAGGGGAGAGGAGCTCAGAAGTGACTCAAATACACACACGTACACACACACAAGGCCTCAACCCTGTTTGGCCTGACTGGGACCAGGAAATAGGCAAATTGTTTTCTGCTTATACATGGTTCTAATTCATCATCATGATTCAGTACATTCAGGTGTGTGTGTGTGTGTGTGTGTTTATGGTTTGTGTTCAAATGCATGTACCTGTCTCCCCAGTGAGGTCTTATAATCCTTATAATTCCACAACACGTGTTCATTCCAGTCATTTCTCTCATTATGCCCATATTCAGTGATTAAACAAGTGAAAGTTGCAATCACAGGTGCACTATGTACTTTACTGCTCTAAAACACCTGATCCTACCAATCCACTTTTCAAACCCTTTCAGCCAATGAATGTAAAAGCACCATGATCCCTGCTGGGCCAGATCCTGGCCAGCCCTATGCTGAACTACATGCATGTGAGAACTTGTTTTTCTGTTTGTGTTTCTCAGGAAGATGCTTACAAAGGATAAGAAGCCTACAGAGGAGAAGGGAGTGGTTAAGGAACCTGGCCAGGTCATCCTGACACACCCCGAGACTCCCAAGCTCTTCAAGGCTGCTCTGATGGTGGCCAAAGGAGAGACTTTTGCCAGGCTGAAGGAGACCTACAAGAGCAGTAAATCACAGTAGAGGTGCATACAAAACCCTCATCTTGCATCCACATCTAACATCCTGAGTGTTATGTCTTTATTACTTTGCCACAGATTTCATGCATGTGGATAGATCTACAGCAGGCATCATGGAATAAATTTTACCCAGTCAGTCCATGGCCACCATTAATGTTGCCATAGTAAAGCCATCCCATAAAAAGCTAGCCAGTGGTGATTTGTCATAGGAGAAATGCCAGGCAACCATATAATGATGAAATTCAGAGTAGAAGGAAACAAATGTTGGTTGTTTATCACTCTATTTCCATTTGTGAATGTAAATATAATAACAGTATTGATAAAGAAATGAATCAGTATTGAAAAAGAAATGAAGAATAACAGTATTGATAAAGAAATGAATAGTAAACTCATTAGAATGCAAATATGCTTAATGCCATCATATCAAAATACATGTAAGTTGGAGTAAAAGGTGAAAGGCCATTTTTCAATATCAGTCCAGAATTCACAAGGAAAAAAATGTTCAGTAGTTTCACAGGGTGAATAACAAAAAACTACAAGGAGTATTTTCAAAACCATATCTGCCACAAAGAAGATCTTGTGGCAAAGAAGATTAGTCTATCAATAATAGACTAATAAAAGACATCCTTTTTGTCTAATGTCACAAATAAATTATTTGTCAAATCAAATTGATTTAAAAATAATTTCTTGTTAATATTTATAAATCTATTATTCCAGAGCACAGAAGTATGAAGAGAAAAAACTATTCTTTAAGATCAGATCAGAAAGGTAATGCTTGCTGTTGAAACCTAAATAACTTCATTGGAAGTTTAGATAACTCCAAATCACATAATAAAAAAATCAAGCCCTCCACCATTGTTGAATAAGCTGTTTGAGACATTGAACCATGGAGAAGTGCTCTTTCTATTTTGTAGGATTTAAGGCAGTTCATTCTAAATGCCCCCCTACATTACCACTCACTCCACCCATGACCACTCCACATACAGCACAGTTGTCATGACACCCCCAAGGCAGCATGGAGAAGAGATTCTTTATGTAGAGAGGAAAATGATGGAAAGGCTGAGAAGACAGAAGAACAGGAGAAGAAGATGGATGCATCTTAACATAGAGAAGAAGGAGAAAGAGAGGACTGACATATAGATTGACTCACGTACAGCTTTGTTTTGATTTATTTTTTTTTCTTTCACTGTCAAAATTTTACAACAAAGGCATTCAAATGACTGTTCTTGAGGTCAGATTTTCTACAGTTCCTTTAAGAGGCAAAGTGTGATGACAAAAAATGGACAAAACCATTATATGACTCATTCAGCTGGCTACCAGTGACCACAAAACTGGAGCTCAGTTCAAGGACCAGATTTGAATGTTTCGTTCCCGCGCGATAAAAGTCAGGTACGCAGTGGTCTTCATCCTAACAAGATCTATACAGTATTTGGGCAAGAGTGCCTAATACACTACAACCAAACAGTTCACAATGCTATGTTGGTGGCTTTAGAGGGACTTTTCTCCTTTAAAGGAGTAGCTGGCTCCGAGCAGGCAAATGAAGGAGGAGCTTCAGTGGAAACAGAGACCAGTGTGTTGTGGAATCTACTCTCTGCTTTCAGAACTTGCCTGCTAATATACTGCCACTGTCCCCTCTCATTATAGCTTTGGCTGAGCTCTCTGGCAGATACTGACACACCCATAAAACAACTCACAGCTACTCCTAAGTGGTAGTTGGAGTTAGATTTTTTATATTTCATTTTTATAGCCGTTCTAAATTCTACTGTAGAGTTTTGAAGAGATGTATTGAAAAGTAATATTGATGTCATGTTTAGACACGACATATTTAGAAATAACTAGAAATAATGCTCTTTTTAGAGAATGTAAAACAATTAACAATATGAGAAGAGTACAGCTGTGTTTGTGTATTATAATAATAATAATAATAATAATAAAATTTTTGTTGTATATATGACTGGCCAGTGCTTGCTTTCATAGTCTTACAGTTGCTTTCAAAGCCTTAACGTACAGACTGCAGCCTTTATGTCTGTGTGAAGACATAAATTCTAACAATAATAGAATTGTATCTGTCTACCAGATATGTTATGTAAAGAGGATAGGAAGAGAGAGTTGACATTGTTTAGGGGACTGTTCAGTAAGTGGATGTAGAGAAATAGTAAATGGAGAGAAGACGTAGATGTTGACTGAAGTGGAAGTTCTCCTGTTTGAGTGAAAAACATACATCAGTGAGCAGAGAGAGAGAGAGAGAGAGAGAGAGGAAAAGGACAGGAAGTTTGAGGCATTTTTTTTCATTGTTTCTCTCACCCTCCAGCAAACCGGAGACAGGAAGTTAGAAGAGGCGGAACATCTAGGAAACGATACCAATGTGCATTTGTTCAACAGAGGAGAAACAAACTAAAATGCTTAGCTTTTAAGAAAACTTTACAATATGCATAACCATGGGTCCTGATGGAAGGAATATAAAAATGATCTTTGTGTTGAATACTTAATTTGGATCTTTCTCCATATGTATGTGTGCAGGTGTATGAGAAAGTATACTGTTATAGATCTTAGTCAAGTCTCTATGCTTCCATGCTAAAGTGGTTCCATTTATGTTTGGTAGAAATTAACGCAAGAACTTCAGACACCTGTTGACTGCTGATTCCATATGGCCATAGGCCACATAGCCAGGGACATTAATATTATTTGTGAAAGGCATTGCAGAGAAAAGTGCTGAAAACGTTTCTCCTTGGAAGCTCTTCACCAAGGTTCAAGTTGACCAAGAAACAATTCAAGTGAAGACAAATTTATTTATGTAGTGTTGTTTACACCACAAGTTGTCACAAAGTAGCTTTACAAATGTGGGGGTCCCTAATGAGCAAGCCAGAGACAACAGTGGCAGGAAAAACTCCCTGGTGGAATTAAGGAAATAAGCTTGGGAGGACCAGGACTCAGGAGACCAACTTAGCTGCCCAGCTAATAAACAGCCCATGCTTCATTAAATTATGTTTAGTAACTACTTCAGTATAGTTGTGGGAGTCTCATCTTCTCCGGATGGGGTAAGGTTGACGAGCAGTTCCTACAGCCATAGGAGTAGATGGGTGGTCAATTCGAAATTCCACCTGGTCTTAAAACAAAACATTAAATGTGCCTATCCTGTGGGTTTTTGTTTGGGTTTTTAATTTTTTGTTTGTTTGTTTTCTGTTTTTTGGGTGTTTTTTGTTTTTTTTCGCTTCTTCAACTGAAGCTCCTCTACGTCACTATTAGAGAGTGCGGTCAGCTGTACGCACTTCATGCTTCTTGTTCGCGAGTCATTTTTCCGGGGCTGTGTCCCTGCACTCTTTGGGAGAGTAATTTGCTAGTCTTTACAGATGCATTTTGATTCAAATGTAACCAAACGGCCCGGTTAAAATAACGCTGTCTTACGGATTACAAGAAGTACAGGCTACCGCTGTAAAACTGACGGAATAACGAAGAAATAGATTCTGGAGGAAAACTTCGGTGTGCTGGCCCAGAACGAGCGTAAGCGCATTCCTATTGCTACTTGGCTGTGGGATATAAAAAGCCGACTGGTTCTGCTAATGCAAATTTAAAGTTACGGTTTTTAAATGTTTGTTTATTTACTGTAAACATGTAATTTGTGTCGGCGCGACACCAAATGCTACGCGATTTAGAAGTTCCTAAGTATAAACGTCAGAAAACGTTGAGATGACGAGCATGGAAAGTTCTCTGGTAAGCTTCGTTTTTTCTTGTTTGCGCATAGACGCCCGGCCAAAATTCAACGAGAAATCTAGCTCTGCTAGTTTTTTCTTGCTGTATCCGAGTGCTTCGTAACATCACTTTTGTCTTTTGTGTAAAGACGCAATTCTTTTGTCATTTTAAGAGCTAATTCTAAAAGATGTATCGAAGTGTATGCTTGACACCTCTGCAGATCAGCTGTAGTGACTCTGCTCCATGACAATAGCTTTAGATGGCACAGGGCTTTCGACGACTGTTCAAGTTCAAATCTGTTCAGTGGAGAAACCCTGTGTCACTCAAACCGGTGTATCTAGGTTACCCGCATCGACTCAGTGCTGTGGCTTTAGAGTGGAACAGATTGTTCCGTCAGTCGACAGTTGCTGCAAATGCACCGTATTGAGTGTATATAGTGTCTCGCTTAACTACCGAAACGGCTCAAGACACCGTGCGATGGCAAATGTGTGTGTGTGTGTGTGAGAGAGAGAGAGAGAAAGAGAAAGAAAGAAAAAAAGAAAGGTCATGGACAATTAATGTAAAGACATGTCACTTTGACGGCCTTGTTCAAGTTCTGCATCCTACGTCATGCCGGCCCGTGGAGCACATTCCAGAGTGCGAGTCAGTCAGATAATTAGTCTTTTCTTTAATGTTTACGTCGCCGTGGGAAATAAACAGTTGTACGTTTGCTTTTCGGGGTGGCGGGTTAGCCGGCTGTTTAGCCTGCTTTTCTTGTCCTTTCATGTGAACGAGTTTCGTAACCGTTGTGCGTCGGATAACAGTAATAGACTGGGAAAAATCACTGAGGCTACTGAAACGTAAAGCTCCTTATGCTAACCTTATTTCATTGTCAGCTACACTTTGCTAGAAAATATTAGGTTAGTTTAAATATTTGCTTTACCATAATTCAGTATAGGCTGTAACTGTCATACATCGCTGAAATACATCATCGCCTGGGGCTCTTGTATAATTAAGCTATATATTAAGAAAATCGGAACTGTTTAGTTCTATACAACCTCCTCGACCGGCTTTTGTCAGAAGATTGCTTACTACAAATAACTGGTTTCCTGGAGTTATGTAATTGTCTTGATTGAGAACAGATTCTGGAATTCCATATTTGAATGCAGTCTATAGATGGCGCGCTTCTCTTTTATCTATATCGCCTTGTGTATGTTCGATTTTCTTCATATTTCAGATACTCAAACTAGTTATTTTACTTCTCCTGTATATGGTAAATAATTCTACCTCATAAAAATTCTGACTTTCTAAGAGACTTAAATGATTGTTGTTGTTTTGGTTGTTTATTTCTTTCTTGTCTGTGGAGAGTGGCTGGCGTGGTTATGCACACGTGTAAAGCAGATGTCATGCAGCCACATCGGGGCTATTTCTACGACTGCGTCCATGGTCCTCTACACTCCTGCCTTAGTGGAGACTGTGAGTCACACTAAAGCTCCCTTTCTTCACGGAGATTACAGCTGACTGGATCCCGTGTTGTAGCTATGCGTCGAGGGAGAGTGCAGTCGCACCAATGCCTGAGTCATGGCGCTGCATGCCCACTCAGTCACACACACATACACACATAAACAACCTTTCTCATAAGCACCCCTTTCTCATAAGCAGGGACCTTTTTTGGTGTTACATCATACTTGTGTTATGATGTACCCTGTAATTTCTGGGCTTCCCACCCTTTGCTGTAACACTATAATTTACTCCTAAAATAACACGCAGCACACGCCACGCATACAGGGCATTATAGGGTTCCCATGCCAAACCGTACTGTTCCTGAACAACAGTGAGGCAGTACTTATCCTCTCTCTCCCAGTCTGTGTGTTGGGGCTGTGTGAAGAGAAGTGAGTGCAGGTGGCAGTTCTTCGCGCTCTGAAGTGCTTAATAAGGCAGACAGGTTTTTTGTTGTTGTTTTAAGACACCCCCGCCATTCATTTAGTACCATTGTTTTGAGTTTGAAATGAGTGTTTTGCATCGTGAAATAAATTAAAAATTTAAATCAGTTACGCTCCTACGGAGCACATATTTCACAAAGCAATTTTTTGCCAGACTTGTCCAGCAGGGGGCGAGGTAAGATATACTCGTATTGGGCATTCCTCGCTGAGTTTGTCATCCAGCTGATTGAGAAATTTTACTTTGACACACCCATTTAAAGTCGTTAGATAATGCATATAAAAAGCAATGGTCAGTTAATCTCATTCATTTCAAGTTTTCCATGGCATTTTGATGAGTCATTTGCGTTCCTGTGAAACATCAAACATTGTTTAGTTTTAAATTATGTGGCCCTTAACTAAACCCAAGTTAATTTGTATCTCAGCAGGAGTGGCTTTAAGCAACTGTGTTGGCCTGCAACCAGAGCACATTTGTTGCAACACAAAGCACATTTCAGCGTCTACACAAAATCAACATGAAGCTTTCCACCCTTTCAGTCAGATTTTTTACTCATTTAACCTTGATGTATGTCTGGAAAAGCAGAGTTTATTTGGCCTGTTTGCTGTGGCTGTGTCGGTCAAATGTGTACAGCTGGTTGTGGGAATTTTGTGTGTGGCCCCTAGAAAGGGTAGAAGAGGGGCCGTTTCACACACTGAGATGGTGACCACATGCACCCCCCCCCCCCCACTAGGGGGGCTGGTTGGTGACCAGCCATCAGAAATCTCCTGCCCTGATCGATGCCGGCACTGCCCGTTAGGCAGCCTTGCAGGCGTTGCCATCTACCGCTGTGCTGCTGTCACATAGCGGCAGGGTGATGGGCAGATGCATTGGGGACGCTGTAATGAGGTCGCCTTGCTAAGCCCACAGCCAATCAGAGACGTCCATGTGGGTCACCAGCACTCTGCTCAGAGGTGGTGGTTTTGGGTTTCATTTTTTTTTTACCTCATGTTTAATGGAGATTCTGTATTATGTTAAATTATTAGTCAGTTATGATGGCTTCAACATCACTGTGATCGATGAACAGACTAGGTAAAGGGAGGAGGAAAGTGTGAGAGGCTTTGTGCACTCTCTCTTTCTCTGTGTGGAGGTGGTGGACTTTTGTTTGCTGTCTCTCACATGTCCTCACGAGACCCTGGCTGGAAAAGGGCAACATGGGACTTCCTCCAGTCTGCTTGGACAAAGAAGACAAGTGCCTTCACTGACCTCAGGCTGTTTCTGCAGACCTTAATCATGGAACTGTGAAAGTGCGTGAGAAGTATTGCTTGTGCAAGAAGAGCTGATAAGCTCCTAATGGTTCCCTGGAACTGTTTTGGTGCCAAGTTTAATGATTCTGCAGGACTGGGTCAGGGCAGTCTGAGGCAGGGCACCTAACGAGGTCCTGCAGAGCTCAGTAACAACAGGATCGCTGTGGTAACGAGCGGGTGCGGATGCAAATCATATTGGACTTCACTCCAGCAGTGTTTAACTCCCCCCCCCCCCCCCCAACAGAAGCTGGTGCGGTTTTCAGGGGTGTGTCTGTGTGCATCCAGGGGAATGAGGTGAAGCAGCTCGAGGTATAAAAACGTACGTACCTGTTTTCCTACCACACGCACCTACTGCCAGTGAGACATGAGGGTTGCCATGGTGTTGGCCTATCAACCCAGGGGATTATCGAAATGTCTCGCTGAGCATTAGGAGCCAATTCGTTCCCGTCCATCAGAAACGCTCACTCTGACAGCTCAGGGTCAGCGTGGCCGACCCACCAGGGGATCAGTGAAATCTGAAGATCGGCTTTGCCGTAGAGGGATGGAAGGGTTCTTGCCATAAATACGCTAAAGGATTGAACGTGCTGGGGTTTTTTTGTTGGTTTTTTTGTCCTGTGTTCTCATATTTGTTTTTTTCTAAGTGTTTAAGTGTGACGCTTAATAGCAAACTAGTCTCTCTTCTTTGTTTTGAAGGAGATAGCTAAGAGTTTGATGAGGCTCTGAGTTCTTTGCAGGACTCCTACACAGGAGCTATATGCTGTGAGCTAGTTCTTGTTTCAGACTTGCTCTCACTGCGAACGCACCTCTCCACAGAGGTCGTCAGGGCAGAAGTTGATACCGTGGCGAGCGTAACCTGCACCATCAGGTTACGTCTTTGTCCCGCTCTTGCCCCGCAACAGGAACAGCCGGAGCGTCACTGGACGCACCAAGAACGCCCTCCGGGACCATGCATGTCCTGTGCACCCTGATACTGCTATCAATCCAGAACCTGTTCAAAAAGCCAAGGGCCCTGGAACTCCATGAGAGTGTGGCCACGGAGCCTGGCGAGAATCCCACCCGGGTGATGCCTCGGACGGGCCGCAGGAAGAGGGACAAGGGCCCCTGCCCTGGAGGTTGTCAAACCCCTAGAGATGGTCATACGGACGGCAGGGCTGGGGGTGGAGGCCAGCAGTGCCCAGGAGGCATGGCACACGCAGGGATGGTCGCTGACGGCAACGAGAGAGTTCAGGTGAGAGGAGGGTTCAGGGTAACGGCAGGGAAGAGGAGCTGGTAGAGAGCAGCACTGGCCAGAGTGTGAAGGTGTTTACAAGTTTTTTACACAATTGACAGTGGGAGATGAGGCATTGTATTGTTTGTCTTTTTTTTTTTTTTTGCTAAGTGTTCTTTTTAATTTTCCACAACACTATATTGTGACATTAATTTGCATGAGTGAAAATTATTTATTTGATATGAAAATTATCTATTTGACAAGTTGCATTAATTGAGATTAAAGTTCATTCCACAGGATGTGCAACTTTAACACATTTTTGTCATCTTAAACATCCTGCTGTTGGCATGTGATTATCGTTTGAAAAGTGCATCATGAGTCACAACAAATACATTTTGGCCTTTTATGAGTGACTGGAAAATGACAGGGCATGTTTTGACTCTTAAAATACTTTTTATTTTGCTTTCATAACATTTATCCTTCCAACATTGTTATACCACTGTTTTCTTTCTCTATATATATAACGTCCGTGTTATTGATTTAGGTAAATACATGCAGGAGTATCTCTCGGTCAGGGTTCAGCATGGCTGGCAGGTGTCGCGGTGTTGCAATGTTTTCAGCTGTTGAGGAATTTGAATTGCGACGGTGGAAAAACTTTCTTAGGGTTGTGATTCGCATATCAGTTCAGCCTTTGCACTGGGTGGGTGTTAGGGAGTGCTAGCTTATGATCAATGCATTAATATGGACCCTGAAAAAGTGAAGCTTGTTCTCTTTCTCACTCTCATAAACTCTTTTCTCTCTTCCTTTCATGTGTTTTGTTTCTTTTTCCTCTCTTTGTGTGTATCTCCCCATCGCGCCCCTTTTCCTCTTGCAGACTTCCTTTTTTCTCTCTCTTTTCTCTTTTTTTTAAATTTTTCTCATACTCTGACTCTGTGCCTCCATGTTTAGTGGTCCAGTTACATTACCAGTAAAGCCAGTTCAAAGTTTGAGGATACGTGTGGTGGCAGTGAGCAGGCCTACAGGATTAAACGGATGCTTGACAGTTATGTAAACCAAGATGATCTGAGCAGCGCAGACTACGTACTTTGGACGCCCTTCACCTCAGAGCCGGCGGTCACTCATCTCAAACAACATCCTGTTTCTACTTGTTTATATGCTGTAAGGTTTTATCTCCACTGAAACTTTCCTGTTTGGCCACTATAAAGTGGAGATACAGTCATAAAACCAAATGCTTTCATGTTTATGGCCCCTCCCAGTCAGGCTGAAAGGGGGTGGTGGTATCTGCGCCCCCCCCCCCTTCCCCCGTCCAGTCTGTGGTCTGGCCCTGTCCAGCCCTGCGTTTATGTCCTCTCTCTGACGTCACTTACAATGCCTCGGTGTGCCTCAGTAGGAGGCACCAGAGAGGGAAAGTGAGCGACCTCTGGAGAGACCTGCAAAAGAATACCGTCGGTGTGTCGGCTCTCTCTGAGGAAGTGAACATGCAGCCAATGCGCAGCACAAATGAACAAGCAGTTCTGTCGGTGGAAAAAAAGTGCAAGGCCATTATTTAATTTTATCTGTTCTTTTTTTTCTAGTGCATTACTGTGTGTGCGAGGATGCTGTTGGAACAGTACTAAGGGGAGCAGGTTGCTTTAAGCCACGACTGCATCAGCATTGTGATCAGGCCTTGCGGGCTTCTACTCTTCTGTAGTACAGTGGCAGGCTCCTCTATTTCCTACGATACCCAACTGCCTGCACACACGCACTCCTATCTGTTATACTACGATTTGATCATAACCAACGCATGCACTTAATTGCTTGCTCGAATAATTGGGTGGTTAAATCCCATTTTGATGAAAATTGGCATTTTTTATATATATATATATATATATATACACAAAGAGTATGAGTGTATTTAGTTTTTTTTTATTGTCTGTGGTGGACATTTAGTTGATTCTTTTTTTTTCTCATTTAAATTAAATGCACTGCAGACAGAGTGCCAATCTGCTTAAGCAAATTGTGACATAAGTCTTAAATGTTTGGCAGTTTGTGTCTCATTTATTGTTGCTTTTATTATCAAATATAGCAATTTAATGCAAAAAAACTTTCTAAATATCAGCATCAGCCATTGAAAAACCCACATCGATTGACCACTAACACACCACACACACACACACACACACACACACACGTACGTACGTTGAGTAGTGACTTGGTAAGCAGAGCAGAGTATGACATCGTTCAGTGTTTAAAATATTTATTCCTTTGGCTCAGGGAAGGAAGAGGATGGGAGGGAGGGAATGGGGGGGCACTGATGCTGGGCTCCCGTTCCACTGTTACTAAGGAACAACACACAGAAGTGTGTGTGTGTGTGTGTGTTAGAGGGAGGGGGAGAGGGAATGCTCTATATAAAGACTAAAGAGAGCAGAATGAGAAGGAGAGCGAGTGGGGGGAGCTGGTGGCAGAGTGACATGGGGCTTGGTAGTGCGAGCGAGCGTGTGTGTGAGTGAGCGATAGGGAGCATGTGTGTGTGTGAGCGATAGGGAGCAAGATCGAATATATATGTGTGTGTGTGTGAGAGCAGCCATAAAGACAAGCACTCAATGGCGACTGTAGGATGAGGCCAGCCTGGAGACTGCAAGGAGAGAGGTAAGTACAAAGAGTGAGATGGATAGAGAGGGGAGAGAGGAAGAAAGATGTAGGTGGTTAGACCTTTACTGACTCAGGCGGGTGATGAGCACTCATCGTCTAGCCTCTGGCGCTGGCTGCTCCGCTCTGAAGCAGCATTCATCATGACTGGAGCTTGTGTTAGCGTTAGCGCTAGCGCCACCATCCATGACTGGAGCTTGTGTTAGCGTTAGCGCCACCATCCATGACAGGCGCATGTGTTAGCGTTAGCGTTAGCCCCGCCTTGGTGCAAGACGGAACGGTTTACCCCCCCACTCTCGGGCACTGTGACCTAGCAAGACTTGGCTAGCCCCTTTATTACTGGGGGAAGCCAGTGATATCGGACCTTTCATACTCCTGCATTGCGCATGAAAAGCGCTTTGAATTCTTGCTCTTTTTGTGTGTGTGTGTGTGTGTGTGTGTGTGTGTGTGTGTGTGTTTGCATGCATAAGACAAAGGCAGAGCGACTGCAGATGTTCACACTGCAGACAGCGACAGCCTGCATAACCACAGGGTACATTATGGTCCACACTGTGTTTGTGTGTGTTTGTGGGGGGGCGGGGGGCCGTGTCTGTGTGTGTGTCTGTGTGTGTGTCAGTGTGTGTGTGTGTGTGTGTGTGT
>JAOXYF010000027.1:13539803-13551649 GCA_028565775.1 Sternarchorhynchus goeldii | reverse complement strand
CATTATACACTTTAAGCGGAGAGACTCGACCAGGGTCCTGATGGTGTGTGTGTGTGTGTGTGTGTGTGTGTGTGTGTGTGTGTGTGTGTGTGTGTGTGCATGGCGTGCACGTTCAGATCTGCCAGGTGATCGGCGAGGTGAGTAGTGCCAACCAGGAGCTGCTGCGCAAATACAAGAGGGAGATGAACCTGAGGAAGAAGTGCCACAACGAACTGGTGCGGCTCAGAGGTACGTTCCCTCGTGAGAAAGACCTTCCCTAGCCACGGCCACGCCTCTGCCTGAGCGATTCATTCCAAACCTCATGACTGGATTACTTTCCACAAACATTAGCTAATATCTCTCAAGAAGGAGGGCTCGCTGGAGCAGAGGTTCTGCCTGGAACCGAATGCTGCAGTTTGGGTTATTCTTACCCACTGCACATCCGTTTTCACAGGGAACATTCGTGTGTTGTGTCGGGTACGCCCCATCGGCCAAGAGGAAGCAGAGGGTGACTGCAAGAACATGGTGACCTTTGACCCAGACGACGATGCCATGCTCTGTCTATCCAACAAAGGAAAGCTCATGACTTTTGAACTTGACAAGGTCTTCCCACCTCAGGCCACGCAGGAGGAGGTCAGTTTGAGCAGGGGGTCATGGCGGGTCTCGCCATGTCCAGTGCGGGTCGAATGCGTGTAGTGACTTCACAATCCCCTCTCCTTTTGAATGGACAGGTGTTTCAGGAAGTGCAGTCGCTGGTCACATCCTGTATAGATGGCTATAACGTGTGTATCTTCGCTTATGGACAGACGGGCTCAGGAAAGACCTACACCATGGAGGTGCAGTATCTTCATGCTTCAACTCGTTTCTAAGGGTGAAGATGAAGTAAGGAAACTAACGTGTGTGTGTGTGTGTGTGTGTGTGTGTGTGTGCACGCGCATGGGTCCATCTCGCAGGGCGTTCCCGAGGACCCCGGCATTAACCAACGAGCCCTCCGCCTGCTGTTCTCTGAGGTGTCTGAGAAGAAGCCCGACTGGGACTACAACATCACGGTCAGCATGGTGGAGATCTACAATGAGACACTGCGGTAAGTTCACGCGCTGCCCTGGACCTACGCCAGTCCCTCTGAGCTGCCTCCACCCTCCTGGACTCCACCTGCCTGGCCCAGCCAGAGGGAGCACCATGGCTGAGCACATGCAGGAGGTCAGGGCCAGATATGCATCAGCTGTTATAAAGCGTAAGCTTAATAACAGTATTAAGTATTATTGCTTATTATTGTGTGGTCACATTAACTTTCAGTGGTTTAGTGGTTGTGCCCGTGTCTACCCTTTGTTTAGAGGACCCATTACACCACTGTAATGTTTTCCTCAGGAATCTCTTGGGAGACGCCCCCAACGAGAAGCTGGACATTAAAATGTGTCCAGACGGCAGTGGCCAGCTGTATGTGCCAGGTCTCACTGAGTTTACAGTGGAGAGCGTGGAGGACATTAACAGGGTGAGCACTGGAGTTAAACCATCCCCACGACCGCACTGCTGTGAAGGAACGAGGCCGCAACTCTGCAGCAGTCGGCCTTGTATTGCACGGATCTGCCGACTTTGGGGCTGTAAATGAAAGCTTAACCCTTGACCTTCGGACCCCTGCAGGTGTTTGAGCTGGGTCACATGAACCGGGCGACGGCCTGCACCAACCTGAACGAACACAGCTCCCGCTCACACGCTCTCCTCATCATTACCGTGGCCGGCTTCAACTCCTCCACAGGACACCGCACTTCAGGTGGGGACAAACACAACCACACAGGAGATTTAAGTGAGCGAGTGCTTAATGAAATAAAGTATGAATGAAAATGAAATAGTTTGTAATTGCTTTTTTTATACCGTTTGGACAGAAGATAAAGTGTGTGTGTGTGTGTGTGTGTGTGTGTGTGTGTGTGTGTGTGTGTGGCGCACTCAGGCAAGCTGAATCTAGTGGACCTGGCCGGCTCGGAAAGAATCGCCAAGTCTGGGGCCGAGGGCAGCCGTCTGCGGGAGGCCCAGTGCATCAACAAGTCATTGTCTGCACTGGGCGACGTGATCCACTCTCTCCGCTCACGTCACTCTCACGTGCCCTTCCGGAACTCGCGCCTCACGTACCTGCTGCAGGACTCGCTCAGCGGAGACAGCAAGACCCTCATGGTGGTGCAGGTCTCTGCCATTCAGCAGCCTCTGGGGAGGGGGAGGGGAGGATCAACCACAGCCCTGGAAAGCCCAGGCTACGACCATTAAAGCGCTTCTTCAGATCAAAAACAGACCACGTTGATAATTCTCCAACCCTCGGGGTCAGCAAGGGGTCACCAGTACTGGGGTTGACTTCTCCCACCTTTAACCTTGCTATGTAGACATTTAACCCTAGCAAGCAATCAAAACTAAAGGTCAGGCTCTGGATGTTTATGTAATTGAGAGTGGAAAGCAAAGCTCTCAGCATATCAGCACATGTGGAAAGCACTTACGCTTTCTCTCGCTCCCTCTCCCTCACTCACCTTCTCTCTTTTTCTCTCTTACACTCTCAGATCTCTCCTTTGGACAGTAATGTCAGTGAGTCGGTCTGCTCCCTGAAGTTTGCCCAGCGTGTTCGTTCAGTCGAGCTTGGCTTTGCGTCTTCCTCACGCAGACATGCTGAGAACTCTTCAACATCTTCCTCGCCCACTCATGACAGTGTGGAGGTATATACACACACACACACACACACACACATATATATATATATAAAATATATGCACACATTGACCGCAGTGTCTTTAAGATCCCTGATGATGGTGATTTGATTTTATAGTTTCTTTATACACCACTAGAAGAAACATGTCATCCAAAGTCTTCTCATTCCCTACCTTGTAAATACTCTCTCTCTCTCTCTCTCTCTCGGAACACATAGCTGGACTCCCCTCCAGTGACGCCCGTTCCCCTGCCCATCTCCAGGGCTAGCAGTTCCAGCTCCACCATGTCTTCCACTTCCAAAAGCCACAGCTCACGGCGGCGCTCCCACAGCCAGCTTGCCACCGGTGAGGAGCCACAGCCCGTGGCAGGTGCTACCGCTGCCAGATGCGTCTCCCTTACCCCTCACACCCCCGACACACGTGTAGAGGTGTAGCTGTTGCTACATGCACATGCCAGAACTTCACTGCACACGTATATACTGAGCTACATGCAGATTAAACACCTGCTTACAGGGACACCTGTACATTTAGAGGTCTTGCCTGTACACTCAAAACATAAGTCAAAAGAAAAAAATTGCACACACCATTGATGGGATCTGAGCTTTATTTTGTTGCACGCGATCATCATCTCTATTATGACCCTTTGATTGGTTGGTTTGCAGATAGACAGGTAGACAGAGCCAGCCCATTGGTTGGAGACAGTGGGCAGGTAGGTGGGGTTTTCTCTGATTTGACTTCTTGGCATGGAAAGACTCAGCATGGCATAGTGCCCTCCGTGTCATCTGGTCGCCCTCTGCCCATCTAACACATCGCCTCTAACCACAGGAGTGTGTGCGTGCGTGTGTGCGTGCGCGTGTGTGTGCACTGCAAAAACTGCTCAGATTTTTTTTTTTTTTCTTGTTATGCTTTTGTGTGTTATTTCCATTTCCTTCGTCAAAGTATTTTTTCCACTGCTTCTGTGGCTTGGTGGTTGTGTGCTGTTCGGTGTGTGCATTTGCGTGGCTGTGAGAGAGAGCAAGCGGCTTAAGGTGTAGTAGGGTGTAGTCACTGCGGTGTCGGTATGCCTGCTCCGTCCTGTGTGAGGTGCACGTGGGGTTCCCCACCACAATGTGGAGAAACACAAACATCACATGGTGTCTCCTTCACATGTAGCAATCGAGCCCCGCCCTCATCCACGCGGAATGGGAGCGGTCATTTTCCTTAACCTAATGGGTAGCAACTAACTAATCCCAGCTGGCGACTGAACAGGATGTTTAAATTTCTGAAGTCGATCAGTTGCATTACTTATGCATAGTAACACCGGTGAAGTTCTGCACTCATCAGATGCTTTCAGTTTGTGTTTTGATACCTTCTAGGCCTTCATTAGAGATCAGGTCCTGACTACGTGACCTTTGTTGGCTGGATATTTTTGTGTGTGTGTGTGTGTGTGTGTGTGTGTGTGTGTGTCGGACCACTGTCAACTCAGCGGTTCCACTGTCATGTCAATGAGGATGCTGTGCAGAGAACTGTCCAGTACCCAAATGATGTCAGAAACTTTCCAGTCATGAATAGAGGGTGGTTCGTGAATTGTACATAGCAACAGATGAGCCTCAGTCTGTAATTAGAAACTCGTGAAGTACCATTGAGTATCTAAAAAGTTGCCAGAGATTGCTGGTATAAAGTAGTTGGTGTTACTCATGTGAGTTGTGTAGGTGTAAGGTAGGATTTTCTAATAAAGTGACTGAGTGTATTTGACTGGTTCAGTAACCTATGGGCTATGTGATAATTTCTTGTGCTTTACATTTTCCCTTTATTGAACACTAGCAGCATAAATTCACCTTTCATTCTAACTGGTATCATTTTCCTTCTGTCCAGGACGAATGAAATTAACTGCATGATGCTGCTCCATTACTGGTTTGAGCCTGCCTACCAGTCCCCACCCCTCCAATTCTGTCCACCAATGAACCCTTCTCCTTTGAGGACATCCACCAATAGAGGACTTGCATTTGAGACACAGACAGTGGGGGTGGGACGTCAGGGTCACGTGCAGCATCTTGGGGAATCTACTGTTGCAAGACTGGAACTAAATGGCGTTGCGGCTAGTGATGGAAGAATCTGCCTGTCTCTCTCGGTCATGCCTGCAGTCTCTGTGTCGTGGAGACCACCTTCCCCCATCACAGTGTGGACAGTAATGCACTTTAGCACAGGCTAATTTTACCATTCATGGTGTTAACTAGCCAGTCCTGCTTGTAGATATTGCATGACTGGTATTGATCTTTTTTAATATATATATAATGTGTGCATCATTGTGTATGACATAAACGGTTGAATTATTTTCCCTTCAGAGAGAAACTTCCTGTTTGGGGGGGGTTTTTTCCACCTCAAACCACCGTATTTATTTTTAACTCATGAACTCGTGCTTCCAAACATAGCGTTGTGCTTGGAGACGTTCCTGTGTAGTCGTGGTTATAAGCAATACGGAAGGTTGGGCATGGGCTCCACCCTCAAGTAGCAGTCGTGTGCTTTTGTTTCGTGTTTGTCTGGCGCCGCAGGAACGTCTTCCTCGTCCGAGCCCGCGGCTCTAGCTTCTGCCTCCGTCTGCTCCCACTTCAGCTGGACGACAATCAGTGCCAGTGTGCCGACGTTGACAGCGGCCAAAAGAGGGCGCAACTCGCGCTCCGCCATTACTGTAAATAACGCTTTGAGTCGTAGCCTGCAGCCGAAACAACGGTTCTCCCTCCCCATGCAAACCGTTTTGCCTCCAGCCCGGATGGACCACTGGGAGAGAGCGGCTGTTGATGGCTGTGGGGTTCTGCTTGCTTCTGGTCGTGTTGGTTGTAGATTTGTATGCATTTTTGATTTTGTACACTTTTTAATAAATGGCCTAAACATGATCAGTCTCCTTTTTTCCCCCTCACACCTTCACTTTCCCAACATGCTGTATTATTTGAAGGTGCTGAATACATCTTGGTGTATAATTCCAAAGGATGGTGCATAATACCAAATCTGTAAAAGAAAGTATACATTTTGTTTTTCAAATTTCATTGCTTTTAATTACAGGGACTGGCCAATGTTATGCCAAAATCTTACTGGTTTAACTGGTTGAGGAGGACATTGATGGTACTGCTGTGTCCTTCTGACTGTCTCCGAATGGTTTTACCAGGTTGAAGACAGGGTGTTGTGGTCTTCTTTCTCACGAACTAATCTGTGTTTACATTAGTTTATAGTTTCATTATCTTATAGTTTCATGATGTTTGATTTAATGGTACATTTTGTTGATGTGTGAATATAAGAATTTCTTCAGTACTTTCAGTGGTCTAATAAAGAAAACATTATATTAACAGGGTCTTTCTGCTTGGTTTAAACCAGAACTGGACAGAAACCGAATCAATCCAATTTATGGTCTTGGATGTTGGGAGTCATGGGTATGTAACTGAAATAGTAATGTAGAGATTCAAACACCAAGGTTTTATAATGTAAATTAACTACCAGTGAATACAAAACACCTATGATATTATCTTTTGTTTTATATAGGTGTCTTGATCCAAACATGGATGTGGGCGAGCAAGTAGTGACACCAAACTGACAGTCAATAACTAACGCCTAATAATACTGAGTCCTGAGTGTCTCCCACCTCTTGGTCTCTGTACAATAACGTAAATGTTCCATCTGCCTCTGAGCAGAAACTTGCTTTGTCTGGCAAAACATGTTAGCCTAGCACACCGCCTCGGTTTATGTCCAATATTATCTCGTTTCCAGTCAATTTTAGACTGAGTTGTGTCTGGAAATTTCCACGGCCGACATATAACGCCCTAACGACGACCAGCTAGCGCCACCCCACACTGCGGAATACACCGCACTGAATGAAGGCAACTGTCATCCGACTACTGGTAGTGGAGTCTAGCCCTAGTGCTTCCTTAGCCGAGGTGTAATGGTTTGGTAGTTTATAGAGCACTATACTGGCCTCTAGTGTGCTTTATGTCAACTGTACCTTTCCTGTTACAATACATTTTATATCTGCTGTCATTATCTATGGATCAATCTATGGTCTGATCTTGAAAGCAATATAGGTATGCAATTTTAATACAAAAAATGTACAAGTCTCTTAAGGACTAATACAGTATATACAAAGAATAAAATTTTTACACATAAACCTTTTGGAAACTTTTTGTTAGATATAAAAATAAAAAAATCATTAAAATAGTCACATGATTGAAGGGAACCAGTACATTTTCAAGAGATGGATTACATGTACTGCAGATATGCGCAGTACAAAGAGAGAGAAAATTTGGTGCATAGATGTTTATTTACAATATGAGATGACCTCAAATATTCCTTTAACTGTATTCGACTCTGATTTGGAACCATTAGCGTATCATTCTGTGCCGGTCTGAATATTCCAGAGCAACTGCCTGAAGTTAATCTGTGGGTTTTCCTTCAAAGTCAACACTAGTGTTTGTGGCAGAGTCTACAGAACACGACTTTTTTTTCCCACCATGACACTGCTTAGATAGGATCTGTGTTTGGCGTTCGTTGTAGTTCAGAAGGACGACTGCAGTTTGGTCTCGTTCCTCTGGTGCATGCTGTGGTGTCTGACCAGCTCGTCCGATCGGGCGAACCTCTTATGACAGGCCGGCCAGCGACAGGTAAAAGGCTTCTCACCTGGAGAGAAAGAGAGAGAGAGCAAAGAGGAGCATAAAGAGAGAGAAAGCCTCTTTAAAAAAAATAATGATAAAAATGTCCTCTTTAAAAAAACAATTAAATTTGAAATAGAGTATTTGCGTTTAAACTAACTGAACGTGCTGCTGATACTAGAGACCTGGAGAAGTGTGAGATAAAAAGAGGTTTTACGCACTTGTTTTACCTGTATGAGTCCGGGTATGGGTCTTAAGGTGGTCTGAGCGCGAGAACTTTCTCTGACACGTCTCGCACTGAAAGGGTTTCACTCCTACGGGATAGTAAAGAAAAAGGCGGGATATGGACGCAGCTGGACAGCAAGGCGTGGTGGGGAGTGAGGGGGTGGGGGCCCTGCCCTGCCCTGCCCTGCCCTGCCCTGCCCTGCCCTCCATGACCGGAGGGACCAGGTAGGGGGGCGGCGTGTTGAGGCCTCTGAACAAGGCAGGGTGATGAGCGCATAGAGGATGGGAATGTTTCAGAGAGGTGAAAGGTGAAGGGGTGAGGGTGCAAGGCAGGGTCCAACCTGTGTGTCTGCGCTGGTGTCTCTTAAGCTGGTCTGACCTGGAGAATCTGCGGCCACAGTCAGTGAAGTCACACTGGTAAGGCTTCTCCCCTGAGCATGCACACACACACACAATACCAAGCCTATTATATCTCAAAGCTGCCATTTACATTCTCGGAGCTGTGGGGAGAGTGGAGTAGGTGGGAGCATGCTTCTGGGTTTAACAGAGGAATTCCACATGGGGGCGCCATTTCATTTTCCCCTCAGGTTGAAAGATGTCTTGCTCAAAGCACACCTTGCCACAATTGCTATTTACTTGCTTCTGTTTATTGTGTATAGCATCTCTACTGCACACAATAAAAAAGAGACCTCATACTGCAACAATGTAATATACTACACAGCCAAACTGTTATAGTTTGACTAACCTGCTTACATAATTCAGAAAGTGAATATTTCCCCAAATAAAAGAAGACAAATAGCATGACAAAATAATGACAATCATAATGTTCTGGAGGCATGATGCTCTCAAATTTGATTTTGACTTTGTAGCAGGGCAACAGACGTCTTTAAATTGTTTTGAATGCACTGCAATTTATTTTAAAACGATAATTTACTGAATTGTTAACCATAACATGGCTGGCATTTTATGTTCTTCATATATGTCTGTCGCAGGTTGTGACGGTGAAGATCTGACACAGAGAGTTAAAGGACCTCAGCTCATGGTTTTCTCTGTGTTCTGAATGAATCACATGAATCAGCACTGAAAAATGCTTGTGCTGGTATTCTTGTGCATAAACATCTTGGGAGTGGCTCTAACTGTATGAGAGACAGTTTAGTGACATCACCACAGTTACCGTGACAATTCTGGCTCCTGAATGACCATCTGTGTGATGTTTGTGTTTGTAAGTGTGTGTGTGTGTGTGTGTGTGTGCGCATCACTGTCTATTCACTATGTTGTGGCGTAACACTGTTTCCAGATTCATGTGCAAAGATAGAAACATTTCTTAGAATTTGAGTCAGTCACAGCTTTGTCATGAGGAATATTTTTAACTTTTAAATTTGTCATAGGACAGGAAATTGATAACCGTGCTGATATATGAAACATCACCCATGAGAACGTTATTTATAGAAAGATTATTATTAAATATTATAATTGTATGTAATATAAAATATCTTACTGGTGTGTATATATGCATATAATAAACATATATAATATATTAATATAAGATGAACATTCTTTCATGAGTGAAGTTTCATTTCATGTCAATATAGTTAAAACTCTATTTATATCCCTGGATTTTTGTGCAATCATTTCAGCTGTGAACTGATTATAATTTTAATCATATCTGGAATCTGGAGTAATCTTGGAAGATAATGAACTGTTTATAACGATCTTGGGTTCTTATTCAGTCCTTATGCAAGGAACTTTTGTGGTCATGTCACAGCTGGCTCACGTGAGGGACGACTCGGCAGTGCACGTCGCAGAGACGCCCAGGCCATGTGTGTCAGCCGCTCTCACCTGTGTGTTTCCTGCCATGCATCTGCAGGTGGGACAGTTTGAAGTATCTCTTGCTGCAGCCTGGGTAGGAACACATGAACGGACGTTTCTCATTGGTCTCCTTTGACCTCACTATGGAAGGAGCGATGCTCGGCATTCGACGCACATCCTAGTGGGCGGGGCAGAAGAGGAGAGGTCAGCATGTAAGTCGTTGTACATAATGTGTTGTTTGTGTTTTTGTTTAATTTCTGAGACTTGTTTTCTGAGATGTTTTTCTTAATATTCTGGCTTAAGCTTCTGTGTAACACTTTAAAGCCTGTCAGCAGTAATTCAGCTCCTAAAAGCCCAAATAGTACAGCAGAAAAAGGTTGTATGTGTACAGAAAGATACTCACACACACACACACACACACACACACACACATATATATCAATTCTCAGGGAAGTCTTGTCTTTGTTTTTTCAGATGAAAGATGAAGATGAATTATTTGCAGTGACCAAGGCAAGGCCTTGAAGCAGACAGCAACATTTAAGACGCCATGGCTGCATTCAGCTAAAGCTTTTCTCTGCTACAGGATGGCAGGGCCGAGCCTCACAGTGACCCAGCGCTAGTCAGGCCCGGTTAATCAAACGCTAGCCGCCGCTCCGGAGTGTACACTTGAGAAGAGCGCTCTGTGCTCATCGTCCTGACCTTGGCCTCGACAGTGTTTGGCAGAGTCTCTGCTGAGGCTGAAAGGCTGGGTGGGAGGGGAGCATGTGACCTTTATCTGAACCCGGTTGTGTGTGCGTGTGTCTATGTGAGCATACGTGTATGTGTGTGAGTGCGTGTGTGTAATTGTGTGTGTGTGTTCATTATATGAGTGTGAGTGTGTGCATGTGATTTTGCAGGCACCCACCTGAATTCCTCGGAGCAGGCGTGTGTGTGTGTGTGTGTGTGCGAGCGTGTGTGTGTGTGCGAGCGTGTGTGTGGACACGCATGCGTGTGTGTGTGCGTGTGCGCATCTCTGTGTGTGTGTGTGCGTGCAGGCACCCACCTGAATTCCTCGGAGCATGCCGTGTGTGTGTATGCGGTACTGGGCACTGCAGCTGTAGACTACAGGAGGGGCCGCTGCTGAGGTCTCATTCTCGAACCCTGTTGCTGCAGGACTGGACAAGATCAACAGAGAGCACAGAGGGATCTATATATACCACACAAAAACTCATTAAGAACACGTTCAGTATGCAGTGATATGGCTAAATGGTCAGAACAGTCACCCTGAAGACGTTTTATTTATAACTATATGTTTAGTAATTATATTTATAGCCATCATAATCGTTTTATCCTTCTGTCTTGTTTTTCAAATGTGAATACCGAGTATCATTGTATCATTTGAATGTTAAGAAATCATTAACCTACACAATTAAGTTACAAATGGAAACGATCTTTAAAAAAAAGAAAAGAAAGTGGTTTAAAAAAAACGAACTGACCGGAGAACCTGAACTCATATAAATAATGGCGGTCCCTCGGGTAATGTGCTCGGAGACGTGCGCGGTATGAAGCGCGCGCCCCCTAAGTCAGCGAGCGAGCTTAGACTACATGAATGGTTGAGAGCAGTGAAGAGAGTTCAGGGTCGGGATCAGAGTGGGCGCGTGGGCGGCAAGTGATTAACGGCCGAGTTTCATAAAGCGCTCTTTGTCCTGTCAGCTGAACGTCTCAGACGGCGCAGTCAGCTAGCACTAACGCAGTCATCGCTCAGTCCATCCATCCGTGCTGCCAGCAGACAAACACCTCGTCGCTCATGGCAACAGGGGGTCAAGAGCCTGGCAGCCATGACGATTATCTGGACAAGCGTAAACATTCTGCCTTGCATCGCCTACCGCCCATTGAAAAAGAAAATTTCCCTAGTGCTAATGTACATTGACACGTAAACCTTACCTGCCTTTAGCCTCACCAATTTACAGATATTTACTTGCTTACTTACTATTACTTACTAACATTTACACAGCTGGTCACGTCCATCTCTTTTTCTCTCTCTCTCTCTCTCTCTCTCTCTCTCTCTCTCTCTCTCTCTCTCTCTCTCACTCTCATACACACACACTGCATTCCATCTGTGCCCTTCCACTGCACCCAGAATTCGATACTTTATCTTAACTGAACTGGTTGACTGAACAAAACCCTGACCTCCATCTCTCCCCTCCCTCCCCTTCACCAGAGTGAAGTTAAGGGGTGATCTTTATCTGCCTTTTTCTGGAAGAAAGCAGGCAGGGACTATTCTAAAACACTCACTCCCCTTAAACTAGGACACTGGACAGTGTGTGGTGAGAAAACAAGTTAGACTAGCTAGGATCTCCTTTCTCCCTCTGTTTTGATCCAACACATCTTATGGCATCTCCTATTCATGCACTCAGGGAGACAGACTCTCTCTCTCTCTCTCTCTCTCTCTCTCTCTCTCTCTCTCTCTCTCTCTCTCTCTCTCTCTCTCTCTATCTCTCGCTCTCTCTCTCTCTCTCTCCCTCCATCTCGCTCTCTCTCTCTCTCTCTCCCT
>JAOXYF010000027.1:13526559-13539703 GCA_028565775.1 Sternarchorhynchus goeldii | reverse complement strand
TCTCTCTCACTCTCTCTCTCTCTCTCTCTCTCTCTCTCTCTCTCTCTCTCTCTCTCTCTCTCTCTCTCTCTCTCTCTTGCTCTCGCTCTCTCTCTCTAATCCCCTCCCGACATTGTGGTTATGGGCAGTGTTCTATTAATGTAACATTTCACAGGAAGTGTCCTGCACCACAAGGCTCATGGCATGGAGGGGAACAGGAAGGGCACATACTTCCTAACCTCTCAGTATTGCTCTTTCACATTCTACTCGTGGTCAGGCAGAATTTCAACCATGCTTGTTGATCCCACATTACATGAAGAAACATTTACACTAGCATTTCTAAAATGAACACTTTTTATTAAGGTCTTACTCAAATGAATCCTTTCCTGACCTCACTAATTTTCCACCTACTCTATTTCTCATCCAGTAGATGCTGAAGTAAAGTGGCTTTCTCTGAGTGCTATTTTTTTCTGAGTTTGCTCCAACACTGCGTAGCTGTGCAGCTGTGCGCACATGTGAGAGGCCAGCACTTTGATGATAACCCGGAGGAGAGGCTATCTGTCCGAGACAGTCCATCAGCCACCACAGAAGAACCCCTCTCAGGCCAGGTCAGAGGGAGATCAGACCGACCACACCGCTTCCTGCCCAGGCAATGTCTCTGAACAGACCCGGTTAACGTCTAAATAGCCAGTTGTGAGGGAATAAAAAAAGAGAGAGGCCCAGCAAACAATAGCTGTGGAGGAAACGGTAAAAGGGATGTGAGACGGGTCAGTGTGTGCTCTAGGAAGAAGGGTCATACCTCTTGATGGTGGAAGTCAGAGAGCTGACAGGGTTCCAGGCTACGCATTCCATTTGATATAAATTATCACTGCCAGAGGAAAGAGGAAAACATGACCACAGAAAAACATATTTTACTGCAGTGGTAGAATTCTCTAACACACACACACAAACACCCAGCATAAGAGATGTGTTTTTGAGTGCAAAAGAAGGTGAAAAAAATATTATGGGGAGTGTTAAAACACGGGTAACCGAGAGAACGCTTTTGTGACCGTCAGCGTTAGTAATGATGACGGTGGTCATAAATATTTTCAATATCTCATAAGGAATTACGAATCATCTCATCACCACAGGCAAGAAATTTTACAAGAAACGTGTGCTCTTCATGGAGGTGCTTGTTTGTAGGCGGCCACGTGTCTACAGTGTGCGCAAGAGTTATCTCCAGGCAGCGAGGCTCTCTCACGGCCCATCAAGGACGCCCGAGCCCCAGCATGCTGGAGATGCACAGCGCCTGGTACAGTGCTGGAATCCTGTGATGTCATAGTAACCCCGAGAGTGATGACAGCGGGGAGGGGTTAAGAGCCTGAATTACTCAGCGTATGCCATCTAATCTCTGCCGGAGAAGCTAATGGGAAGGTCAGGCTAGTTTCTGTGCAAATGGGAAACGGGTATTTTTTATCAGTGCAAAATAATGTACAGGTTTTTGGTTTCGTTTTTTTTTTTTTCCATCTCTTACTCACACATGGACTGACCGCAAATGTTACGAACGCTGTTTGATTATTGCTTGCCTGCTTATCTGGGGAGTTTGCAAGAGCCTGTGATTTGAAAGTTTAAAACATCCAATACTGTGTTAGTAACCAAGGCCCTGATAGGCAAACCCATCTATGCATGGAGGACTGACAGTAATATGAGTTACGGTAATATTAATCACACTGATGATATTTCAGAGTGGTCAGTGCATGAAATGTTAATGCTTTACCACTGTTTCCTTATCTCAAAAGAATTTTGCGGATGGGGCATAAGAGCAGTTCCATAATGCTGGTATTTTGAAACTCTGAGAAACTTAATTTTCCCAGGAAGGCGTACATTTCCCATCCTTCAGCTTCTCTCAAGGTTAACAAGTGTTCAGGAAAATGAGGTGGAATCTTCTTCCTTAGCTCCAATGGAACAGTACCGTTTTGTTACATTGAAGTTCAGAGGCTTCAGAGGGCATTGGCTGCACATACTAGGGTTGAGAGGGTGTGTGTGTGTGTCTTTGCAACAAGGAGGGGGGACATGCTGAAGAGACAGCATCGACTCTTATCAACCCCAGTTCCGTTATTTTGGGTTCTCTATGATCTCCCCTTTTTCCAAACAACATGAGAACACTATTTGAAGAATGCATGCTCATCGCTGTGCGGCTGGCGCTGAAACATGCCAGTTGGCTTTACGTTCTGTTTATTACCTCCCACCAGTCTGTCCCGTCCGTTCTCTGCTCCGATTGGCTCTTCTCTTAGCGATACCTACCAACATCTCATATTTCTATACCGCCTTTCCATGCCAGCTTGCCCTCTTCCCCTCTCTTGTGCACATTCCGCTAATCTCTCCTTGACCCTGCTCTGCTCTGAACTCTCTCTGGGTAAGACAGGGAAAGGACGATCGGGGTACCGTAGATCACACCAAACGTGTTTGGGCCCCTTCTGAACTGCAGTGAAACTTGTAACCCTTTCCCACCAGCACGGTTGCGTGCAGGGTGCGTTTCTACAGACGGAGTCAGCCATTGAGATCCAATGGCAGCGATGAGCAGCCCTTTATTCAAACTTAATTGCTGATCTCTGCGTCAGAAAGTCATGAGCAGTATATGGATCAAGATTAGAGTGAACAGAATTTGTGATGTAGATAAATGACTTCATAGACTAAAGGTTCACAGGTTTACTCAATACTCTGTGACAGCAGTTGCCTTCTGGTAGCAATGACATGTAAGACATCGTCAGTCCACTGTAACGTCCTCAGAGAACTTGCAAGTAAAATTCAAACCCATACGGCAATGCATTATGGATATTGTCACTATTTCAAATTGCTTGTACACTTCCTATAGCGAAAGGAGAGGCGCTCCACCTGTTGTAGGCGTTCCGGAGGAGGAGAGTCTGGCTGTCTGTGGGAGCGTGGCAACCATAGACAGGAGGAGGAGCTGGGAACTGTTGTTCACCTGCAAAAAAAAAAGTAATTAAACAGAATTCAAATGAATAAAAAGACATTATTTTCCTTCTTTATTCAGAATTCAGTACCATCCACAGTTCTCAGTACCATGTGCAGCACTTTTACCACTAAAATAAGAAAAAAGCAAAGCAAATGCTCCTACCCATTCAGAGCCAGCATGTATAGTTATGGATACTTTAAATATAAACACTCCAACATAGCTTTTCCTGGGCACATAGTAATTATTTCTTCCATGATGAATATGTCCTGTGTCTTTATGGTCCTTTAAATATCTTTTAATAATTCACACTTTAAGTCTAAGACTGACAGGTCTATTGTCACATATATAACCACATTCTACATTTGGCCATTTCTCTACGTGTTTACACCTAGTTTGAATCCAAATGGTCCCTGTCCTTGTGACATTCACACGCGCCACAGCCTTCTACACCTGATCTCCCTGTTTGAGTATGAAACTGAGCATGTTACGGCAGGACTAACAGTTCTTTGTTGGGGCAGCAGAGAGAGGAGCATGGCCTTATCCTCACTCCGGTTATCCAAACAGCCCCATGCTCCCAAGACTCATAAAACATTCTGCATCTCAGTGACAAGGCGCACTCCTTTAACGTCAGCAGGAGGAAAAGGTGGAGAACTAGTCCCCTGATGACCTTAAACATTTCACTAAGCGTCCATGCCATGGTCTCCTCTAGTTCCTCTACAGAGGAAAAGGACTGCTGGTTCACCTTGAAGATGCCATACCGCAGCCACAGACAAGTAACTGACTCATTGTTCCCATAGTCAGCCATTGATGTTGATAACAGCACATGACTGTCAGTTAAAACTCATCCTTCATAGAATGTTTCTTGCCACTGGTAATTGCCATTGACTGTTAATTACATTTCCAGGAATTTAACAAGTGATTCCAGAAATAACAATATCGGGGTCAGAGGGAAACTTTGCTTAGTAATTTTTGCAACTAAAATCAGTCACTCAGTCAAATTAAAATACAACAGTCTTTTAAAATATAGAAGGAATTGAATCTGATTGAACTATAGTATATATATACTATTTCTCATCATAACATGCAGCTGGATGGTCTCCTTACCCATGGTGGTCTGTGGGGACATGACATCCTCTTGCTTGAAAGGGTAGGAGCAAGGGAAGGGAGGGGAGCGGTGAGCTGGAGTGTGGCCGTAACTCTGAGCTCCATCCAGATCTGCTGTACAAAGGGGGAGGGTTATTCCCATAGCTCCAATGCCATCATTTTAGAATTAAGCTACCCAACATTAGTTGTAGACCAATAAACAATAATCTGCTTTTACAAGACTGTCCACTAAAGTGTTCTTCCGCAAACACAAAACAGAAGTTTTAGATCCAAATCCTAATCCTAAATATGAATCCCAAAGTTACTTTTGTGAGCATCTTTACTGGTTGTTATGTTGCAATGGTACGTTAGTAATGTAACTCCCTATTGTGTAAGAGTGGAATATATTTGATCATAGGCCAGCAAACCAAGAGTAGCTCCTCTCCTATTAGAAGTCTAAACTCATTCTGATTTTAAATTGAATAACAAAATCCAGTGAAGGTGTTAAAACTAGTGATATGTCATTACTTCACACACGCATGCATTATATCATGTAATATTAGGTTTTAAAATGGAAACCAGTGACTACCACCTTGTAGGTAACTGCCTGAAGCAAATCTTCCTTTGTACATAAAAATGCTTCTGTAGTGTTTAGCAGAAAATGAAAAATATCACAGATGTGGAAATAAATTTGAAATGAAATATGGTTGTTAATCTGCTTATCTTCTATCTTTTTGATGAAAAAGGAAACTAGACATCCTTTGGCACAACCACTGGAGACCAATACGTCCACACCATTTTTCAGTAAAGTTTGTCATTTTGACTTTGTTCTTAATTTGAAAATCACAAATGAAATATTTAAGTCATATAAAGTGGGATTAGAATGCTTGATAAATGCTTTGTGGAAGGTTTTGGATTTGGTCAGGGCATGTAAGGAGTGAGCTAGATGTGATCCTGATAAGTTTTAAGGGAGAGAGTGGATTTTCATCTTGATTCATATTAGTTATTCATGCCACATGATATACACACAGACATATAAGTGTATGTTTGTGTGTGAGAGGGATAGAGTGTGAGAGAATTAGTATGTGTGTAAATGACACACACTAATACTTCTTTCTTTTTTCAAAACTAATGCCAAGATAACTACATTCACCATGGCAGTTAAGAGCTGGAACACTAAAGAGTAACCTGATTTCACAAATCCTGACACTTTTTTAATTGATCATAAATGTGATATACTGAGTAGCAAATTACAGCTTGCATATTAAACCTGACAAGAAGTCAATTTGTATTTCTTTCGACACAGATAAACTGGCCTTTGTGCTAGCTTACGCTCCATTTTCCTGTCAAGTGTTAAAAGCAATATTCTTTTCCAGAGCAGAGTAATTTAAAACCATATGATTAATGCGGCAACAGTTCATTTTTAAACATCTCGAAAAACAAAACATTTATATTTTATATGACCTTTTGTAGTGTCTGATACATAGAACAATAGATTTCCCAGAAAGGGAAAGGAACATTTATATGTTCTACATTATATCCTCTTCCCTGAAGGAGTCAAAACAATACCACTCATGTTCTACACTTCCAGACTTTCTAGGGAGATTTTAGCATTGCAACATCCCACACTTCAAACATATGACACTTAGCATGATGTGGCTTGACACTGACAGACACTGGACAGGCACTGATTCCAGAGAGAGTGGAGTGCACCGAGGAGACTCACTTACTCGGACTTCGCAGGGCTGGAGGGTTGTCGGCGCAGGCGGACAGGTAGGGAGTGCCAGAGAACACTCGACCCTGGCTGCAGCCACCCGTGCCAGTGAACTGGCCGGAGAAGTGCACGGTGAAGGCCCCGAAGCCGCAATGGGGGTCGTCGAGGGGGTCCACCGGCCCCCAGCCGGGCTCCTGCTTGATGAAGGAGTGTGTTGGCAGGGCTCCGTAGTTGGAGCCAGGATGGAAGTCCATAATGGGGCCCCACTGAGGAGCGGTGCTGACGGGCAAGGAGCAGTTGCCGCTGGCCCCTGGGAGCACGGGCACCAGGGCGCTCAGGTCTCGCCCGTCCGACCCCATCGGCCCGCACGATTCCGCCAGCATTAGGAAAGGTCGGCCCGGGAACGCTGGCAGCAGCCACCGAAGCAGAAGCCGGGCAAGAGGCAACTTCTATGCCGCCCCCAACAAAAGGAAAACCGGAAGGGTCCTGTGGCACAAAAACAAGCTCGGCGGCGTCCGTGCACGGGGCTGGGGGAGATCTGCTGGAGCAACGTGGAGGAGACGCAGCGGAAGCTCGGCTTCTACATCGCCAAGACCTTGGATGCGAGAAGGAGAGTAGGTTCTTCACAAGCCAGCTCGAGGAGCCCTGTGAGACGGATGTGACTGTGAAGACTCAGCTAAGGGAGTGGATGGGGAGTTGCTGAGCGTGAGGTAGGAGTAGCGTGTCTGGGGCTCGTCTATGTGTGTCGGATCTAAAGAAAACCCACTATGGCCCAGGGTGGGAGGAGGAGTTAGGGGAGAAATGATGAGCACTTCATTCGCTTTAGTCATCCCCCAGACAGCACTTTCTGTGTGCTGAGTAATAGCATAATGAATGTGTAAATATACAAGTGTGTATGTTCATGTGCATTTGGACCATTATGTTAAAATACAATGTAAAAAGTAATAGAAGAAATTAATTAATGGTATTTTTATGCTGCATTAAGTTCAAGTAGTCTAAGGAAAGAAGTCTTGTGTTGCTTTAAAACACTGATGACATGGCAAAAGAAAGAGGTTTAATTATTTACAGGTGTGAAGATATATGCAGCATACTCTTCATCCGGTAACATCAGTTTTCTCTTATATCATCTCTGCCTTCTTCTGAAAAACACAAGGTGGAACATTTCAATCATTTCATTTTGCTTACACAGACAAGTCATGGATGAAGAGATTGACAGGTCAGTGTCCTGACATGTCCTGAAATGTACCACAATTTTTTAAAGTGGAGTCATGAAAAAGAATATTCAAAATGCAGGTATTTCAGAAAATGTCTTCACAAGACAAACACTCAAAAGCTTAATTGTTAACTATTAGGTAAAAATGTTTCTGTTCGCCACTTACAGTTTATATTTGTGGAGAGTTGAATATCAACACACACAGCCACAATTTTGCTGAACCACATGGGGGTTGGGCTGGGGGTCAGGGGTGGGTGTTCAGTGATGACTGACAACTAGTGGTCAAGGAGCACAGAATGAAATATTCCTAAACCCAGCAGGAGAAAAAGAGAGTGGAAAAATACTAAAGAGAGGAATAAATACTATTGTACCCACTTTTTGCCATTTTTAAAATAGACTACATGTGTTCAAATATGCTAAACAAAAAGAAAAGCCATAAATACATACTTATTTCTTTACTACTTGCAAATAGTCTAAACTCAATTTTAGTTCTTAGTAATATGTTTTAGTTTGGACTAAAACAATAAAATGATTCCAGATGGCATTTAAAAATGCTTTTCATTGTCATATTGTTCAAGGGAACAAGGTGTCCCCTGTCAGTAAAGTGAGTTACCGCCTTCCCCAAACATGGGGAACTTTATACGATGTACAGGCATTCAGCTGATGCTTTTATCCAAGGCATTTTACCCTTACAGTTGCAACTGACTACATCCTGAGACCTTCAGAGGCAAGTTGGCAGAAGTGAGGCGTGAACCAGCCATCATCTGAGTACAGGGCAAGCACCTTAGCCACTGAGTTATCATTACCTCCAAGCAGTAAAGTGATCACTGGCACTAGAGGAGTATGGGTATCTACACACAGACAGAGCCAGAGCAGCTGTGAAAGGCCCTAACTGTGATGATGTGTCATTCTCTAGGCAATTGCTTTAGGGAGCAAGAAATGCACTGGCCAAACTCATCCTCACCTGTCTGTTCTGGGAACCTTCTGGAAATAACCACAAGCAAAAGTTTTCCTCCGCCACAACTGCAACGAGAAGATCTGTCATGTACAGTACGTCCGCATTCTTGAGATGCATTAGGTTACCACCTAATGAACACAAAAAGTCTTCATCTTAGTATTTTAATGTATATTATTAATTCATCATAAAGACAATATTTTCATTTGTTAAAGTCTAACCTGAAGAATTCTTGAGCAGTTGAGTGACTGAAATGTATTCATATTAGAAGGGCATGCAATGAATAGCAAAAAAAAACCTTCCAGTGATCAAAAACAACCCTTTTTTTCCCAGAACGACATTCAACAAGCGTTCATCATCATTTCTACTGAATCTAGCTATACAACTGCATTTGCCTCCAACATTCTGTGCTCTCTTGGAACACGGAGCAGGTCTCTGAGTGTAGGACGGATGCTGTGGAGACTGATCAGACCCTTAATGAAAGCAACCCTGGGACCATGGTGGTTGGTGTTTCACCTCCTACTTCTGCTTTTCTGTCTGTGGACATCTGGAAGTCTTGTCTGGGAACTTCAAGCCAGGGTGCCACTGACCTTGGGTTCAACTTCACAAGGTCTTAGCAGATGTCAAAGTTGAGAAAGCTTAATTTTTGCTTGTTGCATCATCTGGCTTATAACAGCTGAACAACAGGGGGAATTCCTAACAATGAAGAAGCTCTGACTAATTGCATGTCATGTAGCATGCGCCAATATTGTTAACTAGGTCGCAGCTTTGACTTCCAGTCAGTTGAACAGTTTTTCATTCCTTAGTATGGGGTAAGGTTCGAAACACTGACAGAAGCACAGCTCTGCTCAGCATGGCCTTTACTGTGGAAACGTGTCTCCTGCGTTACCATCGTTGAGCAGGGTCATGCAGAGGACATCTTCAAGAGCTAGCGTCCCTCCAATCCCTATTTCTAACTCAGTCACAGGCCATCCCTGAGGAGCAAAGAGAAACTTCATGTACACAGCTCGAAATAACACGGCACTAAAATAATGACTCCCCATACAACCATTAGAGTCAGTCAGTCGTGCTGGGCTTTTTTTTCCTGTGAAATTGACTTCAACTGAAATGCTGTTTAGTTAAATGCTGGGCATATTAAGAGGAAGTTAGTGATGTATGGAATTGGCTAGTATATATTTGTTATATTGGCTAGTATATATTTGTTATATTCATTCAAATATATTTAATGTAACACTTGTGCTGGAAAAAAGGAGCTTTACAAAAATCATATCCACAGAGAACTCAGGCCCAGGCCCAAAATGAGCAAGCCAAATCTCAAAGCAAAACTCCCTATGAATATAATTTAATTGTAACAGACAGCTTTCTGACAAAGATCAATGAATTGTACATGTGTTCATGTATGAAATACAGCATGTTTGTGTCAGTGCAACCTGGACTGTGATCCCCACGCTAACTATTACACAATACACTCCATTGCAGTGAGACATAGACTTTTTAAAAAATAAAACAGTTGTAAAGAATCACATCTCCCTGTTCCTACAGTGATACCTGTATAAACACACACACAGAAGAATGGCAAGTTGGGGTCAAAGAGCTGATAACATGCTGTCTTCCCATCATTTCATTCCACACTTCAAAAAGAACTGGGTATCAAAGCAAAGATAAAGCATGGATAGAAATATCCAAGGAGGAAAAACACATTTCATTTGTTGGGTGAGACACTCCAGTTGTCTTGGCTGGCCTTTAATCTTTAAATCACTCCTCGTGTGTGATAATATTCCTTTGCGCGCACACACACACACACACACACATGCACACACAGTGCATTTACTACTATAGAGCATTCACAAATGCAATTTGCTCTTACTTTTTAAGAAATGGGTAAGGAATAGAATTTACAACCCTGTTTCAGAGGAGAAGGATGTATGAATGTTCAGCAACAGAACAGCAAAGGACACGCCAGGTCTAGTATGCTGCAGACAAATAATGTCAATGTTGACTGTACCATTAGAGAAAATGCTTGAAAGTTAGTGGTGCAAAACTCCAATTGCTCAAATACTTTCTAGCAATAAATAATAGCATATTTATTATTTAATAAATTAATTAAATTAATTTCGAATTGTGATTTACCAGTGGTACTGCAATTTAGACCAAGTCTATGGTTAGTCCATGTCCAGCAAACCAGCCATAAATGTTTATGCAGCATGTGTATACATTTCTAGTAATTCAGATCTGAGCAAGTGTTCTCAAAGGAAACTCCAGACTTGAGACTTTGGATGCAAAAATTAGATTTGATATGCTTTTTAAATAAAATGGTCAAGTGACAGTAATGTGTACTTCAATGGTATTGAAAAAATCTGGATAAACTTCAGACAGAATATTTTGTAAAATCTATTATTTGGACAAATGGCTAGTATGTTTGGAATTTCAGTGAAATAGGTATACATCTATTTTAAAGTCATAAGTGGGTTTTCTCTGCTTTTCTGTGATTCATGAAGAGGTACATTATGAAGCTGATGCTAGCCAGGACCAATCTGTGTCAAGAAACGGCATCTCCTCCAAGATAAAATAACTATGTTACATTGCCACGGCAACAGATGCAAGGACTCAAAGAACAGCACCACAAATCACATACGCCTTTCCCGTGACAGACTCTTGAAAATGTTTCTCTTGAGTTCTCACTCATTCATCCCTCCAAGATGGGCGATAGACAATTTGCTTGCAGTAAAGAGGATGCAATACACAGTTTAATTCAAAAACTAAAGTAAGAGTTTATTTATTCTTTATCTCATTTTTATTAGAGACTGATCCGAACATACATGCTTAATGTAATGGTGTCAGATGTGTGTGTGTGTGTGTGTGTGTGTTATCTATTATCTTGTGGTTTCTCTTCCATGTGAAATGAATGGCTTGTCTCAGTGTGGTAAACAGTTATCTGTCTGTAGAAGCAGGTGGACGTGAGTCAGTCTACTAAATGGTCAGAAGGTTAAAGTACAGTTAAGTTTTCTCACACTGCCCACAGAAACATGGTTGAAGACAGACAGGTCTCAACAAACAACATGTTGGTTTTTTGTAAGGATATAAGATAATGTTGCTGAAACGTTTTGGTATCACATCATATAGTCACATGAGCATATTCTACATTTATTGCTTTGCCTTTCTACTGGCTGTTATTGATCAGAACATGATTGTTGACTTTTTACCATTTGCCTGTTTATTATTTCTTCTCTGACGACTTTGTGTTCTTGTAGAATCTGGTGTTTGTAGTGTCTTCCTTTCTTGATTTGTCTTTTGTGCTGCTATGATGAAACAATTTGGAATTAAATAAATAAATAAAAATCTGCCTGTATGTGTGTCTGTCTGACTGTGTTTCCTTAAATCCATACCAATATCCTAGCAATTTGTTCCAAATAACATACAGTTTTGCTCTCACAGAACCTCAATCTACTGCTTAAAAAAACTGTAAAGCTTGAGTTTGAGAGCATGTCTAAAAGGGAAGTTCATAGTCAGATACTGTGGTCACTTCAGTGTTTTATGAAGCAATAGTACAGCTGTCATTTTAGTCACAGTTAGATTGTATCTAACACTGTGGGGAATTGTTAACATTTCAAGAAAGCTTCAGTGGGTTATCATAAAACCACACCCTATAACTTTGGCTCACTCATTTTCACCCACTTGAAACTCCAGACGTTTTGCTGGAAGCTGACCTGTGCCGCTTGGAATGATTAAATCATTATGTCAGAGCTTTTCCAAGACACTGCCCAAATTCTGGTCCATTAAAACATCTGTCTTTTTGGCACAAAGTGGAGATCTGGTCCTCTGGGTGTGGTCACCTTCTGGGTGTGGTGAATTCTGATGAGCTCACTAACCAGATAGAGATATGAGAACTGTCCTGAGGAGGAGAGATGGAGAAAAGGGAGGGAGATTTTGAGGTCAATGAGTGGAAGAAATACTGTGTCATTTATGATCAGAAACTGTATGATGATGTCAACTGAACCTTCAGAGAAGTATTTAATGTAAAGAAATGTACTTCGATATCAAATGTATTTATTTATTATAATGACATGACAGTTCTTTGCAGACTGGTCTCCATGTAGGACAAGTTCTTCTGCACTATGTACCCCAGGCTTTGGAACATCATCTACACTGGCTCTACATGACTCTTCTCATTTGCTTGTTTTCAAGACCAAATTAAATCTTAACTTCTCTCCTCTTAACAACAATTTTAACACCATCACCTCTTTACTACCAGTTTTCCTACTACTACTACTACAACTAGCATTGTTGTTGGTGGTGGTGTTATTGTTGATGTAGTAAAATGACAACAAGTGTGAAAGGAACTATACAAATAAAACAAACCATTATTTTATTTTCTGAAATCTGACCCATGTGCAGGTTGAGCACAAAGCAACTGTTCGTACCAGGTACTTCCTTGCCGCTAGGAGAGTGATGTAGTGTAGCTGGCCAGCAAGCATCGCGAATGAGATATGACTCATCCTCTTCAGCATTAAAATGATTCTTATCATTTGTATCCAATAAAACAAAGTTGCCTATTTATGCTTTCAGTGCTTGTTAGAGGCCTTTGAAATATGATCCACTCGGGAAAAAAAAGCATTAGAAGTATGTGGTGAAGTGTGCACACCAAAAGTAGCTAGTCTGGATAGTGCGTTAGGTCAAGGCTGTGTGTCAAAGTTCTTTTGGTTACCATTCTAATCCAGTTATGTAGACTAAAAAACAATGTCATTTGAAAAGCTTGTCACTCCTGAATTCCACAACTGACTAAAAAAAAAGTTGCTGGGACCTTTTTTGTGGCACAGTTCCATAGTCATCCATGGCTAGTAGTCAAGAAAAGCACAACTGGTCCATCTCTGGGTTTGAAGCATGATTTACTTGCTCTCTAGTGATGATATACAGACCTGCCAATTTATGTGAACAGAATTAGGCTGTCAACTCTCTTCCACAAGCACATTTAGCTGCCCTACAACAAGCCTTTACTAACTTCAAACTTGATAGACAGTTTAATAATGTTAATGTTCCTAGAGATATCCAAGATCCATTTCATTTTATCTCAGTTTCACAGTGTTTCCAGTACCTTAGATTTGCATGCAGATGTCTGAACCATATACAGCAACATTTGCAACACCTCCCTCTCCCTCTGATTACCAGTAAGTAAGTGTGTGTGTGTGTGTGTGTGTGTGTGTGTGTGTGTGTGTGTGTGTGTGTGTGTGTGTGTGTGTGTGTGTG
>JAOXYF010000027.1:13469587-13525762 GCA_028565775.1 Sternarchorhynchus goeldii | reverse complement strand
TGTGTGTGTGTGTGTGTGTGTGTGTGTGTGTGTGTGTGTGTGTGTGTGTGTGAGAGAGAGAGAGAGAGAGAGAGAGCGTGCAATGAAGTGCTAAAGGAAGCCATGATCATGCTTCTTTAATACATCGACCCGGAAATATATTAGCAACACCGGTCATTTACTGAGTTCTTTTCCGGCCGCTGGAGCCTCACAGTGAGCGTGGAATTTATCTGTGCTCCACAAAATTGTAAAATAAAATGAGTGTCCCAGCATTTATTGACATTACAGAAGAAGATCAGGTATTGAAAAGCTAACGTATATAACATTAACGTGTGTGTATTATGATTCAATATTGTAAAGCGCTTTTTTTTTATCAGGCCTTCGCTAGCTTCATCATGGGCTCTGGCCTTAGCTGGTTAGCCAGCTTGCTAGCTAGCGATCATCATAGACATTAACTTGTTTGCTAGCAAGCTAGCTAGGTTAGCTAGCCGGTAAGCAAATTAAATTGGCTTGCTATATACATAAGGGACTTCCACAAATGGAACGAATCGTGACTGAAGAAAAGAAACTCTTGTTACAGTACCTTAGCTTCTATGGTTATCTATTTATCTATACCCACGTTATTAGTTTTGTTAGGTTATGTGCAGCTATAATGCAAATAGCATCGTTACTGCTATCGCTGTGTTAAAATATATATTTAGCGTGTAGATTTGACGTACTAGTTAGTTTTTCTGCTTATTGAAATGGGCTTGCATCATTTCATGTAAGCATTTTCTGTCAGCATTTTGCTTTTCAGCACCAGCTGTTGACAAGCGAATCTGCTGCTGGTCGTGTACTGATAAGGGTCTCTTGAAATAAAGTTTGAATATTGATACCAATTACATATGTATTGATTATATTAAAACATCTACCTTATTTCCAGTTCATCCATGTCATTTGAGTGACCACACTTTTCTTGATGTGTATAATTGTTCAGAGGAGTATTATTTCTTTTCTTGTATAAGGCTTCCGAGCTCCGGGCCTACATCAAATCCAAAGGAGCCGATATCTCTGAGGAGAATTCAGAGGGAGGTCTTCATGTCGACCTGGCTCAGATTATTGAGGCATGCGACGTGTGCCTGAAAGACGACGACAAGGGTGAGCATCCACCTAGCCGTGAACAACCCTCCAGTCTCGCCTGTTGGTTTTGCATGAGACATTTAGCACTTTTGTGTGTATGTGTAATCATGTCTCTGCCTGCGAACGTGTGCAGATGTAGAGAGCGTGATGAACAGCATCGTGTCCCTGCTGCTGATTCTGGAAACAGACAAGCAGGAAGCCTTGATCGAAAGCCTGTGTGAGAAGCTCGTGAAGTTCAGGGAAGGCGAGCGCACCTCTCTCAGGATGCAGCTGTACGTTCAGAATGCAGGCACTTGCTTGTACATCCAGCCTTCTCAGAGGTTCACCTAGGGCTTCAGGCACACTCGCAGTTCAGCAACAAAACGTACTATAAATTAGGAAGTTAAAAATCATTGTTGCACCTTTTTAAAAAAAAAAAAAAAAAAAATTCCATCTTTTAAAATTAATAACAAAATGATGATTGAATCTCACTTAAAGTATACATTTTAGTATACAGTTAATACAAGCAATACTATAAACAGTGATTAGCATAAAACATTAGATGCCAGATTTTATATAGGAATTTTGACTTCATAGCACATGTTTTGGTTTTCGACATGTCAGCCTGAGCAACCTGTTCCATGGTATGGATGAGAACACGCCGGTGAGGTACACGGTGTACTGCAGTCTGATTAAGGTGGCAGCTGCATGCAATGCCATCTCCTTCATCCCCACAGACCTGGATCAGGTACGGCCATCAGCAACTTGTTCTCAGAAACACAACCTCTCCATGCACTCGTTAAATAAAAGTTCATCTGTGTATGTGTGCAATAAGCAGTGGTGAAGCTGCCATACTTGATGATTAAGATGTAGGCCAGATGGGATATCTTTATCATTATATATAATTATATGCACATGTACAGTACAATGAAATATTCTTTGCACATCCCAGCTTCTTTGTTAGCCATTGGGGTCGAGAACATTAAGGGTCTTGCTCAAGGCCCCCTTGGTTGCTACCTGGCAGAGCGGGGTTTCAAATCTGCAAGCTTCCAGTTGAGAGCCCAAAGTCCTAGCCGCCCCACCTTGGGGGCTGGGATGAATCTAATTTCTTTTTATCTTCCCACATAAGGTGCGTAAGTGGATCATTGACTGGAACCTGAACACAGAGAAGAAACACACTCTGCTGAGGCTTGTGTATGAAGCTCTGGTGGACTGCAAGAAGAGGTAACCGCACACAAGCACCCACCGGCTTCAGCTTTAAAACATGGACGTGGCACAGATTTCTCACAATAACAGTGGCTGTTTGGTATCTCACAGTGAGGCTGCAGCTAAAGTGATGGTGGAGCTGTTGGGAAGTTACACAGAAGACAATGCTTCCCAAGCTCGGGTGGATGCCCACAGGTATATTTTCTCTCTCTCTCTCTCCCTCCCTCCCTTCCTCCCTCCATATCTGTCTCTCTTTCTCTCACACTGCTGGTTTCTGTCTCACTCTCTCGTTTCATCTATTTTTTTTTAAGTACTTGGTCTCCAAGTCTTACAACCTGATTGTCACGGCTTCACAGGTGCATCGTCCGTGCTTTGAAGGATCCAAACACATTCTTGTTTGACCATCTCCTGGCTCTGAAACCTGTGCGTTTCCTGGAGGGAGAGCTCATTCATGATGTGAGTGTTTATTCAAACCAAAATGAGTTCAAATACCGTTGTGATGTGCGACATTGCGAGAAGTCGGGTTAATGGATGCTGGATGCATCGTGGATGCTGGAAAGTGAGATAACCAGTTAGCGTGATTTATTTTACCAGCAGTGGGCGGTACCTCCATGGGAAGATGTAGCTAAACAAGTGTCATATGTATTTCATAAATCTCTGAGCATGTATTAGCTTATGTCTGTAATCTGTAAAATGTTTTTTTTTGTTTGTTTTTTTGTTTTTGTTTTTGTTTTCTCCCCCTCTGTTCTTCTGCTTTCATTTTGCACCATGTTTGTTGCTCAAACTTTGGAAAGTTCTCCTTTAGCATTTTTCATATTGTAAAACGGTGACATTTTAAATCTCAAAAGCAGATTGCCTGCTGTTGGTTGTTCTTTCAAATCGCAGTCCATCTTTCTCTCTAGCTCCTGACCATCTTTGTGAGTGCAAAGCTAGCAGCCTATGTCAAGTTCTACCAGAGCAATAAAGACTTCATTGATTCTCTTGGTAAGTGGTTCAGCCTAGTCTTATTAGCTGAATTATTAATAAGTAAACCTGTTTTGTTAAAAATGTGTTATCTGACACGGTTTAGCCTTAAGTGGATAAATGATATAAAATGACGGGGGAGAGAGAGAGAGGATGCCAACCTTCCCTCCCTGAGAACACAGCCAGGGTTGGCATGAATGATGACTCGAGCAGCATGTCTGTCTGAACTGACCTGTTTTGATAAAAACTTTAAATTAGTAACTATTGGGGAACCACTTATTTCTTTAAATAGCTGTATGTTTTTCTCCAGAATTTTTGTTCTCTTCATACTCTGTCGTTCTCCAGCTGGAATGCAGCAGTTCACTTTACCTCACGGTTGCAATTAAAGGATCGTGTGACTAAAATGATGAAAGATCCTGAAATGCTCTGGGGGGGTGGGGGTGGAGTGGAGTGGAGGAATCATTCATCCCTATAATTCTGGAGAAGATTGTTTGTCTAAATTTACATTACCATCCTCTTCCTGTTTAAACTTAGTGCATCGGTACAGGTTGTTTTGTTTGTTTTCTCCCCATCTTACATTGATTATTGTAAGTGACTTTGGGTACTTGAAACGCGCGGTATAAATCTGATGTATCATTAGTATTAGGCACTTTTATCTAAAAGAGCTAAAATGACCCTACTCTTCAAACACCTCCTCTTCTATCTTCATGATTGCTGTCTGTTATTCTCCCAGTGGAATAAGATCATCGGACCGTTAAATGCAAGCACGGCCCTTCCTTCTCTAAGCAGCGGAACAACCGGCGTTTCTGGCCGCCTGGAATGTGAGACTCAGCGGTTGCTTTGTTTGGCTTTGGCTCAGAGCGCTTCGTTAATTAGAACTGGGTTCCTCCTTTGCTCTCAGTGAATGAGACGGTTTGAACTTGTCATGTTAACACTTGTAACGGCGACGTTCTCTTGTGGCACCTCCCTTGACGGGTGGCGACAAGGATCATCAGATCTCTGGTTGCAGTGAATGAATGTAAATACGCTTTTTTTGGGGGGGGGGAGTTAATGAAGCATTAATTATTTACATTGCTTGACTGCAAGAGCATCTTCCCTGGACGTCTGGAGCAATGAAGAATGGTTAGTGTGGAGTTTGTCCCTGAAAATCGTGTAGTAGTGTGGCATTGATAACTGCGACCAGACTAAAATTGTTCCCGGTTGTGTAAGGCCCTGTTGGTGCCTTCACGCTTGACTGTTTCACTGACCCTCCCAAAACCACTGACTGGTTTGCTTGTATTTAGGCCTGTCACATGAGCAGAACATGGCAAAGATGAGGCTGCTCACCTTCATGGGCATGGCCGTGGAGATGAAGGAGATCTCTTTTGACACAATGCAGCAGGAGCTGCAGATTGGCGCTGACGACGTGGAAGCCTTCGTCATCGACGGTAAGGACCTACGTCCAGGACAGCCGTCTATTCCGTGCAGCTGGGATGAGGTTTCAAACCTGGAGTGGATCTTTTTTAACCAAGTAGATTAACTGAACAATTTGCATCCAGGGGCATGTAATTAACCATGATTGTGTATTTATATGTGTGTGTAATTCTTTTTCTTTTGCAAGCTGTCCGGACCAAAATGGTCTATTGCAAAATTGACCAGACCCAGCGGAGAGTTGTCGTGAGGTAAGCTTACTAAAAGTTTTGTAGGTTTAACATTGCACTGTGTTTACATTCTTTAAATAATATTGTACCTCAGATTTTGTTTAGCTTCCAGAAGTTTCTTTTCTGGTTCCATAACAGTTGCAGCCAAAGCCCTATATAAACATTAACCTAGATAGCTTGTGGGGATGTTTTTGTTTGTTTGGGTTTGTTGTGACGTTTCCAGTGTGAAGGCGAGTGTTCTCACATGCTGGACTGTGTTTCCTCTGTTCCATGTAGCCACAGTACCCACCGCACCTTTGGCAAGCAGCAGTGGCAACAGCTGTATGACAGCCTCAGTTCCTGGAAGCAGAACCTGGCCACCGTGAAGTCCAGCCTGCAGGCGTTGTCTCCTAATGCCTGACCCCACCCCAAACCCGCCCTGCTGAAGCCACTCCTGTTTCAGTTTTTATATATATATATATATACCAACAAACCCATTCAATAAAAGACAAAGAACCACGGCGTTTACCTTCTGACGTATTAGTGTTTTTATTACCTGCTTGTTTGTTTGGTTTGGTTTGGTTTTTGTTGACTTGCCCAGTCTGTGTGGGTGCTGTGGTTTGGGTTATTGCATGAGGGTTTTATCCTGGCCTCACCAGTGAGGAGGAGGTGGAGCAGAAGTTTCCAGTGACATTCTTAGACACACTTCAGGGAAGTGCTGGAATTGGTGAGTGTCAGCAAAATTTGCAGTTATTATTTTTTTGAAGCCTTATATTAAAAGAAGTTTTTAAGGAGTTCTTGAGCCAAATTATTTGAAATTCTGTGTACTGATTAATGTATGCACTGTACATGTGCTGTTCTCATTTCATACATCACATCATGTACTTCTGGAAAATGTTACCCCTTTTATGTCTCGTAGAGGTATGTATTAGTTTATTTTAGAAAGCATTAAACTGAGATAAAATGATATGGGTTTGTGATCGGAGGTCAAAAAAATTTTTTTTGTCTGTCCAGTGCAGATGTTTTGTCCTACATGTATTACATTTATTTACAGTGTAACGCTCAACTCAGCTAAGTGACTGTTTAAAACCTGTAAGTCAGCCAGCGGTTTCCCTGTGAACCTGACCTTACATCAGTGTAACCAGGACATGACAAACTGTGTGAGAAAAATATGGCTTCACTAAACCACGTGGAACACCACAGTGACCAACAGTCTGTCTCTCTCTCGCTCGCCCGCCCTCCTGTCATGATCCCTGCTTAACAGATCATACTCCGATGACGTGCTGTTGAGATTCAGCAGTTGTGGTTCGTTTCTTCACTTCTTTGAGTGCTGTGCTGTTTCATGACCCCAGTTTATCAGCATTTAATGCAGGTAGGATTTCAGCCCTGGGAAATGCTGTATGTAATGTTTTCTTATCACTTCAAATAAGGCACTTTCACAACTTGCATTACCAATATGTTTTGCTTTTACTCAATAACCAATGATTTAGAGACAGGAAGCTACTGAGGCATTTAGCTTTCAGTGTTTACTCCAGGCATATATAACCCATTAAATCAGCTCCAGTGTTTAGGCTCATACACTTTGGAGCAATGGCATTGTTCCAGTGCTGTAAAAAGTGCAACAGAAGGCAATCCCCGCTGCTGAGAAACGATCACATCTCCAGAACCCAACAACTGGTCTTCCATTCAAGATAAAGTCAGGAATCCTGTGTTGACACCAGGGCCCGGTTGTGGGCTTGTAACTCAGTGCAGATAGAGGCTTCTTAACTGCATCAACATTCTTCAGTCCAGCTCAGCTATTCTGTAACAATGTCCAGACCTTCAAGGAGTAACAAGGGTGAAATAGTGCAGTCTATTATTGTTCACTTAGCACCAGTCTCCAAGAGGGCCAGAAATAAGTCATTGATTTTGCCTAAACAGTAATGTATTGGCAGATAAATTGTTTGAGGTCAAAAAAGTCAAAAAAAGCTTGATGATTTTTATTTGAAAATGCATGTATTGGAACTTTTTTGGGGGGGGTTCAGTTGATTGCATGGTTTTCTGTGAACTATGCCTTACCAACATCTCTGACAGTGTCCTTTATACAATAATCTGATGTGAGAAACCAACTTCCCACCACAGATAAAGAGAATGATTCTAATATACCAACTTTCAGTGTGTTGTAACTGATGTGCATTGCACTGATGTATCATCATTGGTAGGTCACAATTTAAAACACAAGTCATAACTTATTATTAGCTTTTTTATAACACTGAGAAACGGTTCAAAGAAAACCTAGATCATAAGGTAGCATAAGGTACCAGCATATGTTTTTTAAATTATTGTAACACGTGCAGATTATTAAATTATGTTATGAATCAGGGAGCAAAGGTCAGGCTATAAAGTCTGAGGGCAAACGAGTGACAAGAGTAAGGTCGAGGCATGATATCAGTGAAGCTACCTGAAAATAAGTACAGATAAAGACTCATTATTTAGAGTTGTTATTATTATGTAACTATAAGGTGTCGTAAAAATGCCATGTGCACATATTAAAAAGGCGGCCGTGGTCATTTATTCCGTACGAATGTGGAGGTGTCTCTAATTCTGTAGCTAATTAGTTCAGAAGCACGTTCAAAATCACGATGTACACTTTCAATGCCATCTAGTGGTTCGTTTAGAGTAAACGTTTAAGACTTATTAACATTTAACACTTATTAGTAGCCTCCAAAAATGTTTTCTGGCTCGATGTACCTACCAATAAATAAACAAAACAGACCAAAAATATAGACGAATATAGAGCAACAATATTATTTTATTTGCTATATGTTTATATAATTACAAAATGCCGATTCATAAAGTTGGCTAACAATCTGATTTTTCTGCGTTGGTGTTTCTTGCGGTGTTCGAGTGACGCATTGCTCGAACCATTTGGTCTAGTACTGTCGTATATTTTCTTATATATTTTCTAGGTAATAGAATCGACTCATCAGGTCTGGACAGGTGCTTCGTTATAGCGCAGGTGGTGAGGTCATGATTTTTATGCGGTAAACAGAAACTTCCCGGAATACAATGATCTCTTGCCTAAAAAGACAATGCCAATAAATACGTTTAAGGAGTTATCAAACGTCGGAACATCATACAGTGGATCTGACCGAAAGTAAAAGGTAAGTTTGTTCATTAGTTTTTATTTTGTTTCGTGAAGTAACTAACGATTCGTAAAACATAACGATTCTTAAAAACAGACTCGCCATTGTGTATGTATTATCCACGAAAATTGACCGGAACAGCGATTTCATTTTGATCTGAATTTTTGTTTTTGCCAAACCCATGAGAAATATCTGTTTGCCTACCAGTTTCTTTCTTTTTTTAATTAGTCTATTTTTTCTTGAGAACGCTACGAATTTTAGATGGGCCTGATGGGAGTATGGAATGACGCGTGGGCTGTTGTCCGTTGACGGAGTTTCCGACTTTTCTATTTTGCAGCTAACCAGAAATGCTTACATTCTTACTTCTGTGTAATCTCGGAATTTGTGGACAGTGTGCGTTTGCTAGCAACACTGAAGGTTCTGAGCTGGACGACAAGAGAAATTCAGGTGAGCTTTCATTTTCGATCGCTCCCGAACTGATATAAAATCAGTTACTCCGAGTGATCCCTAATAGGCACGCCTATAGGTGAACTATCTCGGTACGTCAAATTAGTCATCAGGATCCTCTGGTTGAACGTTTTAACGAAATATTTAATGAAGTGGTTATCATGAACTAAGCAGCTTGATACACCAAGTCATAGACATTTTTCCCCTGAGCAGTGTTTGTGGAAGGGCAGGAAGCTAGTACTTTCCTAGGACGCCACCTGTTGTACAACCGATTCGACTTTGAAATCTTCACTCCTGGTAATTTGGAGAGGGAGTGTATTGAAGAAATATGCAACTACGAGGAAGCTCGAGAGGTCTTTGAGAATATTCCTGATACAGTTGAGTAATACAAAGACTTACAATACAAATCTTTTTACTCTCATTACACATCATTATACAAGTTATATTTTACGCTTTTGTTTTTTAACTCGTGTGATTTTACACTAATAATCATTTTGTAATATAGTTTAATATGTAATACTTTTATGTAGGTTAAATTAGTAGTATTATGTATATGTATGTAAAATAGTTATTCAATATAGGTCTGCTTAAGTTTCATTACAATTTCTGTTCTCAACAGGATGCTTTCTGGAAGCAGTATACAGAAAGTAAGTTGGATCTCTCAGTGGGTTTAACAGTTGTCCTCTACCGCTCACCACATTAGTAGTATTATAATGAATATGACAATTGTACATAATTAGCTGACAGGATAACAGTCAGAATTCCCTTAGTAGTAAGTCAGTGCAACTTGCAAGGAAGCGTAGTCTTAAAACACTCATCTGAAGTGTCTCTCTGTTCAGCTGAGCGGTGGTTGCATGTATGCTCCTTTGGATGATTCACAGCTGTGATGTCATGAAACTCATTATCGTATGACTGTTGTTCAATCCTGTGGATTGTATCATTACACCAACACTATAAATAGATTTTAGGTCTTTGCACAGGTAAATAAATGCGCCTTTTTTTAAAACCTAAGCAAGAGGTTGTAGATCTTTTTCCCCCATCACTCAGTTGAACTGAAACCCATCGACTGAGTGAAGAGCAATTGTAAAGAGTTGTCACATTGTTTATCAAGTATCAGAATAAGAGCTGGTTATTTAATAAGTTAACATATAAAAGACAGAACCAACTGTTATTAAATTATGGTTTCTTTTCCAAAACATCTACATCACAACATTTACGGAATCACCTGTGTTCATATCCTCACAATTGTTACAAAAATGGCCAACATATGGAAATTGTCTTTACCCACAGAGTTATTACGCTTCACTTGATGGTGAATTTCAATGCTTAGGTTATGTTGGGTTCTCTGTTGGTTTTCTGGTGTGCTCCAACTGGGTAAACCAGCCCTCTCTACTTGCCATGTTCTTCTGTAGTTCTGGTTAGGAGTCTGCCATTACTGCTGTGTTCAAAGGGGTACAGTTGTATTCCACATGCCGCTTCTCCTGGGCACATATTTGAATATTTAAAACGGTGTGATGTTGGAACTGCTTCCCTGTTGACATATAAACCAAAACTGTAATCTTCTTCATTAGCTTCACTTTTGATTCTGAGTGATGTTTACTGTCAATATCATGAGGCATCACTTGGGTTTCATGGAGACCAAAATGTACCCTCCCTTTTTGTTTTGCTTTGATGATTCTGAAAGGTTTTGTCATCTCTTTCTAACTTGCAACCGACAAGTACATATAAGTACACTTGCATATGCACAGATCTGTGGTGTGTGTCAGCCAGTAACACAGGCCGAATCCAAGCTGCTTATCTAATGTTAAGCGTTACTCATTAAACCTTATTTTTGTAAACCAGTGATTTATAAAGGGGAATGCAGAGTAGAAAATGAGAGTATTTTATTGTGTAGGAATTCCTGATCATAACGTAATAAAGAGGCAAATGCTTTTGTATTTATCGAGTTTATCTTCACTGAACAAAATTTGGTTTGGTATAATGCATGTGGACTCAAGACATATTTGTCATATATTTAACATATCTGGGGGGGAAAAAATTGTTAGGAATTTTATCATTCTTTGCTAAATGTCACCTGTAAAATGTTTATTTCATGTAGATTTAATTCACTTGTAGTAATGCACGAACATTAATTCATTTTTTAAATTTATTTACAGCTCAGAATCAACGGCCATCAAAACTTGATGTAACAGCCCTTTTGGTGGGCGTCATAGCAGGTGGAGTTGTCATTGTCATAGTGGGCATCCTCATCTGGTATTCCTGCCAGAAAAAATGCAAAAATGATCGCTTTGCAGGGTAAGGACTAGCGCTACCAGCACAAAAGTTTGGTAATCAACAGTCAGTTTAGAATAAGCTCACAGGAGGGTTAGTTTAAGGGAAGATTTTGTCTTATATATAGTCATATATGTCATATATTCATATATTTGTCTTTTTCCAATATATTAGATCATTTATACAATGACATTAAATATCACCAAATTCGCATCCAAGACTTTCTTTAATAAGCAGTTGTTTCTTGGCCAGAAATAAGGTGTGTGTCTGTGTGTGTGTGATTCAGTCCAATCAGGACCCGGTCTAGGCGAAGCAACGCCTCTGTGATCATCAGGAGGCTGGAGGAGGTCTCACTGCACCCCATATCTCACCCGGCCTCTTCAGATGGCGTGGATTCCCTTGGTCTGCCCACTTATGAGCAGGCCATTGCTAGGACAGGACCTCACGACGCTCCACCGCCACCGTATCCTGGGTACAGACATCCACACGTACTTGTGTTGTACATAGCACACAGATATTGTTTTAATTTAGGATGTCCCAATCCGACCTGAAATATCAGCCACATTGTAATGGGATCAGCATCTACAGAATCGGTCTTTTTAAGTCTGATCCTCGTCCGAACCATCATTTGCACCGTTTTCGGCGTTGCATCATTAATGCAACTGTCGGGCAAAGTGACGTGCTCGGCTGGCGGTGGTGAACTAGAACTCTCGTGCAACTCGCATGTAACTCGTCTATAGTGATTTCTGCTTTGAAGCGTTACAAAAACCATGCAGCAGCCGTGTGCATTGGTTGCCGTGCCGATAAGTTGTAGGGATACGCCAAGTTCGCACTGGCAACATGCACACACCTTACTCACACACATCTGCCTCACCCAAAGAATAAACGCTGTAGGATGTTTTCAAATAGCAAGAGAAGGGTTTTTTTTCCTCCCCAAAAAGCAAGAAGGAGTAGAACAACAGAGAGGTTGGGTGAATGCATTGCTCTGGGTGGACAGCCAGTCACTGTAATGGAGAGTCAAGGATTTCACTGCCGTCTGGACTATCCAGAGCCCCAGTGTATTCTCCCTTATCAACGCTAGCTGCATTTCAGACACTGCCACACTTCAGCTTATAGTGTTCGCAGGTTCCATTTTTAACTTAAAACTAAGCATGTTGTTCAGCTTCACAGTTCTGAACAGAGCATTACATAGTTCAGGCAGTCGAGGAGTTGTTGAATAGCACACATGGTCAGGTGACCTGCCTGAGGGCCAGTGCAATGTCACAGATATGAGAGAAAAATGCTAGTCTCACAATGCGCTCTAAGCAGTGTTTTTTAAGCACAGTTGTGCATCTGAATTCTTTAGTCTGCTATAGTTTTGGTTATTGTTTCAAAGACTATGGTGATGACTTTTGTTAATGCAAGCAAGAGATGTTGCTTTAATTAGGCTGGTTTTCTAATTAATGTAAACATAGTTGAGTTTAACACTGTATTGCCTATGAAAATGCAATAATACTCTCTCAGCAATATTATCCCTATTATATATAAAGTATTCGAAGCAGGATTGTGTGCAAAAAACCAAGATGGGGACATCTCCAGTTTTAATAACACTGTTTTTCGGAGCGCTAATGTACATAATGCATTGGTGTCTGAGATTGTTTACAAAACAACTCTTCATGTTTTCCACAGGTCCAGAGCGGGCACCCTGCAGCGATAACATAAACATCGGCTAGTGGTAGCAGAAGCTTAGGCTTATTCCTGGATTGAACCATAAAATGTAACGTTAATGGTCATTTTAAATCTGCCATTCATGTTCATTTCTACAGCAGTCATGGCCACTAATTTTGTATGTACAAACTTTACCCTAACTGGTAATATTTTAATGTTTAGCTTCATTTATATTTGTTAGTTTTGTTTGTAATGGTTGTTATTAATAGGGTTTTATATATTTTCATAGGCTTAAAATGGCTAATTAGCCAGATAATTATATTTGTTAAACGGGCTGTATAACAGTCTGTATAACTTTCAAGAATTACATTAAGCTTACAATTTGTCGAGTTTTTGATGAAGGAAAATAATTGTAAAAATGTATTACTATGTACACAAATCATTTGCCACTGGCTAACTTGGACCTAATGAACAAAACCAGATTTAACTCTTATTGTGATATGGTCTTGTTTATTAGGGCGGTAGGCTTATACCTCTTCAATTCACAATTTATTATTGTTGTTGAGTTTTGCAAATACTCCATGTTAATTAGAATTGTTCAGATGTTGTAAAACTGCAGCTATTAACAGTGATTTCACTTAGAAGCTATACGTTTCTTTAAAAGGAATGGTCTGGTTTTAGTGTGATTGAGTGTGTCATCTAAAACATGCGTTTTGACCGCTTGTGTGCGTCAGTATTGGATCATGTTTTCACATACCGACGTAGCCTATTTCACTACATGTTTATTATATGTGAATTACTTAAATACATTGACATAATTTATTGTTCGTCTCAAATTGTCTCTGCGAATAATTGTGCATTTTCCTTTAAAATAATTAAATGTATAATGCGCTCTTGTGCCTATGGGAGTTAATAGTTCATGTTCTGAGTTTGGTTTATAATGAAGGATAATAAATAAATATCCATTATTTGGTGTTTTATTTGATATTTATTAGCTATTTTTATACATGATATGAGAAAGGGAGGGTGTATGTAGCTCGACTGTACAGAAGCAAAGTCTACAGAACTTCCAACTCGATAGTCGGAAGTGCATCTTGGGAAAAGAACCAAGATGGGGACTTGGTCCAAGTGCGGTACAACCCTGTACATATAACTTATTTGTTTTTTGGGGGGGGGTATAGACAGTGATCATCATCTAGCAATCGCTCACGAAAAGTCGCCGCTGCGGATCCCCCCAACCCCCCCCTTGGACCGACGCTCAACCCAGTGGTTTTCTAAATACAACTCGTGGAATATGTGATTGTTTTGTCCTGCCTCACGCGTGAATGTGTCCGTGCTTCGCAAAGCTCTTTCGGGGAAGTGCATCACTTCCAAGCCTAACCGGATGATGGACAGAAATTATCCGAGTTCTAGCTTCGCAGACCCGTTGGCCCCTCCAGTCCAGACCGCAGGCTGGGCCTACGAGCGCACCACCGCATGCATCAAACCAAGGTAAGAGATGAAGGAGAGGGCGGATCACCTTCCAAAGAAAATTCCGGTGATGGAAGGCCTAGTATAACGAGCAGAAATATGACGGTCTTTTAAAGTTATCGCGTCGTGCTAGAGGACAACCGTTTGCACTTTTCTACAGACTTCCAACCACGGAAAGTAAAGAAGAACTCGTTTTATTGTTTAACGTACCCGAATCGCCGGTTGATCAGTCATGACTTGCGCAATGCACTTTGCACGCTAATTGCCATTATGCACAATGTATTTTGTGGAGGAAAGAAACAAGCGTGCCTGATATTCCAAAAGTGTCCGCTTGCTATGTAGCCGGTTAATTATCGGCATATTTTTGATTAAACCTCAGGTGTTTAATATTTTCTTTAGTTTGTGTAGTTGTCAAAATACTATTTGCAGACAAATAGCTACAATAGCTAGCTAGCTACCATGTAAACAAACAATGCTTTTGTGCAAGTCGAGCCACGTGTCTCGAACTTTGAAGTTGCATTGCATTATTACCTTTTTGTATTATGTTTACTAGCTAATAGTTCCTCGACAATATCTGTTTCATTATATATTTATTAACACTGTTCCTTTCCCAACTAATGTTCTGTTGCATAAACCACGCACGCGCCAAGGCACGGTAGAAGTTTGTTGGCCATCGTAGAGTAGACGTGAGCAGGTGACAAAACTGAGTCCTAGCTGGCTAGCTAGCTTAGCTATCAACGCTGGTTAGACAATTGCGTTAAATATTCCATTTTTAAATGTTCGACCTGCAATTAGCGGAAAGTAAAGTGGTGTATTGTCAACTGGTATATTCCATTAGAAAACCTCATGACAGATCTAGGACTGTAGACTGAAACCCACTTAAGTAGGTGCTTAAGGTATCCGCAAAAACAAGAGCATTTTAACAACTTAAAATTGTTTGTCCACATAAAGTTCCAAAGCTGTTCTTTGAATCAGATCCTCTTTATAGCCAACATGCACCAGTTTGCTTCTTTAATCCATTCAAGTCAAGTCCTAATCAGTGTGCTGTGGGTTTAAGATGTCTTCAGACATGAGACACAATGGCTACATTCACTTTGTTTAAAATAGAGTGTAATATCATATTAGATGTACATTACTGTCATAATATTCATCTGACTGTCTGTCACAGTCCAGTGGCTTACGTCAGTATTTATGGAAGCCTTGAAATCCTTCTTGAATTAAGTGAATACACCTACATCTGGGCAACACGCAGCACAGCTAACCTGTGTCAGGGTAAATTTATATTTGAACAAGAATCTGTACTTAGAAATCACTCATGAGTTGCACTGTAGTTAGGCCTGCTGTCAGCTGTCAGTACCAGGGACACTCAAATAATTGGCTGTTCAGTGCTTTTTGCCTTTTTCATAGGTCAGTTAACTCCACCCATAAAGAAATTGGTTTCCATGGGTTGTTTTCTACAGTTCTTTAGAAAACCTTTCTAGTTCTGTTTGTACTTTATTACCATTTGATAGTTTCACATGCATACAGGAAGAGGATTCTGGATAGCAGATTCTGAACATTATATCTTGTAATTTCTCGTTCGTTACATTCCAATGACATCCTAAACCAACAGCACGCTAATTAATGCTTCACCTGACCTCTATGTGACAATATGACAGTAGAAAAATTGTAACCATTTAAATATTTTAATATATTATAGTAAACCAAAAAAATATATATTGGCCCATTTCTAGAGGAATTAAATGGGATGTTTGTTTAGTGTAGTGTACAACAATTTTTTTTTAACCAAGAGCAAGCAGATTAATTGCATTATTGATGGTTATGTTGCTTTGTATCATCATTGTAGAGCATTATATAGCCACAATAATGCAAAGTGTTCTTGCCTATAAGGAAAGTCACTGTCCATTGAAAAATTAAATCTCAGTTCTACTTCTAAGCCTAGTAGAGCAGGTAAAGCAAGATGCTGTCAACACTGAGGTCATAGGTTCAGTTCCCACACACATACAGTCATACTGATAAATATGTTGTAAATATAAAAGAATTGTAATTTGATGAGTGAGGGTAACCAAAAGCTGATCCACATAGCCATATTTACTCTTTGATTCCCCATCTTCTGTTAAGCCTCACATAGAAGAACACAGATGCTTCAGGTCGGCGTCTCCTTTAAGATTTAGTTAAACCAAGTGCTAAAAAGAACAGAACCAGCAGAATAGTTTTGATTATAGAGGAGTATCTATGAATCAATCATGGAAGTTCCTCAGCTGATGCCGTTTAGGCTTCTCATTTGCAGAAAGAATGTGGAGGTGAAATTGAGCACCGAGCGGGCACACACCGAGTGGTTCCACACCGAGCGGGGGAAGACTGGCAGGAACCAGGATCGTAATGAATGTCCACTGGACGTGCTTGAACACATGACGCAGGCGGGCTGTTGTTTAGGCCGTGATGGAAAGTGGGTAGAGATACAGCAGATATGGTCTACCGGCACAAAACGAAAAGCTTCCATCCAATGCGCTCGGTTGTTGTCCCAGTAGCTGGCCACACCTCTCGCATCTTGGCCAGTTCATCAAGCTCTTCAAGCACGTGGGCGTCTCAGACAGTGAAAAGGTATTGAGAACCCAAATTGGGTGACACTGGCCTGCCCCTGCCCTTTGTTGAGCATTATCAGCAAAAACGTTTTAGAAGAAACTCATTCATGACCTCTTTTTATCTTTTTCCCATTGGTTTGCATTTATAGGTTCATCATTGCTGATGCGCTGTAATGCTCAGTTTTGGCACCATCTCACCTGAATGCGTGTTGCATGTGTGTTTTGCCGTTAGCTCCAGTTACGGTGCTACGCCCATGGAGACGGAGCTCCTCCATCGACAGACCTACGCCTCCAGTCATACGGTGTCGACCTTCAGCACGTCGCACCACACGGCAGGTGAGGAGGCCGGCCTTCGGCGTGACGTGATCGCAGGCCACATGCAGCCGTGCATTTCTGTCGTGCGAAATCTCGTCGGCACCTTTGTCCTCAGCCTGCTGTGTCCTTCTGTGCGTCAGGTCTGTCTGTCTTTGATGCCAGTCTGCACAGCGCTGGAAGCAGCACTGCTGAGTCGTCGGTCGTGAACTTCCTCTCTTCCATCGACTCCCGAGGCCTTCAAGCTGGACCTGCAGCTACTTCTCTCCTCCCACAGTTCAGGACACCCACATGGCAGACCAGTAAGGAGAAACGCTCTTCTTATCTGCCAGTTTTAAGATGTCTTTGCGTTCGCAGTCAACTGATGCGTAAAGGTTCAGCACGTCACCAAGACAACGGACTTTATTGTTTATTGTTTTCAAGCTTTGAGATAGAGGTGGGCAGTATGTTATCAGAATCACACTAAACTGCATCGTGATATTCCATTCTGAGCATACTGCGGCTATTATCACCAAACACTACAGCAGTGAACAGCTTTATTTTGTATTTCCATACAAAATAAAGATTTAGGCCATTTATCGGGCTTATAAAATCCAGTAGTATTGTACTGTCACATATAAACAGCAGTATAATAAGATTGAATGGCCCAGTGTGCATTATCTTATTTATAATTGGTCCTTCTTAAATAATTTATTTACTTAAAACTATTGAACAAAAATATTGTAGTTTTTCTTTTTCAGTGTGGCACTGCTGTTTTGTTCCCACATTGTGCCTGTCTCAACTCATTGGCAGGTTTCAGAAAACATCAGTACATATCGTGTATTGAGAAAACGTCTTCATGCATTGTTTTGTAGATTTGCCATATTGCCCAGCCCTTTCTGTATCAGGACAAACCTCTGCATTGAAGCAAGCACATTTGTCAAGTTTCATATGTGAATGAGCAGGTTGTTACATTTCCCTTTTTTCTGTTTTATTTCTTTCCTTAGGCACAAATTCTTCAACCGAACTCTTTCTCACTGGAGCCCTTCCTTCTTCTGGAACGTTCCCCACTCCGTCAGCTCTGTCATCCTACCAGCATCCCAGCACTTTGTCCACTAGAAGTTTTTCTACAACCTCAGCACTAACGCTTCAGGATGCCACGTTTAGCCCTTCGAATGGCCTGCTGTCCAGCAATGACCCTCTGCTCCAGATCAAATCCTCCCAGGGCACAGTGCCCACAGCTCTTTCCTTCGACCGCATGGGTGGCGCCTCACTGACCGCTGGCCTCCCTCCCCAGTCATCCACATACCGCTCAGCCCAGGAGTCCGCCCCCCACCTGCTGCAGCCGCAGTTCAGCTTGCTTTCCTCCACCTTGGGTGGCTCTCAGCACTCTCCGCAGCCTTACGGGGCCCCGGTCTTCTCCGGCTCCGTCGAACGAGCACTTCAGCGCGAATGTAGTGTCATCAAGCACTACCAGCGGCCTTCCGGAACCCAGGCGGTCCAGGAACACGCGCCTGGTGTCACACAGCACTCTCTGCAAGTTGGATACCTGCCGGATGCTGCTGACGCCCCTTACCAGCAGGACCCATCTCGACACACCCCTGTCCCTGGCAGTCCCGCCAGAGACGCAACTCAGGCCGTCAACGGCGTTGCGCAGCAGAGCACGGCCCCGGCTCAGCTGCAGCAGACGCAGGCTCCTACCCCTTCTGTCCCTTCCCCGGGGTTTTCCTCCTCGTCCGGAGCGAAAACCAAAGATGGTTCTTCCAAAACAGTAGAGCATTCCGGGGAAAGCGCCGAGCTACATGGCCAGTCAGGCACCTCGGGCATGCAGCAGCAGAGCTATCCTTCCTCAGGCCAGAAGAAGAGCTCTGTGATAGCCAGCCAGGTGCAGGCATACACCTCTGCACAGCTGGCCAGCCTGATGCCCATCAGCCTGTCTCAGACCTACATCACCTCTCAGAGTTTGACGAGCAACCTCAGCCAACCCCAGTCTTTCTCTCCCAGTCAGCCTGAGAAGCTGCCGTCCATATATCGGACGTTACCTTCATTCAGTAGTCAGTCGGAAAACGAGCCTTCTGTCAGCCAGTCTCTGATTTTTTCTTCTGGTCAACAGCAGGTCTCATCTTCTGCAGCAAACAGGGGGGAATTTGATGCACAGGTTCAAGGACTTTGCTTGGGTAATCCTGCTCAGAGTTACTCTTCCAGCCACACTCAGGGTCTGCCAGCTGTCAGTTACTATGCCCAGGGGACAGCATCTGCTAGTCCATCCCAGAGTTACGCATCAGGTCATTCTCACACCCCTAGTCCTACCTTCCCCACCTCCCGGGCTCACAGTTTACCAGCCACTAACTCCACCCAGGATTATCCCCTAATGCATCCTTCTCCAGGCATCAAGACCGATACTCTGCTTTTGCAGCAGCCTCAGAAATACATGCTGTCTGTCCAATCCCAGACTTCCTCCACTGCCACTTATACGCAAGCCTTACAGAACAACCAGTCCTCAGAGGAACTGAAGCCAGCCTACGGCAAAAGGAAACAAGATGAGAGTGTGTTCCTTTCCTCTAAAGAGGGCTGTGGAGAGTTGCCTCTTCAGGATGTGCAGGCATTACAGCAGGGCTCTATGGCGTGTTCTGCACAGACTCTCACGAACAATGATATTGGAGTACAGAGCAACGTTGTTTATGTTGTTTCAAAAATGGATGACAGGCATAACATCCAGAGTGTGATACGCAGTAATTCACGAACAGACGAGCAGCTCGTAGGTCTGACACATATGTCATCCATCAAAGACGAAAGAATCAGTACTTTAGGGGAACATGCACAACTAGTTAGCAGTGCCCACACTCATGTAACCTCTGGCCCAAAAAATAACTCCGCATTAATGCAGTCTTCCCATGTGACTTTGAGTTCAGACCAGCTGAAACAACAAGCTCTGCTTCTCAAAGCTCCAAGTGCACATCAAGAAGGCCATCAAACTCAGAGCAACCGGATTCAGCAGACGGATCACAGACAGGTGTCCCAGGACCAGACACAGTTTGTTCGGGTTCCAAATGCCCAAGTCCTGCTGGAACCTTCGCAGATGATCCTTCTCCAGCAGCCTTTGCTCCACACATCACCCAGCCAGTCCAAGCCAGCAGTGCAAATGCAACCCGTCCCAGTCCAGTATCTGCAGATGAGTAGTGAAATAGTAAATTCTGCTGTCAGTGCACGTGGAAACCAGCATCACCAGACTCACCCGACTGCACAAGCAGAACATGCCAAGCAGCACCTGGCATCAAAAGACAGTTTCAGCAGTCCGTCAAATCCACATGAATCTAAGCAGCACTTTACATTAAGCTCCATCTGCTTCCCAGAGTCCATGTTGATGACAGATGAGAGGAATATTCTGTCCAACGTGGATGACATCCTGGCAGCCACAGCAGCTGCCTGTGGAGTCACACCACAGGACTTCAAGTCCACTACATCTGAAGGGGACTTGCCTTCGCTGTCTAACCCTGTAGACTCCAAGTGCCACTTTCAGTTAGTTGAGAATAGACCTGAAGCTAACAGTTTCTCTTCCCAGCACATGATAATCGCAAATACACAAACTATGACTTTAACTCTAAATGGTGCTCATCTCACTGAAGATGTTCACAAAGAGGTTGATGGACACCAAGGATTTACACTAGCAAACTCCCACTCACAACAAGGCAACTCTAAGCAAGAAATGTCTGAGAAGGTGACCACCTCTCATGAGAAGCATGAGGCATTACCCAAGGGACACTGTTTAAACCACAGCAGTGATTCTTCTCTAAATTCTAATGAGGGCAGTATGAACACCCCCACACAGAACCACTCAGATTTTCACCTGGCTGGCCAGGACTACAACCCAACTGGTTTTATGAAAACAGACAATCTATCAAAATGTAAGAATCAACCCAAGGGAATGAAAAGTATTAAGATAGAGGATGGGCTGGTAGATTGCTCTTCGGACGGCCTTTCTAAGAAGAGAGTCAGGTCTAAGGGTTCTTATAAGCAAACTGATGATGAAAACGGTCAACCGAAATTTCAGAAAAGAAGTAGCCAAGGAAAGAGACAGAACTCCAAAGGTACTGAGACGAGTTCATCGTCCACCTCTGAGGGATGTCTTGATGGCTACCAGCAGCAGGAAAGAATGCGTCAGAAAATAAGAGAGGTAGAAGAAAAGCAGCCAGAGGTGAAAACTGGCTTCATTGGCTCATTCCTGGACTTCCTCAAATCTGGTCCCAGGCAGCACTTCTCCTCTCCCCCGATACGATCGCCCAACCGCTCTAGAAAGCCTTCAGTCTCCAGACGACCTTCTAATTCGTTGTCTGTGATACCTAAAGTCCTGCCACCTTCATCACAGTTGCTATCACCAGACGCCCATAATGTTAATTCTTCTAAAAGACTGGATGAGGAGTTTCAGAAAAACCTGGAAACGCTTCCATCTTTCTCCTCCGATGAAGATGAATCAGTTGGGAAAAACCAAGACCTTCAAAAGAGCATTAGTTCTGCTCTCTCCTCTTTAGATGAGCCCTTAGAGAAGAAACAGAATTCAGGTATGCAATTCCATCTTTATGGCTTTTCAGGCCTCTCCCAGATTTGGAATTTTCATATTAAATTACAGAACTCTTTGAATGTTTATTTGGGATTGTAAGGACTTTATATTGACTTCAGTTCACAGGATTTATCCATGCACATACTCAGCCCTGCTACATACACTTGTATATATTCACCAGCCAGTTTATCAGAAACACTTACCATGAAGGTTCCTGGTACAGTTACAGCCTGTAGCCCATCTGATGCCATGTAGTTTGTGTGAGCCTTTCTTCAGTAGTACATTTCTGACCACAGTGCAGGTCTTGGCTAGATATTTTGACCATCCCTACCTCAACAGTGGCACTGCCACATTGTTACATGCAAAACCCCAGCAACACTGCTGTGTCTGATAAACCTGTGCTCAGCATCCAGCAAACACAGCACTAGCAGTTGCATACCCTGATACTCCAAATAATATCTGGTCAGCAGTGGTACTGTGCTCAGAATCTGAGCAGAGGCAAATGGAACACAAGGTGGCTTATGAATTATGAATTACCTATAGATTATAGACAGTAACTGCACACAGTGTATGTAAGGAAGTGTATGTATGAGGTCAGTGTTTTCAAGTGTTTGATGCGTGCACAGCAATATATGCGTGTACATTTTTGGATTTGTATGCATCACGGTATGATTTCTTGTGTCTAGACAACACAATTTTAGGTGACATCACAAGGCAAGAGGAGCTGTTAAGTGACCAGTCTACAGAAACCAAGACTCAGGAACAGCCAAACCCGACCCAGAAGGAAGTGTCAGCCGAAGAGCTGGCAAAGAACGTGCCTCCGGACAAACTGGCCGTCCGCCTGATCGCCGTGGCCGTCGAGGGCCTGACTGACGAAGAGCTGTCGGACAGCGGAGGGGAGGGCATGTACCGAGAACGGGACGAGTTTGTGGTGAAAAACGAGGACATAGAGAGTCTGAAGGTGAGTGGCTGTTTTTGGGGTGTAAGGCTTTTATTTATTCAATGGGTGTGTGGCCTATACCATGTGACCTGATAAGCACCAATAGACAAAATGATACAGCATATACCAGCATGGATTTTTCATGACAACTTTCCTATGTTATTGTTGATATTTTAGTAGTTAATCTACTTTTTGTCTTTCTACGGAAATATTAAAGGAAATGGTTACATGCTCTAAACTGAAGTACAAATAGGCTATAAATAAAATGGATTAATATGGGTAATAAAAAAATTGGCAAGTTCATTTCTGTATGATGAATGCAAAAAGATGTTCCTGATATTTCAGTGCAAAAAAATCACGCTCGAACAATACTACATTTGTCATTATCACTTTTGTTTGTTTATCTTGTGCTTTTGTTTATCTTGTGTTTACATCCTTGCTAATAAATCTTGGTTGCTGTGTCTGTTTTACGTGTAGGCCTTGAGAATTTTACTTTACAATAATAAACTGAGAATACCCAGACCGCTTGCAGTTCCTGTTACTGTGCATAAAAAACATCATTGCTTCATCTCATGAGTCTGGTTGCTACAACAGCACTTCACTGAACGTCCATAACTTCATCATCAAATTCATCTTTACTGGTCGCTCATTCATCTTTACTGTTTAGACATCAGAGAAGCTCTGGGCTCCTCTATGTCGCCATGACTCGGTCCGACCTCACTTCCAGCTCACGTCTGACCGCTAACGTGGCCCGTTTTGTGTTCTGTTGGGTGTAGATCATGCTGAGGGCAGGGGTGGAGCCACCAGCAATCTGGAAGGTGCAGAAGGCCCTGCTGCAGAAGTTCATCCCGGAGCTGAGAGACGGAAAGCGTGTGTTTTCAGCCACCAACAGCGTGAGTGGAAACACAACCGTTATTGAGCTCAGAATTCTGTCGTGCCGTTCCTTACCCCAGCAGCACGAATGATTGCTGCCTGATTCAGAAGGAAAGACAGCCAGAGACTTCCTGGCATCAAATATTCCAAATACAGCTTTATTCCTCTCTCCTGTAGTACCTGGGTTACTTTGGTGATGCTAAGACCATGTACCGGAGAGTGTATGTGAAGTTTCTGGATACTGTGAACAAGCGGGAGTACGTGCGAGTGTGCACCAGGAAACCCAGATGCAAGCCCATGCATTCCATCAGGTACAGCTGCCTGCACACATCAGTCACTCGAATGAGCAGAAAGGGAAAGAAATTGCTCAGGAGGGTTGGATTTTGTATGTGAATATGTGTCTGTCTTTGTACAACAAAGAACAAACTTGGTATGCATTGATATTCGCCCCCCCCCCACACACACACACACACACTCTCTCCAGTAGTCCCCACGACAGCACATTCCTCTCCCAATCTCTCTGATCGACTCAAGCCCACTCACCAGCTTATTCAAATAACAAAAATGGCAGAAAAAGTCCCTGACAAATTAGATTCTCCTAATACTCACTTGTAGCTACAGTTATGCAGTATTTTTTGTTTTGTTTTTGTATTTATCTGCACTTGCTGCGTTTTCTCGTAGAGGCTCTCAGATGAAGGCCCTCATGGCACACAGGGCTTCCGTCTCCCTGACGTCCGACCCCTCTGGGACGAAGCCCAGCATGAGGCGAGGCCCATCCAGACCCAGATCCAAACAGACCAAAACCAGAGCCGAACCACCACCGAAGAAGAGGAGGAAATGGAAGGAGTTTCCAGCTTCTCCATCAGAGTCTTCTCCTGAGGCTGGGAGTGAAGATGATGGTGCGTGTTTTCGCTGCAGTAAAACAGATGCCGCTTCAGCTTCCATCCCTCTAAACATTCTCAAAGGCTTTAATTTGCCTACAGTACCATTTGCAGTAAGAAATGGTGGTAAATAACTGTTCAGTTGGTCAGTTGTGAGCTCACGGTCCGTTTCATTGACCATGTCAGTGCTACACTGGTTTTAAAAGGCTACCAGAAATCTGTGAAAATGTTCTACGAACAGATCACCACTTATGGACAAATCAATCCTCACCTCGACATCTGTCATGACTTCTTGTTCAGCAGTGTTCCCCGTAACTGTTCCTGTCTCTTACGCCGGATTCCCCCTTGTCCAGAGTTCACGCCTCCAGCACCATTCGCCTCCCGCTTCCTAAACACCAGGACAATGAAGGAGACCTTCAGGAGTTTTGTGGAGCTGTTGATCAGTGTTGCTCTGGACGCAGACGTCATGGTCTCCCTGGAGAGGGAGAACGGTGAGGACCCTTAAGAGCACACACTTGGGCTGAGACTTTTTGGAAAACTGTTAAAAGTTCTGTCATTTTTATATAGTAACTCCAAGTTTTCTAACATTTGTTAATAAACTTATTGACCCAATTAAGGGTTCAGTAGTGATCATGTCCAAATCTATTCTTTAGGACACTCTTACAAAAATGAGTGTCACATGGACACACTTTGTACTTTCCTAGTGCAAGTCAATTCTCTGTTGATTCTGTAACATGTTCATTTGCAATTCAACTGGTTTTTCAGGAAATCATTTTTTTTATAAAATAACACTTTGTGAAATTTTGTGACATCATTTTGAAAAATTACGATCAGTTTATTGATTTACATAAAGTGATTTACATGACAACTTTTTTGCTTATTGCCCTGGTGTTTTTTAGCAAAGTATCAGAGTTGATCAGCTGAGTGGTTGTTTGATTAGCCTTTACTGTTTGCGCAGTAGCAGAGTTGAAGCCTCAACCAGCAGTCTAATACACTGGTAAACGTTTTTAATTAGTCTTTCACTCCAGTCATATGTTGCACTGTCCTACTGAGAAACATTTTAAACTTTTTTAAAAAGCGAGCTAGAGTGAGACTCTAGAGCAGGGTGCGCTGGAGATGACTCAGCGCCATTGTAAGTTGCTCTGGTCAAGGATGTCTGCTAAATGCTATAAATTTAAGTGTGGTTAGCGATGCAGTTTGAATATAACTCAGCGCGGAGGAACGCTGAGCTGATCCGAACGATTTTGTCTTGTCAGATGAACTTCTGCTGCCACATATGAAGAGAGTGGACGGGATGCTGACAGACAACAGGAGGAGGCTCCTTCCCAAGCTACGTCTCGGCCAGGTTTTCAAAGTGAGCAGCTTCCCCTAACTTCCACCTGCACTTGGGTCAGCCTGGCTGTTGACATGTTGCTTGAGCTGTCGTCAGTCTGCCTCACAATACTCAAACTGCACTGTGGTCCAGTGCAGACTGGACTGCACTGTGAGAGGCTGAATCTATGAAACAGCTCTGGGTTGTCTTTTAAAATCAGTTAAATGTGTTACTGTCATTTGGGTTTTGCTGTTTTTCCTCTTCTCATTAATAATCATTTCTATGATTTTTTTGTGCCTGCTTCTTTGTTTTCTGGACTTTTTCCAATGGGCCTAATCCTCCTCATTTTCATCCACACAGAATGCTTTGGACAGCTTTCCCGAGTTGTCTGTGGTGACTGAATTGAAAACAGATGGAGAGACTCCCACTTTCAAAGTTCGACTGAGTGGAAGGGCCTACAACAAGAAGACCATGAAACCTTCAAAGTCCCCCATTAAGCTACCCCTGGTGAGGATTCATTTATGTTCTTCCAGCGTTAGAAATACCAAGCACTGTTGTCAGTGCTGTGGTACACAAATTGAGATACTGTCATCACTGTGGCATTAAAATTGCCTTGTAGTACATGCTTTTGACCACAAGGTGGGCTGCATGTCAAATTTGTCATGGCTTAAATTGTTACTACTTTAAAATGGCTACTTTTCATCACTCTGTCTCCCTCCTTCCCTCCCTTTATAGGAGTACACAGTGGACCAGCAGAAAACCCACTGGTTCTCTCTCTATCACTCACTACAGCACTACAAGTACCATACATATCTGTTGTGTATGGAGGAGGTGAGTGCATGTGTGCCTTAGGTTTTAATTGTTGAATAGTCTTTACTCTCAGAGTGACAGTTTGTGTTTTGACTACTACCCCATGCAACTCCCCATGGATTGTTTTCATCCACCATACACCTGGAGTGCTAAGTCTTAGTCTTAAACAAGTCTTCAAACACTGATGTAGATTTCAGTGATAGATAGATAGATAGATAGATAGATAGATAGATAGATAGATAGATAGATCGATCGATCGATCGATCGATCGATCGGAATCTGTCTCTGCGTGTTTGCCTTTGTAACGGAATCAAATGCTAGGAGATTTCATTTCATGTCATCAAACTGTGCAAGGACTTTAGTGGAAAAACTTGGGCTCACTTTCAGACTTTGTTCTTGTACATCTTTATCACTGGACAAAAACACTAGACACTTAGTTTGTAGAAGTTTTTTCATCTAAAATGTCCAGAGTGTGCTACTATAGTTGACCATGACTGACATTTTGGAGTGTACATATCCTATAACTGTTTTACTTTCTGATAGTTTTCCTCAGTTTAGTAACAAAAACGGTGGCCTCACATGGCCTTAAGGCAAAGTAGTATTGGTGTAGTATTGGTGTACTTTTCTGTCCATTGGATTTGAAGGAATGTATACATGAATATATACAAATAACACTGTAAAAACAAAACGATAGTGGGTAGTAACACTGAATTCTGCCCCGCACACATTTAAACTGTTTGTTTCATAAGAGAGGAAAAAAAAAAAAAAACCCTGACCCAGATTTTCCTGTGAATTTATGCTTACTCAGTCTCACTCATTCATTCCCCCCCCCCCCATTGTCCTCTTGGTGTGCATGGTGGCATTGTGTGTTGGGTATGTTGTGTGTTGGGTATGCGTGCATATGTGACCACTTCAGGTTGCACTGTTGCGCTCCCGGGGCATGGACCTGGGTCAGGAGGAGACGGTGCAGACGTGCCTGGGTAACAGAGCCTGGGTCGAGGGCCTGTTCACCCGCTTCGGGGAGCTTCTGACACAGGTGCAGCAGGCCTGCATGTAGCCAGCACAGCCCTGGGGTGGGAGAGGTCTGGGGTGGAGGGGGAGTGGGAGTCGTGGACCACGGATGGCTCCACTGCCCTAACCCCTTTTGAAGCACTAACTGACAGGATGGAGAACCAGCATTGTGAGAAAATGGTATGGAGTATGGATGTCTGTTCTTAGAACCAGAAAGACATTGAATCTTAATTATGGTCTTTTCAATAGATCATACTTTTAAGAGATATGCTCTTTATACACACACACACACACACACACACACACACAGTTGGCCAAGATAGATGTAGATGGGCTTTCTCGACCACCCACCAGTTTTCCCTCTCCAAACAAAACGGACCAGGACCATTCATATACAGAGCGCTTTGCCTTGGATATTGAAACACTAATTTAAAAAAAACCAACATCCTAAATGTTATTGTGTAATTTGCAGTTTGGGGGGTGCTTATTATTGTGTGTATACACACACACATAGATATATATGTAAAACATCCATTTTTTACAATGGAACGCCAAATTTCTATATGATACTGTACATTTTGTAAAGAGAGCTCTTTTGTCAAATGATTCTCCCAAGGATGAATTTGACTTAATACAGAATATTTACCTGTTGTGCTTTTTAAACTCCTTTTTTTATGACAAAGGTTATAAAGTTGGAGTTGGTGCAATTCTAATACTGCTTTTGTGATAATTTGTTTTAATAAAAAGCATTTACTTAAACTATTTTCTCTGAGGAAAAATGTTTTTATACTCTGTTTTCCCGCAAAAACACTTTATCTCAGCAACAGATGTATTTTCGCAGAAGGAAATATCGAAGTCATTTGTTTCATGACATATTCATCTCTGTGGTACACTTTTTTTAAGAGAAGCCCTATAAATTTATATGAAAAAAAATCACATTATATACTTTACATTGTATCATAAGATCGTTTCTGTACTGTAGAATATTAAAATGTTGCCACAGGTTTACACAGTTTACTACGCTGACAGCATCAGACTTTTTTTTTTTTTTTTTGCTCTTCAAGTGGTGTAGCTGTGTTACAACCTGCAATTATTTTCTGATATGTGAAAATAAATTTCCTACTAAAGAAAACCGTGGAGTCAAAACTTTTATTTAAATGTTCAATCAATGCATCCAGTAGTTGACATTGGGCTTTTCACAGTCATGCCATGTCCAGTTCAGGGTAACATCAAACCTGAGCATGCAAATATTTACGTAGGCTGTACAATGCAATCTCCCTTAGGGCTCACGCGCTTGTGGGTACTTTAATAAATCCTTTTATTTTGGGCTTTGTCCTTCTCTATATTTAAGCATTCTCTACCATCAGTTTGTAAAACACCACAGATTATCCTTGACGTAACTGCAGGTGAAAACGAGTCAAAAATAAAAGCTGTAGAAAAATAGCGAACAATAATAAAAGCATTAGTATTATTGTAATTATATTTCTGTTGTTTGCTTTCATAAATAACGAGCTTAACAGCAAAATAATAGTCATCTATACATATATAATCTAAAGGTTTATTTAAAATTATCACACTAAAAATTAAAGCGATTTGAAAGTATTACATTTCAGGCTGTTCTAGACATGCTTTCGGGTATTTTAGGTATTACTCAAAACTTGACTTATTGAAAATCTCTTCATGGAAGATCTCATATTTCAAACCTGCTTAGTCCTAGTTATTGAGATAGCCTGCAGTATTAAACTGGAAAAGAAGGTATCCTGAACCAGCTGAGATTAATTTAAGACAGGAAGTGCTACTTCTTACCGTCTTTCTGTTGTAATTTTTTGGTTTGTTTTTGCCTTATCTGTGCTACAGTTCCACTTCCTGTCCCACCTGTTTACAGGTATGCAGCACCTAAGGAAGTGGTGTGAACGGCTTCACATGGGTCACCTTGCACTTTCATTCTCAATGTATTTCTGTCGTGCCTCCACAGGGAGGGGCTAGTTAATGGTTAACCAATCCACATGCACAGCTATGCACTAAATCAGTGTGTTCCGACTCCCTGTTTGTGCTGCAAATGTGTTTGAGGATGCTAGCCAATCAGACTTATCATTTTGCTGCTTATTTTAATGGAGCCTTACTAACAATGAGATTAGACATGCATGTTTAAATTCATTTTATAGCCGATACATAATGCATATGTAGACTGTGCTAGTAATGGTTGTACATATATAAATCCAGTGCTTCTCAGTTAATGTGTTTTCTTTGGGTAATTCTTTGAGAATTTATATCTTCCTGAGCTCCAGGAGGGGAGTTAATGCACCGAAGGGTGTGTGTGGTTCTGAGGGATGGGAATATTTCCTACAGCATTTGCTACACGAGCATTTTAGTGATGATGAGCATCAAGACCTTGTGTTATATACTTTTTATAATATAGCCCACTTTTCCCAATGTTCTCTGTCCATCGTGTTCCAAAAAAAAAAATAATAAATCCTGGAAAAACTCTTCAGCTGGCTGAGACAACGTCCTGTCCTGCAAGAGAGGATCGGCAGCCTGTCGAATAAAATATGATTGTTTCGGAGCTGCACGGCCGCAAATAAGAAATTTTCTGCAGTATGGAAACAAAAGGAGCAATGTCTAGCTGCTGGCCCTTGTGAAGAAGGCCACTGTCCCATGTGGCTTGGTGAGGGGTGTTCGGGATTCCACGCTGCATGTCGCTGGAAGAAATGGATATTTGTTCAAACACCGACGTCTGCCCCACAGCCGAGAAATGTATGAATATTGATAAGTGCATTGTCGTCTGTAGGGCCGAGGTTGAGAGGGTCCTTTGAGGCCGGTTAACATTGTGTTCTGATTTCACCGAGGGTGGAATTTTGTTTGCCAGGACAGCACTGTTCTCGTGTGCTCAGCTACTGACCAGGACAGCGGCAACCAGCCAAAAGCCAATTTAGCTAAAGACCATCTCACTAGAATTGTTCCTGTGGCAGCCTGTCACAGCATAAATGAGTGGTATTCATTTTATCCATCTTATTTAAAGAAACTTTTAATTTCCAATTTGCTCACAAAGTATATAACAGCTTTGTTTTGACAACTGAACACCAGAAGAGATGGATTGTTAGTGTGAAATTGTCACAGTCTATGTTATGAATCCATCTTAGCTCTGCTTGGAAGAGACATTTTACTTCTTAAAAAAACATTTAAGTTAAGATGAGTCTGGAATCTGTGAGCTTTTACAATTAGATTAATTGTGCTCCCAGATTAGTGTAATCTGTTTTATCCTCATTAGTTATCGCCACTCTGCTGGACTCATTTGACAAGATATCACATCCTGTATAGGCCTACTGGAAGACTTCCTACTAACCAAGCTGATAGTCATCTCTGGGAGGAGAGCTTAGAGGGCAGGTTAAAGGAAATCAAAGTGACATTTTAACTTCTGACAAGAAGACTAGAATAATAACAGTAGCTTCAACCTTATTAACAGCTTCTCTGAGATAGCAGAATTTTGGGGGCGTGGTTAAATTGCCAACTAAGACGCTGGTAATTTAATCGGTGAGTTAAGTAATTGGTTGCTAAATAAAGGTGAGTTGTTTTACACAACAATGCCTCTGCACTCATTCCTTCAAGAAAAACTAAGCTGTAGAACCAGTTTTGATCATGTATGCAGACTGTCCAGTGGAACATGGAACTTTTTTTAGTAAGTTATAGTTTGTTGTTCTCTACTATGTGCTCTATTTTAAGAGAATAATATGACACTCACCACATGCTGATCAGGGCACAAAGGTAAGACTGATCTCTTCTAGAACAACAGCTTTCTTTATGTAATATACAGTACTATGGGACATTTGCCTTAGTAAGCACTTGGCAAAAATCAAATGAGTGAGTTAGACTGGAAAAAATCTCTTAACTCTTTTAAAGATATGGTGACTTACTTTGAAACTATGAAATCACATTAAGAGGTCTTGAGATAAGGATAGAATGTGAACAGTGTTTCTAAATGCGTTTGACTACATTTTCTTACTTTTTACTATTTTAAAACATTCTAGTATTGCTTTTAGTTACTTTTCTATTTATTTTACAATCATAATTTATTGACTCAGAAATTTACATCTACATTACCGTTTTAAGGAGTTCACTCCCTTAAACTGCTTTCATAGAATGTTTAATGGCACTCTATGGAGAGAGCACTCAGAAGGCTTATGACTTCAACTCAGTACTGGCCTGGTGAATGTGCCCCCCAACCCCCACCACGGTGACTGGCATTGAAAGGCAAATTCTGTTCACTACGTTCTATGTCCGCTTTCCTTGAAATGTACGACAAAGCACCTTGTTGAGAAGGAGGAGGTGACAGGGTCCAGGAGTCTCACAGGATCCTGGAAATGACTCCCGTCCCCCGCCGGTCCAACCGGTTTCCCTTCAACTTCACTGTAAAACACAAACACTTCCACGATGATGACAGTGCTATATCGCTTCAATTCTTTGGCGCTCAAGGCAGTATTCACACACTGTTGTATTCATATTGTCATTGAAGGGAAAGCATTTGTGGGTTTTTTGTGTAATGATGTTTGACACCTCGGACGGTGGGCCTAGTAATTATGTTCTTGATAACCGGTCCCTTATCTTCACACCGAACGACTCGAGGTGTGTTGTTACCCTCTACTACCCATAAATACTTTAACTTTTCAGTTGACTGAAGTGAATCACTTCATGCTACTTTAAAGTACCTAGATCAATTACAGGCTTTCTTCACCTGGTCTGTGTAATATTATGAGGGGTCACTCTCGGCTGGGAATGATGCGAATGGCATCATGAAAAACTCAGAACTCAGGAGAGCAAAAGAAAAAAGCGCTGATTTGATCAGTTGAAGGTGCGAGGTACTGCTGAAAAAATGTAAATAGGAAGTCTTCCTCGATTTGCTTCACACAACCCAACCTAACACACATGAACACACAAACCAACCTGTTCAACACGCATGAACAGTATTTAAAATGTTAAAGAAAATAAGATGAACTTTTGCAAAATAGGCAAAAGTACAGTACGATGTTATGTCAACAAGACGTGGTGTTTAAGCAACGATACTGAGTGTGTTTGTTGCAATGGACGTCACTATAATTTAAGTCATTTTAGAGGAATTAAAACAAAATAGACAAAATTGTCCTAAAATAGACAACAGACAAAAAGGTTTCGACGATTCCTCAATTAAGTTATTTATTGTTATGCTAATAATCTTTCAATTGCATTAAAAGTATGGAGAGCGGTAACGTGTGAGACAATAAGGTGAGAATGCGAGATGTTCCTGCCCTCTTTACGTCACATAGGATCTGGGAGAACAGGGCTAGCTTCCCGCTGGGAGAATGGCATTTGAAGACAGACTTCATTAAGGAACGATGCGCTGATTAAAGGCTGGAAATCGAGTCTACTATTTAATCACTTTGAGTTTATATGGGATTCTGTCATGCACAAACCTCCAGGTATTGCATCTTAAATAATTATGTTTTACTAGTGACACGTAGATTATAACATGTAAACCTGTTAACTTAGAAAAACGGGAGTTTTCTGTAGTATAAGACCTGTGCCCGTGTACATTACTTGTTCTTTAACTATCTGCAATTTTCTTATTTTAATCATGTAACTTTTATACAAATGTTTCGTGGGCATTACATCGTCGACTCAATCTTCTGCAAGCATCAATGTAAATTCAAATGATCTCGTTCCTCTTTAGCGTTCGCCTAAGGCTAAATCGGTTAAACATCTTTCTACTTGAAAACTCGCGGTATTCTGAGATTTATACTCGACATAATTTGCTACTGTCGTACTTTTGACGATGTGGTTTAATTAGACAAAAGCATTTTGTTTTCCTGTTAGAGTGTCTAGCTTGTCTCCTCAAGGGAACAAGTGTATGCATCACTCAGTTCCCTCGGTGGTTATTTGCTTGTATGTTGGGCACACACAACAGCCTGTGTGACCCGGGAACGAGGATAATATCCACCAGGGACCGTCCAGAGGACGTCCATAAAGCTACCTATAACTAAGTCAGCAAACTACATTTACCACACCATGCTCAGTGTATGATTTTAGTTTTGGAGACGTGGAGACGCCAGATTCTTCGCTGAATATTAGGGAGTACGTTGGGTGCAACTGTAAGTGTAAAAGGCTACTAATAGACTCGACTATCAACTTCTCTCTCTAAAATTACAGCATTAGTTTGATTCAGGAAAAATAACTGGTTAGTGTTAAGCAGATGTTCAGTGATATGTAAACTGTCAGTCTATATGACATTACTTTAGCAGAAAGAAACCTCTCCATCAACTGGTCACTGTCTCTGTCCAGACTGAAGAATGTGAAGCTTTCCTAAACTCATCAGATTTTAGCTGACTGACTAATTTACTTTGAATTTTAATTTGTCTTTCAAACAAAGTGTGCTTAATACCTCTGTGTTGTTCTACTCTGTCATCTGCTGATACAGCCGACTTATCTTTTCAGTGTCTAGCACTGATCTGAAGAAAATCCTTTATCTTTCAGCCAAGTATTGTTCATTCAAGCAAGGGTCTTCCAGTATTGAGTAGGCGTGGTAAGGGAGGGTGGGTGAGAGGTAATTAAATCTGCATGTGTTCAGAGCACTCATGGTGTGGGATTCTGAGGTTCCTAGATCTCTTGTTAAATATCAGGGTGGGAAATCTTTAAGGAGCTACACAGACCTTCCTTACTAATCCAGGGTTGGTGGGTTCAAGCCCAAAGAGGAAGCACTGACTGTGAAAAATGATTAGCCCCTATAGTGTGATTTGTAAGGTTTCCATGATATTTCTTTTGGCCATAGGTGGTCTTTGTATTGGAGCCTAAAATCTCTTAAGGCTCTTTGTATTCCAGGACCTCATTCATGAAAGCAAAACTTGTGAAGTTTCACATGCTAGATCTGTCATGGTCATTTTGACTTGGGTAAAAAAAAAAAAAAATACCTGGCTTCATTTCAGTACCGCTTCCTCTCCACAACTCCTCTTTTTTCCCTTTATTAGAGCTACTACTTACACATGTGTTTTAAAAAGGAAAGGGAATGTGGCTAATGAAATAATGATGGTATTTTCTCCAGAGGTAAAGCTTTTTCATCCACCCCCCCTGCTCCTGTCTCGCCAGATAACAGGATGGCCGGGAAGCCATTCAGGGCCACATTCATCTGGGGCAGCATCATCGCCAATCTCCAGTCACAGGTGGAGGTGAAGAGGCGGCGTCACAACCTCAAGTCCTACCACGACTGCTTCCTGGGCTCCGAGGCCGTGGATGTGGTACTGGCCCACATCATCCAGAGCAAGTTCTGCGGCGATGAGGACGTGCCACGCCCCAAAGCGGTGCGTCTCTGCCAGGCGCTCATGGATTCGCGGGTGTTTGAAGCAGTGGACACAAAGGTGTTTGGGAAAGAGAAGAGACAGGCCAAATTTGAAGACAGCAGCTGCAGTCTGTACAGGTTCCTTAACACTCCGAGTCCTACCAAAGGCCCAACGGAGAGCGGGTGCAGCTCACCTTGGAGTTTTACACCTTCCAAAAGGTACCTGTTTTTAACTGCAAAACCAGTTTTCCTGCATAGCTCTATGGTTGTGTAAAAAGGCAGAATACTTTAGTTCTGTTTATTAATTGCAATTGCTAATGGATATTGATGTCTTTATATCACACAAAAGGCTTCAAAATTCAACTGAGCTCTCTAACAACTTAGTTACAGACATTACTGTTGACTGTTCTGTGGGTGTTTTGATGAGTCACACATAACACATGACTCATCATATAAATAAATTTGGCTATAGTAAAGCATACCAAGATCTAAGCATACCAGGCATACCAAGATGTCAAATCAACAATGCTTTTTTAACACGTCACAATGAACAAATTGCAATGCAAGGTTTTGTTCCTAAAATAAAACCCCGCTAGCTAACATGCTAACTAAGTGCCACTGTTTTTGAACAACAAATATGTCTTAAAGCTGAGTCATGCTCTTACGCTCGCTGAGATTAGCAGTTGTAATTGAATTGACATTACAACTTATAACCAGAATTTCAATGTCATAAATGGAAAAATGGAAGAAGCACCTAGTTTTAAATAGTATATATGTTTTGTAGCTTTAAAGAGGGGTTGTTTTTTAGCTTTAAACTAGTTGTTTTTTGCAAATAGTCAAGGAAGCATGAAAGGCCGTTGTATATAATTAACTCTTTTCCAAGAACAGGTTGTTCTGTATTGTGTCAGCATAGCAGTTTTTGCCCTCTGGTTTTTCAAATAATTGATGGAGTTTGTAATAATGGGGTAATCACCTACAAAAGTCCAGTCCCAGATATGTGCCAGTTTTAATCTTTATAACATTATTAGATTCTAATTTAATATATTTTTTCTACTTAGGGAGGAAGAATATTCAAACATCTCACCAGTGAAAACGGATAAATCCTTGGAGGATGTTTTAGGGAACCTAAACGCAAATACAGCCATCACACCCCAGCTGATGAATCTGGGCCTATCACAGGGCTGTAAGTCACACTGAACAAAACCATGCCAAAAGTTTGGAATGCTAGAGACATGTTCTAAAGAAGAAGTCCTGAGAAGTGTTCAGATTCCTAACTTGTCGCTTCTCACTCTCAGTGGTGGATGAGATCTGGCAGCAGCAGACAACACTGAGACTGCTGCAGCTGATCGAGCTGCCCTTACTAGAGAGCCTTCTAGAAGGCAAGGAAAGGCCCCGCCTGGCTCTTCACGGTATGGATAGCGATCCTGACCTCCTCTACACCAGCAACTATGTGGACAGAGAGATCCTCAAAGCATTCAGTGAAGCTCAGTACGTGGTCTTCTATTTTGATGTTCTGAAGTTCTTCTTTTCTCTCTCCATCTTTAAACATAAAAGTACTCAAAAAGATTCAAAGCTGCAGGGTTTCTGAAATTCTTGGATATTAGAGAATCTTTCTGTATTGGAAATGTCCAGAGAAAATTGAAAACTATACTTTGTGCCAGTCCTCAGCCCTTGGTTTCGTGTACTTACACTTGGCTAGCAGTCAGAATCTTGAGAGTCTGACCAAATCGTTGTTCCTCTCTGTCTACTTCTCTCCTGCTGCCTTGCATTTTTCTGTCTCCCTTGTTGTGTTCATCTCTCGTTATTGTGCCTTTTCTTTTGCTCTTGTACTGCATTCATCCCTCTCTCTCCCTGTCTCTTCCTCCCTCCTTTCTTTGTTCCTCTCTCCCTCCTCTCTTCCAGGGCTGATGATTGGCTGTCAGCAGCTGTGGACTGCCTGGAGTTCCTGCCCGATCAGCTGGTGGTGGAGGTCAGCCGTAGGCTGGCCCGGTGCGCTGAGGAGACATCCCAGTACAAACAGCTCCTGTACGACATCCTCGGGCAGCACTATGGCAAGGCGGAGCACCCTCCGCTACTTAGCAACCACGTCTTCAACATCCACACTGGAATCTCGGAGCTGCTTGGTAAGACAGGGCAGGGAGGACTAAAGGTTGGGGTTGGGGTGGAGGGATGTGGGAAGGCTAAATGCAACCCCTTTCTGTGCTTTAAAATGAAAACCTTCTGTGAAGTTATTGTATTGTGATGCTACATTTATTTAGCGGAACCCTTTGAGTAGTCAGAGTTCATTTCATTTGTTTGAATGCAAGCTGCTGTTGAACGAGGCTCTAGACCTTGTGGCAGCGCTCTTCTGTTCCTCTGCTCCCACGGTGTGAAAAAAAGCCACCACTTAGTTCAACACTAAGGCAACAGAGGCCAGTCTCTCAGCATCCAACGTTCCTGAGCTTTCCCATTTGTGCGCAGTTAACGGGAAGCAGGAGCAAGCCCTGGAGGCCTTGCAGCTGTGTCTCAAGCTCCAGGACTCACGGAGCAGAGAGGAGCTACGCAGGCTTCTTCGCTTCATGGCTCTCGCCAGCCGCCCACATGAACTCAAACTGCACAAAGAGGTAGGGAAAGGGCAAGACTCACTGCTTAAACTCACACGGGCCTCCAGTACATCCTCCTGAAGCCCGCTTTCCGGATTACCCCTAAAACGTAGACAGAAATGGATTTGCACAGAAGTAATTTAGTCCAATATTATGCTTACATTGAGAATGCCTACATTGAGAATATTTTCTCATCAGAGAAATTATGTCAGATTTATACCCAGGTAATATTGGCTCACAAAATGACCCCTTGGAGCTACATTATGTAATATGGTATGTTTGTACAGCGATATAACTGGGTCACATTTGCCAAACCATTAATCATTGGAGAATTAGTCAGCTATACTGTGTACAGGCTGTCTGTGATTTATAAGAAAGATCACGAGGTCTTTTCTCAGTACGCTGATGTATGTAATCAGACTCAGTTTCAGTGCGTACTGTGAAGGGCTGTTGTCATCAAGCCTGCCAGCTACACCTACTGCTAAGCAACGGTCCTAGGAAAAAATGTCCTTGTCAATATGAATATTCGCACTCAGCTCTCTGTCAGCTAGCATCATTATAATGGCCTCTGTTTGCGAACTAAATAAAAAAATCAGCTAAACATTAGCATGGAAATTACACAAGGACCATCGTAAGCAGACGTGGAAACTTTAAAATACACCACCCAAATGGCATTTTGGAGCTCGTATTTAACAAACAGATGGAAATGACAATGATTATAATTCTGATTATATAATGATTATAATCATTATATAATCAGAATTATACACATAAGTATAACTTTGGCTTGTGCGTTCGTTTTGTTCGGCAGGTAGAGAACAGGATGGCGGTGAAACGAGCGTTCTCTACTGCTATTGTGTACAGTGCCAAACTAGCCAAGGGGAAGGTGGATCTTCTGGTGCTCTTCATGATAGACAATCACTTGGACCTTTTCAAGGTGAGTCGTCCTGCACCTCTAATGAAGACCAGCGTACGTTAAGTGGAGAAGCTTAGACTGCTAGCAGAAGGCGTAGGTTTGATTTGGTGATACCCAGTGCCATCCAGATATCTTTCCCAGTCTCAGTCTTGGGGTTTTCAGTCTTATTTAGATTTAGCAAAGGTTCATAAGATTGTTCATAAGTACACACGCATGTATTTTCACCCTCTGGGATGACTACTCTTACAAATTATGTTCCCTCACAAAGGGTCTTGTTTTGTGACACCTGATGAAATGAAATGTCTGTTCATTGCTGGTATAAACAAGATCTGATGTGCTACGTAAATTCCATACATGTCAAATGTTATACGACACAGCTAGCTAGCTTCCCACTGCTAGCTTGCTGTTGCTAGTTATTTTACTACACACAAAGTACTAAATGTCATCCACGCCATAAACAATGTTAAACAAGAAGCAGTTGCAATTAATTTTTGTATGGTCCTGTCACAATGAATAGTATAAAATATATGTATGTTTAAGATTTATGTACACAGGCAAAGCTTTCCTCCTGTATTTGTGGATATAGAAGAATGAACCAGAGCTATGTAATTTAAATGTCACCAACAGTGTGAATTATGGGATAAATACTTATTTTAATACCACTTTGATGCAGTATTAGATTAAAAATGTGTAAATGTGATTACACTGTTTTTTTAGACATTTGAGAAATTTGAAGACTCACCTAAAAACTAAGTAAACAAAAACATGTGACTTTGGTACAGTGGGATTTGTAGATCTTTCTTCATCACAGCATTAAACCAGGTGATTTCCTGTTTATAAACACATGTCTGTTTTCTCTAGATTCCGGTGTCATTGCATAAACTTGTTGGAGAAAAACTAGCCAACATTATCAAGGGCAAAGATCCAGACATCATTGTTGGTAGGTACAATCTTTTCAAGGTTTCCTTGGTAGAGCTGATCCAGTGAACTGGTTGGTTAATCAAGTTCCTGTAAACCCATTCAGGAGAAATGTTTCCATGGATGTAAATCTGAAGAGGTTAGCCATTGTTAATGGTTTATTTTTTGACCTCTGCTTCCTGGTTTGAATATTGCAATGAACTGATTGGCCCTTAGAATTTTTCAGGATCTGCTAAGAGGTGTCACTGTAAAATGGCCAGAAACATGGTTTTCTATTAATGAATGTTTGCATTCTATTAGGAAAACAAGGTGAAACCTATACAATCATACATAAAAATATATTCTCATTATCTCGTATTAATTTTCAATTAAAAATAATTCTGTAGTTGATTATAACAGTTTGGAAGATAGTAGTAACCATATACAGAGCACATTTTAAAGGCATTATAGTTTAAAAATCAAGTAAAAAAGTTTTAGAAGCCAATCAAATCAATAAACAAAACAGGAAGTTCAGTGTCATAATTTTAGAACAGGCATGTATGGTATTTCTAGGTCGTATTAATGCTTTGCCTGTCGTTTGTTGCATAGAGTCTGTGGGCAGTATTTTGAGACAGTTTATGAAAATATTAAATGAATAATCAACGTGCAGAAACATGAGTCAGCATTTTGGCACTAAATACTGTGAGTCAAGGTCTAAGTCAGTGTCCTAGAGATGCAAAAAGAATCCTGGTTGCTGCATGACTGATGTGATTTAAACGTCAAGATTCAGACTTCTCTTGCAGCAAGATCTTTTGCCTTAACTTTGAGTCTGCATTAGACAGGAGAAAACTGTTCCAACACACCTTTATGATGACCGTGCTTTGTTTTTTGTCAGCCAAATGTATGTTGTCCATGATTTTTTGTAACCAAGCAATCGTTGTATTGCTTGTGAAGCAGGACATGCTTCCCACGTGTGTATAAGGGACAAGACCGTGTCCTTTAAGGAGAGAAGTAATATCAGGGTTCTTCCTTTCCTTAGGCACAACTTACTGCAGACGCCTCACAGGAACTGCATACATGGAGACTGTCCAGAAAACCACTAAAGAGGAACTATGGTCTTTACTCAGGACTATTCAAGAGAACTCCAGACTGTCTGTGAAAGAAAAGAGACGCCTACTCGGACAATTCTACAAAGGCCATCCAGAAATATTTGTGCAATATTTTGGAAACCAAATAGCCAGTGCTTATTTGTAACAATTTGCAAAAAATCTCATAAGATGTACAAAGTGTCATAAATTCTGTAAAAAAAAAAAGTGTAAATTTTGTATATATATGTAAATGTTATTTACTTATTGTGTGTTAGCATGTGCTAACAAGGTCAAAGCATGAAAACATGCAGCATTTCAAATGCCTGTCTTAAAATGTGATGTGAAAATTGTGTTTACATTACAGTCTTTTTCCACAAATGCCTGTCTTATTCTTAAACTGTGTGAAATACTGGCCTGTCAGACCCATGAACGCCCAGTAAATTAGCACTGCATTAAAATAGAGTTAGTGTGCCCATCTCTTAGTGTGCCCTTTAGTTAAAGAATACACCCCATATTTAATGTATATTCACCCTCCCTTCCTCTTCAACCTTATGGGCATGAATGACTTTCAATAATCGTACCCATGTTATTTCCTAATCCAATAGCCAGTCAGGAGTCTCAACTCAAGTATATAACATTAAAACCAAAGCATTTACTAGAGAACTTTAAGACTGAACCATAAAAAAAATCCAGTAAGACTTTAATCATATTGCTAGGGGTGAAGCTTCAACTGCTACAGGCCATGTACTAGATTTGCTCTGATACATCTGAATTATGTTTGCAAAACATCTCCAGACCCATGAGAACATAAAATCCTAGTAGATCGCCCAGACATTACATCATAGAAGATCCCTATAGAAACTCCAACAAATAGAGCAGTTGGCAGCAGTGTGCGAAATGCACAAAAGACACAGCCCATCTATTCCAGCCAGGCAAAAAGCCATCTGCTAGTTTAGAAAGGGTCAGAAGTTCTGCGTGTCGTGCCACAGATGAACGTGTTCTTTGTCGGGTTGCAACTGGGATGGTGTTGGGATATGGATATTGGAATATTAGAATGGTCCAAAGCAACTGTCCTGTGCTTTATAAATGAAGCATCAAATTATAAAAAAGTTTCCAGCATGGTGAACAGCAGTGAGCCAGATTATTACAGTAATGGGTACAATATAGAGTATCTTATGCACACCAGAAACTATTACAAGACCATATATGGTCAGATGATTAAAAAGTAAGAGTGCTCAACCCAAAAGGTTTACAGCCCTAAAATTCAATAATGAGCTTGCTTAAGAATTTACTTCCCAAATGGGTCAGGCCACACAATATCCAGAAGATCCACTTCAGCAGGCATTTATATCATATTAACACGGTAATCTGATTCTGTTCTAGAACGGGAGATTTTAGGCATGACGTGGCCTAAAAACGGATCATCTGCAAAGACAGCAGCGTTTTCAAGGGCTGCTTAGGACAGGCGAACCATGTGGAGATGTGTCCCCTACATGCAGCAAGGTCTGTTCCGTGTAAACTCTGATAAAGAACAGAGTTTACTTTGTTACTTACGAAGCACTTAAGACTGTAGTGTACATACAGAAATGCACAAGAGACCAAGCGTGGCAGTCGTCTGCTTGAAGACAAACCAGTGCAATGCAGTCAGTCCAGCTGTGTCCTGTACACTATTTTCAGACATATCAAAAACTCCATTTTCTTATGAGACTTTAGCAATACATTCAGTGATTACATACGCTTTATATATAATAAAACAATCTTCCTGTTGATAATTAGAAGCTTCTAAAGTATTCTGGCTGTTGCACATCTAAGCTGAGATACTAAAACATGAGTTGTGTGGAATTTTGTACAGCTCCACAGCGCATCCTAGTGGCAGTCATATATTAACACAAAAAAGTGAAATGATTTTCACACCACTGGACAGGCATCTCAAAACCAGTTGCTGTAAACACAAAGCATAGGACGTTTTCACCCCCAAAACATGTGGTAATAAACTTGGACCAATACAATGTTTAAAAAAAAGAAAAAGTAAAATGAATCCAATGGCATTTTTTACTTTGTTTTATTGGAAGTGAAGTGTAATTTCCATTAAACTACAAAATGACGTTTCTGATGTTGAGATTCATCCCTCACCAAGACCACACATGGCAAGCTCCAAACTATGCATCAAATCAACATCCAGAATAAAAACTTTGTACAATATAAGCCACTCAGTTTTAAAAATAAAACTGTTTAAAAAAAAATCTCCAAAACACAGAACAAAAAAAACCGAATGAGAACGAGGATGGGAGAGATGGCAGAGATGCTCAGAGAGTGATGAGTTGATCACAAGGAGTCCCAAAAAAAAAAGAGGCCCACATTGGAGATGAGGCCAACAGGAAATGGTACATTCAGGTGCATGACCCACTTGGAAAGTGTGTGTGCGTGAACGCATGTGCGTACGCACTAACACCCGTGGGAAATCCCATCCACCAAGGGAGAAGCTGAGAAACCATCACTGGAGAGCGACATAGAAGAGAGGGAAGGGTTATGTTAGATGTGTAAGTGTCCTCGGCGGGCACAGGCGAGGCCCTGCGGTGGGGCGGGTCCGTGCAGGTTTGGGGGCGGGGTTCATCGGATTCTTTTCTGTTGTCGTGCTCGGTAGATGTCGTTGATGGGAGGCGCGATGGACCCTTTGTCCTCCTCCTCGTCTGAGTCGGCGTTGGGCCTCTTTAGGGATTTGCTAGCCACCGCGTGGTTCTCCACGGGACCGTTGCCCTCGCTGCTTGTGTCGGGACGCCCCCCTGTGATCAGCTCCACAGCAGCTTCCACGGCTACGCAGAGGGCAGACAGAGAGAACATTCCAGCAGGTTCGTAGCAGAGAAATCGCAACAGCAATGTTACCAAGTGAAACAAAAGACTTTAATCCTAGTCTAGGGAAGACCTCAGCTTCAAGGCCCAGTTGGTGCACATATAAAAATAGGTTTGGAAAAAAAGTTTGGAAATGCTCAGATTTACAGTCATAAGTCAAGCCAATGACACACTGTCCTTACATCCAAGAAACACCAACCCTCAAATGCTGTCAACCAGTATTAGAATATTCAAGCAAACGCACTGGAAAGCTAAATGAACCAGTGTGAATAAGCAGAAACATTCTGGAGGCTTGCAGCTATCATGCAACTATCAAACACGCGTTCTGATCACCAGCTCAGTGTTTGGGTTTGTTGGCTGGGCAGTGTGGGATACGTACTCTCTGGCAGTGTGCATCTCCTGAACGTCTCCATTAGCTCATCCACTTGTACAAATGGACCCTACATGGAGAAAGGAAAAAAGAAATACAGAGTCACAATTTATTCTCTAACTAACGGGTTAAAGCAAACCACAGGGGTGTTGCACTGACCGTGAAACATGTTGGAGGAGGGAGCAGCTTCATGAGAACAACAGCAGCAGGAGGTACAGGGAATACTCCACCTGGTACAGGGTGGAGGCCAGGGGCTGCATGTGCACACACACACACACACACACACACACACACACCCCCATAGGAAAAAAAAAAAATACCAATGAGCTGCACTGAGCACAGCAGACCCTGTAGAAAGGTAAGCTTTGTGAATGCTTTGTGGGACGCTCTTTCACGGAAATGTCGCTTCAAATTATTGTTCTATTTATTTCATCTTTTGATACCTTTTCCCATGACATAAGGAAACTTCTGGCTTTAGTGTTAAATGCTTGTTTTCCGTTATAGCCACCAGTGCCGCAAACATCAGCAAATACCACAGTTCCTCTACTGCCTGCTAGAGCCAGATGCCCTCCTTTCCTTCGACATGCCCTTGGAGATTGGCTTCCATGTTCTTGTGGGTCGACCACAACATGTGCACTGTGGACACGCATACACGCCATTGGAGTTTAAAGATATTTTTTTGACCCAAAAAACAAAAATCGGGTTAGTCCTAGTTGCTGCTCAAGCTCCCCTGAGCGACTCTGTGTAAGTCAGCCAAGCTGAATGCTCAGCCATTTTCATGCAGCGCAGGAGTAAGTCTTTAGAACTGGGTGCTCTGGCTCTCGTATCGGGGAGTGTCATGTGTTCTGACCGGAAGTAACCTCATCTTAGGTGGGTGAGAGAGTGCTCAGTGTCTCCCTTGCTCTAGCATTTAAATATGATCCCAGCCCATGCTTAATTCATACTCATAGCTCATTAACTCACAGCGCCAGTTTGAGGACACTGATGTTAACGGGACACATGCTTCTAAAACCGTACAACAGCAGCTCGCGCACATATCTAATAAATATTTAGGAAAAATGGAACTTATGGCTAGCATTATCCATTTAAGACACCTTACAGTACACTTCTTTGAATTCCAGTCTTGATAAGTCCCAGCTATTAATAATTTTGAGACCAGGACAATGAAATGATCTCTGCCTCATCACCTCTAACAATCCACCAGTACAAACCGCAATATAACGTGGGTTGTTTGGGCCTGGTCTGTGTGTCAGAACTCCACTGACCAATGAGCTGTGGATCTCAAACCCATGGGGTGTTCATGCTCAGCAGATGTTCTTCCACCTTCGCCTCATTTATCAGTCATCAGCTATTTGCCGAGCTAGCAATTACCACAGTCCCGCAGGACTGGTGGCCTGCTCAGGCCTCAGGAGGAAACCCACGCGATATTGTGCTAACGTGCTATGGCCGGGGGGCGGAGTTTGCGTGTGAGGGGGCGTGGGTATGCTCACGTGCGAGGTGGCGCGGCTGAAAGGGGATCATCTGGTTGGTATCTGGTTTGGGGTACTCCGGCTTCCGGTCCACCTCGTCCTTCAGCGTCGGGGCTGAGGGGGCGACCACGGCCTCGGGGATCAGCGCAGCGTATTTGGCGCGGGACACGTCCTGTCAGTAAACAATGCAGGATGAGGCAGGAGGGGCCAGCAGGCATGACGTGTGCTGAAGTATTTCATGTAGGACTCAGCGTGGGTCGCACTTTAATTAAGAGGCGGGCCGAGGGCTGGCGTAAACGCACCTTGTATCCGAGGGCTTTGAGCTCGCTGGTGGAGCAAGGGTACAGGTCCATGAACTTGTACCTGTCCACCAGCAGGGCCGTCTCCTTGCCCTCGTACTCGTCCTTAAAAGCCATGAAACGCCTCCGTTCCACCTTCAGGATACTGGCCAAGTCACCGATGTTACTCTCAAACGCCAAGAAGCGGGCCCATATCTCCCTGTCTCACACACACACACACACACACACACACGCTACATATTGTATAGTGTATGTGTACTGTTCTACTATTAAAAACGGCCACATTCTAACTTTAAAAGCACAGTTATATAAAAAACTAACGGCCTAAAGCATTTAAGACAACACAGGTAAACAAGGGTAACTCACTAACCCGGATTTTTCAGGTGAAAGACTTCCAGAAGTCAGAACCCTCTCAAAAAGTACTCTTGTGTTGTTGTCCTCTGCAGAAAGGAACAGGGAGATTAATGGAATACAGCATCAGCGATTCATGTCGTCCTTTTTTAAGATAAAGCAGAAATATTAAATAAGAGCTCAGGAAAGAAAAAAAAGTCATTGTTTGTCTTTACTGCATGGCAACCACCATGTCACCCAAATCTCTGCTCTGAAAATGTTACATTGTCTGTGTGCTTTCAGGAGCCTGACGCACCACATCCTCTCTCGGGGTGATCAAACATACCATTTTAGCTCAAGTCACTGCAAAGACTGGCCACAGGCAGACAATAACACGCTCTTAGAAATCTTTTATTAAAAATAAAACAAATAAGTTCCGTCACGAATATGTAATAAGAGAACATGGCCGACAAATTCCAGACTTCATCTTGTGATCTGTCTTACAGTTTTACTGGAGAGAAAGAGGAACTTTCACACCCTGAAAGTATTTATTACACATTTACTTCTACACTCAACAGAGGATATCTAACTGATTACAGGAATATGAGTAGTTAGAGACATTTTGAGAGGAAATGGCAAAAGTTGGATTCTTCATCTTACGGAGAACATAAGTTTTACAAACTAAAGCTTCGGGAAGGAGAAGAAGAGTCACAAGACAACAAAAACATTTGAAGATATCTGGAGAAAATTGATAGCAGAGAAAGATCTATGAATGTAATCTTGGCTATGATATTTTTGCTTTAGATGTGTTATAAGATGGCTTACTTTGTTTAAAAAAAGAAGCTAAATAATGTAGAAGTATATTTAATATTCTGCTGAAACAGAGGCTTCACAGAGGCCATTCTACTGGTGGGAAAGGAAAAGGATATTACCATTCAGATGAGAGAGGTAATCAATATACGCCAGAATATATTCAGGGATATCGCCATACTTCTTCAGTCCCAGCTCAAAGATCTTAAAAGCCACCGATTTGTCCTGATGAAGAAAGATTGAAAGCGGGATTCAAACACCATTCTTACAGCTGCAGGAATGCTGGTAGCTCCCACCTCTTCGTTACAGTGGGAACGTTACATTCATCTGTATGCTGCAACTCTAATCACGTGACAATACAGATTGTACAAATGTATTTATGCAGTGCAGATATTGGACCAGACCCAGACTTTAATAAAGAGGTTGGACCAGAGCAAGATACAAGAACTTGGCAAGACTGCTTTTCATATATTTAGGCATTAAATAGAATAACTTCTTAACACAAGCTTGTTTTGTACTTTTAATGCAAAAAAATCTCAATGCAAAAAAAAATATAGCCTACACGTTATTCAACTCATATTTTCTCTTTATAAAAAAGTGCATATTAATCTGTTATTGTACTACACAATGATACATGTATTTAAAACCATGTCTAGTCAACTGGATTAATCATTGTTCATTAATCATTAATCACGTCAAATACAGTGACATGACTAACTTGGCTTTGAATGCTATGATGTAAGATTTGGCTCAGCACCAGTTAATCATGTATGACTGATAATTACCCCCACACCCATCGCCACAAGAGGCAATTGTGCACGCCATATAGAGAATGAGCAGGCAGAACTGGTACAGCCCTCTTCAGAGGCCACAACAACATGAAATAACATCATACTAGCTCGACCGTAGGGGGGCGTTTCAAAGAACTGATCACCAGCTAGGGCCTACTGTCCCATGCAGAGACTACTGTAATCTTTGTAGCCTTATCACAATGTGTGCATTAAGCTTTGATGTTCTATGGGAAGAAATTGCTATTTGGGGATTGGCCTTTGTCTTTAGCTCCACCCCAGTAGGCGTTACCTTGCTGCAATAGTATTCCATAAGAGCGGCCGTGACGTAAACATGGTGCCGCGTTCGGACGTCCTCCCTGGCCTTTTTAAAGATGGCCCGGCCAGACTTGATGCCCTCGGCTCTTCGAGCAAACTTCATGTACTGAATGTAAACCTGAGCAAGGGAAGCACAACGCGGCCGGTCAACGTGACGCTGGGAAGAAACACCAACTCAGCAGTTCCCAAGGAAACCAGCGATCATTATTAACAGTTCTGCACACAGTGAACCTCACCAAGGTGGGGTCGATGTCCTCTATGGCCAGGAGGCGATTGTATATGCTGTGCACTTTCTCATACTTCATCCGGCTCTGCGAAAGGGAAAAATCAGTTTGAAAGCGGGTCTGCAGAGTCAGCAGGAACGTGATGTCATGGGAGGTAAAGCACGAAACTGGAAAGCCAAAACAGGGCATCTCACCTCCTCATAGTCGGCGAAGGAGAAATAGAGCAGCATATTCTTCTTCAGCAGAGTGGAGATGGCGCGCTCGTAGATGTTAGCTGCCTCATCGCTGAACAGTTTGGCGTTGTTCATGTCCTAAGTTATGGGATTTTTTAAAAACAACAACAACAAAAAAACAGAATGAGCTTTGAAAACTCCATTTTGCAAGACTCATCATGAGAGACGAAAGATGACTTGTCATGCAAGGTGCTTCAGGGCCCATCGTCTAAACCACACTTACATCAATGAGTAATTAAAAAATAAGAAAACATGCTGACAACAGTAATAACATTTGTTGAGAACTAGACAAACCCCTTTCTCTGCCAGAAGCTTGCTGGACTGCTCCAGATACTGGGCGGCTTCATACCAGACATCAGGATGATGGCCAAGCACCAGAAGGCACTGCTCGTAGGCAAACATCACTGCAGGGACAATCACAGACACAGGCAGGAGGTTCAGCCAATCAGATTGCCAGACTTCACAAGCCACAAACCACATTTGATCTATTTGTCTAATGATAGTAATAAAAACATCAATACTGCTTTCTCCATTCCACCCAATGCTTAAGTCATAAATCCAATGTTCTTGTAGAGAAAGGGCTCATATTTCATATGACTGAGTCGGTTTAAGAAGAATATACATTCATTTCAGTACTGAACTGAAACAACAGCCTGGTAATTTACCATTCATTTTATAACTTGTCTGTTGGTAGAAGTCTGAACACCTGCTGTTCATGTGTGGTCTAATCAGTAACTGAAACAAACTCATGGGAAGAAATAAGTCAGCCTTGTGAACCCTACTTCAGATCCATCAGTCCTGGAATCTGCCTACTCCCAACACACCTGGCTCGAATCCTCAGCCGATTACCAAGATCAAATTAAAAGAGGTGTGTTAAAGTAAGGAAAATTAAAAGCACAGAGGAGAATGCCATTCTGGATTAAAGGCCTTGTCACCTCTTTTGGTGATGAGGGTTTGGTCTTCTGTGCGCAGAGGGTTGCTTTTCTCCCACTGAATGTACTTCTTCCACATCTCCACCTGTTGGGCCTCCTGCGGGGAGTTCTGTGGAGGGACGGAGGGTGCGTTGCGGTCCAGGCCCTTCATCACCGTCTCATACTCCTACAAAAAGGTCCAATCACCAAAAGTCAATCTCTCAAATCAAGTCACCCAACATCTTTGTAAGTTTTTATTGCACCAGATAACCGTTACCGGGGTCTGAGGAACACATCTAATCATGGATTCACATAAAATGGATCTTCAGCATAGGTGGTGATGAACATTAACTGAACATTTAGGCTTGAAGGTCTCGACAGATGCATCAGTAATGGTGTGAGAATGGGTGGGACTCCTACCTTGGCAACCCTCCTAGCATTCATGTAGTCTCTACTCCGATCTTCGATCATCTTTTTGGCCAAGTGAATATTGATCCCCTACAAAATGGGACAGGGATTTACTATGTAGCAACATTTACTCTGAGGTGTAATGGAGGAGCCAGTCTGACATAGTGGGCGAAAACATCTGCTGCTGAGAGCTGACATGAACCAGTCTTCAGCCTCTCACCTCCTCGTATTTGCTGTAGTCTCTCCATAACTGTTCGATGTTGATCATGGGGTTGACGCAACCCCTCTGATACACGCGGCGCACGGCCGTGATGCGCTGGTTCTCTGCGTATGACCCCACCGCCTCGCTGGCACGCACAGCACAAACGTTTTAGCGCCACATCGAAGACATGGGGGGAAGGGTGTGTGTGTGTGTGTGTGTTCAATTTCAGAAGCCTGCCCTGTAATACTTACACGCCTTTAAGAAAGTTGATGTAGTCGACCCATATCTGAGAGAGGAGAGATAACAAGCACATGGTTGTGATGAGAGCTACGGCCAACGTGGAATCTGCTGCCAATACTAATGTGCGATGTTTACCTGGTAAGACATAATCTCCATCCCGATTTTATCCAGGGCAAAATCGTATGCTTGGGCCATCTTCTCCCTGACAATGGACGTGTGTTTATACACAATACATACTGAACAATACATTGTTCTTTCCATTGCAAATAAAGGTTATGAATCCCCTGAGAATATACCATCACAAACGACTGCTTTACTTTATGAATAATATAGCCACAAACCCATAGAGTAATAAAACACATACTTGTAGCTGGGCAGTTTTCCTTTGGTTTCTCGAACATATGAAAGATAGCATTTCCATAGGTCAATGTGCAGAACCTTCATGAGACATCTCTGAAATAACTGAACAAGAAACTGGAAGTGAGCATAATGCCTTTTTACTGTTAGTCTCCAATATACAGTTAAGACATTGGAGGAACTAAATAAATAATTTGTGCTTTCTTAGCAATTAAAAAATATTTATGTAAAATAAGTCAACTGGTTTAGACTGGCCCTACTTTTGATAATGTTCTAGATATCCTGGATTATGTGTGTGCGTGTGTGTCTGTGAACGTGCTGAACAGAGTCATGTCATGAGGCACCCTGAGTTGAGTCAGGAACATGACATCACCACTAACTCAAGTGTCTCTGTCACGTTAGCGAACAGACATGCTCCCGGGAAGATGACATCAGCACTAACTCAAGTGTCTCTGTCACGTTAGCGAACGCACAGGCTCCTTAGTGTCCTTACAAGGAGCAACACAAGCGTCTTTCCTCGTGAACGGCTCTGTGGGGGAGGCCTGCTCACTGACATAACGCAGACCAACACAATGGTCTAAGTGACCTGGAGGCAGCGTGCATTATAGTGAACTGTAAGACCGAAGGGTGGAACCTCTGGGGCCGGAGTATGGCGAACACTTACCTTTTCAACCTTGTCATAGTTTTTAGCCTTGATCTGTGGACAGATTTCAAAATCACCATTATAAATTATAATTCCACTCAAAGTTCAATAAAACGAGTAGTCTAATCTATACAAGCATACAATACACATACACACACACAAAGCACAAACCACCTCCCTAGATCAACAATGTGACATTCATACCAAAACCTTGCCCATTATAAAGCTGCAAGATACTTAACATTTTATTTTTAACATTACTCTCTCCAGATATCCCCACTACTGCACACAGACCATGCAAAAACAGGTGCTTTTGGTTTATTTCCTGTTTCTGAGTCAGGGTGTAAAACTGACTGTTTGAGGAGAAAACGCTGGCATATGTAGCAGACCAACTTAAAATAGTAATCACATTTTATGTTAATTAAAAAAGGAAATATTTAATTAAGTAGCCAATTTAAGTAACCTATGCTTTCATATGTTGTCCTATTTCCAATACCAACTACATCTAAAAGATGCAGCAAGAAGTCAAAACTCTTAAGTCAAAACTGAAACGTTTAGTAAAGGGGAAAGCAGCAAGTGTGGTACCTGAAGTAAAATGCAAACACCGTCTGAGCAATAAGTAAATATGCATCAGTAATTTCCTAAAGAGCCCATGTCCAAACACGCACGCATCACCAAAAACTGAAAATCCAGTGTAAAGCTGATGCTTAAAATAGCACATGAAAATAGGAAACAAACCATGCAGTACATCACTGCCACAAACAGCCAAGGACCTGACGCACTACGTACTTCTTCCTACATAAGGCGGGTGTGCCCAAGGGAAGGAAAAAACACCACACAGAATCTCCAAGGATGAACATAATATTTTTTGACTGGCACACACCCAAAACGTACACAAACATTAATATCCAAGGCATAGTAATAAATGTTGTCATATATGGTGATATGACATTTGTCATCTTCAACCACATTTCAACAACATTCCATCTTGTCAGGGAAGGCCCAGAGGAGGTTTCTAGAGGTTAAACACTAAGTGTCTTCCAACAGTAATTTTGGGAATCAACATTGGAATCCACAAGATCAAATTTTCTAAGTGATTTATTGCATTTTTAAGTAATTGTTCTGCTGCCAAACACAGCCCAATCCACCACTATCCCTAGATCAGTTTTATGGTTAATGTCTCAACCAGAGAGAGAGCTAAAAAGAAAAAGAGAAAGTCACAGGAGGTAAGACTGTGAAAGCCTCAAAAATGAATGAGAAGCACTTCATAATTAGCACTACCTTATCAACTGTAGAGAAGGTATGGTTGTATTGTCAAAGGTGGAAAGATGTAGCTTTAGAATTAATACAAATCATTGCATTCTCTCTCAGTCCACAATATTCACTCCATCTCATTCACACTCGGAGGGAGAGAAAGAGAGAGAGTCAAACAGTCAATTATATTTGAATGATTAAACAAATCTGTTACAGTTTTGTCAAGCAGTTTTATTACTGATGATGATGATCACGGTATAATTTAATAAGCCAGACACAAATGTCTTTGACAAAAGGTGTAAAATCAAACTGCAAAGAATGTAAAATCCAAAACACCACAAGCATGATGCTCTAAATCAGCTTTAATACGACTCAAATGCTCACATGGTTTTCACACACACATTTGTTTTTACCTAAAGGCTTTCGATTTTAGAGAATTTGATCAACCTTCCCTAAAACATTTTCAAGCCACATAAAAATATATAAATAATTCAAAAGAGCCAGCACATGCATTCTGAAACAGAATAGATGGCCTATGAATTACAATTAGCCAATTGCATCAAGGGGGGAAAATGGCTCTGCTCACCCAATCAGTAGCATTCAAAGGGTGATTTTTTTGTTGTTGTTGTCGTTTGTTTTGCATTGTCTGAATGCTGTGATTCATCAAAAGACCCACAGAACACTGAACTGGAATGTCTGACATTGGTCTGGATGCTTCACAGCACACACAGAAAACCATGACTTTGGTAGCAGGCTCATGGGTGTACAGATATTGCAGTATTCTGGATCATACAAAGATCAACATTGTGATAATGATTAACAAATGATTTATTAGAAAGGCCTATTTGTCTCAATCTCCTAATTTCCCAAAACATGATTTATGATTCCATGAAGCATGAAAGTGACAGAAACATTAAAGGAAAATGTAAGATATACCAAGACATATTTCTAAGCAATCTCTTGATATAAAACGGCTATTGTAACAAAAGTAAACATGGCAAATAAGTGAAAGTAGGGGGAGGAAAAAAAAAATATCTAATGGATGCTGGCCAGGGAAGTTGTCTTTAATTTCTATACTTTGTAATTAACATTTCTAGAGTTTAGTATTTCAGTAAAACAGTGCCAGACATTGTAAACACCACATCCACACCTTTATTTATATCTTTACTATACTTTAATATAGTATATATTATACTTATATTTATATCTACTATACTATACAGGACAAACGCAATCTGGACCGAACGTTAAAATCATAAAACAGTCTGTGTTCTTTTTAAATATCTAGAGCAGCCTACATTTTCAGGCAAAAGAAAATTGGTTCCTCTTCTAAAGCTAACAGTGTTCAAATACAAGTTACTTCTGCTGGGTAGCTGAAAAGACCAATACATCTCTGGTAAGTCCTACATCCATACTCCAGGCTGGATGAGAATTGTTATTGTAGGTAGGTTGGTTGATTTAAAACACGATTTAAGGCTAGTTGGCAGAAACCATATTCCAGACCACCAGTTTCTACAGTAAAGTTATAAAGATTTCAAATGAATAATGATGCCAGATTTGCTCAGCTCTACCTGGAAATCCAAGGAGACAGTCCTTGGACTCCTGAGAAAGGGGATTCAAAACAACTTGCCTAACAAGGTCTTCATTCAAATACTAAAAGTGCCTGTATTTACATACAGAGAGCCCAGCCCAACACTGGAACCTGGAGTGTGAAAGTGTCTGGACAAAGGGCCAAAACAAAAACAAACAAACAAAACAAAAAACACCACATTGCAACACACACACAGACAGACACTTTCTGGTCTACCCTGCAGAATACTTTAAACACAAGTCCTGCCTCATAAATAACTGAGGGCAAAACACACAAACCATGCATGTTTAAATGTTAGTTGTGACATACTTACCATGTCAGCTTGAGGACATTATGCCTCTATTCCCCACTCATATGAAGCAACAAACTGTTAGCTATGGCCCTAAAACTACCAAAAGGACAAAGATATCTTGAGATTAGCTGTAGCTTTCATTGTCTTTGTTGGTGTTAAGGGCCTGTAAACTGTGCTGTCTGTTGAACTTAATTACAGAGTGTTGTGTAGATCACAAACACCATGTGCCTCACAGCTATAATGTGTGGACCTATGTTAATGATCCATTTGAGCTTTTGATGTTGGAAGAACTGAATCCAAACATGACTAGTGCTACAGAAATCAGAGCCTGAAACTACCATAAATACAGTTAGTATATATAATCTATAGGTGTAAACTGGCCATGGCCAATATGGGCCAGCAAACAAAGAGGTTGGTATTATGGACAAAGCCATCTTGTAGTGTTCACACAGATCATCCACAATGACCTCAAAGAAATGACACAGGAGGCAAGAAATTGACACAACAAGTGAATAAAAGGCTAAAGCACTTCAATACTATTAAAATAGTTTAATGCTGTTGCAGATAAAACATGCAACAATATGAAGTTAACCTCATAAAACTGAAAAAGTAATGAAAAAAGAACGAATTCACCCCCACCCCGGCAGTACAAGCTGTGACAAAGGCAAGAGTTTAATATTACTGAGGCCACTTAGAAACCCTCGTTACTGATGTTTGAGAGGCATGTGAAAGTCACACTGTTGATCCAATTGGGAGATGCACTCTGCTGCACACATGAAAGTATAAGAAAATAGATTTTAACCTCAGCTTCAATGTATAATTTCCAGAATCTGCCCGAACTGGGGAACTGGGTGACAAGTCTCTCATATGTCTTCCTTGCTTTGTCTATAGGTTGATTCTAAAAGAAGCAAAATGCATTTACATACAGAATACGGGAACCATCAGTCCCACAGATTGTTTACATAATGCAGGGTGAGATACGCTGTTAGAAAACCCTCCCAACCATCCCCCGCAAGTAGGTTACCCCAAGTAAAAAGGAATGCAACCCTGTGTCACTAAACCTGTGCTTCTCGAATCAGTATGCTCCATGCGTCGAGGTCATATGGGTTTTCTTCCAACTTCTTCTCTGCCTTCTTCACCTTTTCTGGGATGTATTCCGCAGCCTATAAGAAAGATAAATACAAATTAAACAAAATAAAACACCCTACTCAATATAGGTTATAGGCATGCTGACCTAACTTTAATCATGAAAGGACTGATAATTATATGTTACAGCAAAGAATACCAGTAAGCCCCCAGTTAGTCAACTCCACTCATAGTGGGGGCATAGCGCTTTTGTATTAATAACCAAAATCCGCAAGGCCTTGTTTAGCTCACAACTGGAAAACACCCAATAGTGCAGTGATGTGGAAACCCAAGATTACATCCCAGTTACTCGGCAGTTAACTGTTCAGTATTGTAGTCATAGAAGAACGACAAACACCGAAACAAACCGCATTAAACTTACACAACGAAATATTTTGGCTTAAACTAAGCAGCTGGCAGTTTACCACAAAGAGCACATAGATAGCACTATGCATCTCGTTAAAATGTGCCTCAACGCACCTCAAAATTCTGAGCTAAAGTAATAATACTGGCGGATAATTTTGTATTTAGCCAATGCCTGCTGACTGAAGTGTAGCTACGAGGTAGCTAAATCTACATATAATGTATCCAAATTGTGGTTGTACAAACGAGCAAATGGATACAAATTAGCCAAGTGTTCTGAGACAAAGTATATTAATTTTAAAGTATGCGTAAAGTACGTTTCTACTCTAACCATATTTTAAAAGCACTCGAATCTAACACACCTGACCTGGCTGGCTAGCCATCTACCGATCTTACTGAGCTAGTTATCAAAAATAGGTAATTAGCTAGGTAGCACGCTAACAAAGTAGCTAGCTAAGTTAGTCAGCTAGCTGGGTAGCTACGGTCTTAGCCCAGTCCCCATTTGAAATGATTTACAAAGATCTCAAATCTACTTAAAGTCAGAACGAATTAATACTTACAAACCGCTAAATATATATGTTTCTTTGCCAACCTAGCTAAAGATAGCTTGATTATATAGGTGACTTAGCAAGATGCCCGTTATTTAGCCTGCTAGCTATTGGCTTCACACAAATAGCTGAGTTTCTTAGCCACTATAGTAGAAGCTATCCGCTGAAGTGCTAGCCCTTGTTCTAGTCATTGTATGCAATTAACTGCGTGGCTAACAGACTCAACATTTCCAATATTAGCCTTTGCACCGTCTGTGCGCCAACCAGGAGCTGTGCCAGTTATTATCTAGGACAGGCTGCTGAAATCACAACGCTAGCTAACCTAGCTACCGAGGCCACAAACAAAAATTCGATCCAAATTTGGAGTTTCCAATAAATAGTTTACCTGATCTGAAGCACCCTCTGCAGCCATCACAAAATACAAGAGGTTAATATTTAGGACACTTCAAAGACACTACAGTCACAGATTTGGCCGTAAACAAGATTACTGCAGCATGGCCTGGCTAACAGTTCTTTATACATCTGCAACTTTCGTCCGTTCTTATAAAATGGCGAGTTTAACGCTCCCACTTCCTGTCATGCAGGAAGTATATACTATGCCTGCTCTTGGATTGCTTATCGAAAATGTCATAGGTAAATTATATGGGTGAAATGTTTATGGTGTAGATCAAAAAGTAAATA
>JAOXYF010000027.1:13457788-13469487 GCA_028565775.1 Sternarchorhynchus goeldii | reverse complement strand
ATATACACACACACACACACACACAATATAGTTAGGCTTTTAATGCATACTATATATTATTTTATATATAGGGCTATAAGGTGTTATCAAGCTTTATAGATATTTATCATTTTGTTTTGCATTGTAGCCTATATAATTCATTTTTATGTAGATTTTTCATATTACAATAAATTTATATATAGGTTTAAATATACAAGCTATTTGTGAAATTCTTCCAGAATGTTTCGGACAGTAGCAAAAAGATTTTTAATCAGGCGCAGTTGCAGACACCGTAAATAATATTTTCCCAGAATGCCTTTCGACCTCCCTTTTCCCCTCCATCTTTGTTATCGTATCAGGCAAGTTGTTTCATCACAGTCTTAAAATGTATAGTTTTTAGTAAGTTGTGAAGCACATACATAGCAATATTTATTATTGTGATTAGCTATATACACAACCTTCATAGATCAATAATTTTTGTTGTCCATGAATAAATGATGTCGCAGATTTTTTATGGATTGTAAGGCAAAGATGGTTAGCTAGCTAGCTTCTAGCCGGAACCAGACTCGCTGCTTGATAGGTTCCAGAGTAGTTAATTGCGCATAGATTTTAAAATTATATTAATACTTGTAATTAATCAGTTTCTTACTACACATAAATTACGTGCTCATTTGAGAGACAATGGATAATTTTAATTTTAATTGGATGTAGCGTTTCACATGGCAGGTTGTGGAGCACGTCTGGGTGCAGTGAATTTGTATACGATTTATAAAGCTAGTTGACTATGATTTATCGGCAAATGTTTTGTTATCAATACAGTCATATTTTTTGCACGACATTAGAATACACAGTATTGTCTGCCAAATTACGAACTATGTGTTGGGCCACTTGCCTGAAAACGGCCTAGCTGAAGTACGTTTATTGCGTTGGTATACCGATGGTAACACCACCGTCTTTCGTGTTATATAGGGTTCTCTGATCCTGGACGAAGTATATCACAATGCCTGGAAGGTCAGTTACTTTTAAAACTTAATTACTGGGGATGCTGGTAGTTGAACAAATTGTTGGCTACGTCTTTCGAATTTGGTAAACGTAGTAGTTCAAATTGCAGTAATTCTTGTGTTTATCATTTTGATATTGTGATTTTTTTTCTCATTTGTTATTCAAGATTGTGGTGTAAGGCCATATTTGCTGGATACAAGCGTGGTCTGAGGAACCAGCGCGAGCACACTTCCCTGCTAAAGATAGAGGGAGTTTACACTCGGTGTGAGGTCGACTTCTACCTGGGCAAGCGCTGCGCCTATGTCTACAAGGCAAAGAAGTAAGTGTTTCATGATGGGCATTCTAGTTTGCATTTAGCTATACATCTTTTTGGTGTTTTGTATACAATGTCAGCACTTCTGAATGAGTTAGTGTGGGGTGGCTCCATGCGATAATGAAAACACCTTGGAATGTAATGCTTCAGGTTGTGGGTAGGGCTCACAAATTCGATCTGTAAAATTGTTTTTGTGAGCAGAACCAATGCAAGGCCTGTATAAAAAGTATGTACTAAAGAATCTGTTTTGTTTATTTTTCTCCTGTGGTTTTAAAAGAACTTGATGTGAAATCTGAATATTTGAGCATCCTTGTTAAATGTGGTCAAAGTCTGCAATGGTCACGTTTTACTAAACTCTTCAGTTAATTGTCTGGTTTAGTGGATGCGTTAGAGAAGGGATAATCTGGAGCACTTCAGTTTAGGTGAAATTTGAAAAGCTGAATTTTGCTTATTGTACCCAGTTTTGGAAGTACAAGGAAACATTCTGAAGTGTCACAACATCCTGACATCTGCCCACAAAAGTGATTAGAGAACTGTGTGGCTACAGTCCAAAATGGGTCCCTTTGTCCAGAGATGATTTGAATACTATCCTGCTCCTTTTGGGACTCTTGCTACAGTGATGTTGAGGAGCAGTTCATTTCCAAAGTCTGTTGAAGGAGCACAGAAGAGGGCTCCCTTAAAACAAAAAGCTGAGTAGAGCTGTGACTGGTCCACAGCTGTCTGCTGTCTGAAGTCCCCCCCCAAGTTATTTATGAAGTTTTCAGACTTATGGTTTAGTGTCCAATTCACAATCCCAACCTAGTGGAGTGGTCAGCTGTTGACATTTGTGTTGGCAGCATTTATATTGGGAATTGTGGGTTTTCTGAAGGAAAAATGCTAATGCCTAAGTGAACTCTGGAGTTAAAGCAACAGACAGTTCTTTTCTGAAAGAATGGCTTGGAGTTGTCAAGTTAGTTTGTATGTGACTAATTTCTTGTGAAAATGTGGTCTGTAAGCACACATTATATAACAATTAAGTCAAGCTCCAGCCCTGCCTTTGGGGGACAGCCTCAACTCAAAAGTGTCAAGGTGACACAGTACATTAGGTGAAGCGACTTCACACCTGCTCACCACCATATCTTAATACCAAGATTGTGCATAGACAGACAGGCATAAGACCAAGTAGATGGATTGTTGGACAGGCGAACATCGTTGCTCTTGACCAGACCAAGTACTTCGATGGTCAGGCGAACATGATGGGGACTTGACAAGATCAAGTAAATAGATGGTCAGACAGACGTGACGGGTGTTGACCATGCCTAGTATTCCAGTTGTATGAAAATTACTGTGGGAATAATCACTTGGAAGGTATGAGATCATGGTGTAGAAGATGAAGTGAATATGATTGAGAAGGTTGGTGGTGGGGTAGTGTGTTGGTGGGATTGATGGGTTGTTAAGGAAGTCTACTGAGATGATAGCTGTTCCCAAACTTGGGAGTGTGTAAAGTTTGGTGCTGAAGTCTTAATTTGTTCCATGTATACCATACACCTCTCTGTACCAAACGCTACATGCACACAGCTGCAATAGCGATAGGGTTTGCTTGCTAGTAGAGGTACAGAGCATGCTAGTAAGGCTGATTTTAAAATGATAAAACGACTTCATTTCTCCATACAACTGCTACGCGTGCCGCTCTGACGTAGGTCCCTGTGATGCTGTCTCCATAGGAACACAGTGACTCCTGGCGGGAAGCCCAATAAGACTCGCGTCATTTGGGGCAAGGTCACTCGCGCTCATGGTAACAGCGGAATGGTGCGTGCCAAGTTCAGCAGCAACCTGCCGGCGAAGGCCATTGGGCACAGGGTACGAGTGGTAAGTAAGACTGAGCACAGGATGCCACACACTGCCCTCAGAAACAGTGGCGCACGTTGCTGTGTAACACCTATAGACGAACGTCTTAACGTTGCTGCCGCGAAGAGCCTTTTCTAATTATGCCAGTGTAACTTGTTTCGGTGAGTTGGAAATGGTTCAGGCTTTCAACTGTAAACAAGCTGAAGAGCAGCCCTAAAAACATGCCGCTGAAGAATTGTTGCTACGTGTTGTTTTCACTGGTCTTGTTCCGCACCTCAAAGCTGAGAAAACACGTTCTTGAAAACCACAGCTTATAGTTCTCGCCGGAGCAGATGAGCAGTTTAACATAGTTCCAAAGCAGGTCCTTCAGTAAAACAATGAAGTTTAATATGTAGCTGTAGCTCTCCTGGTAAAGCATGTAGTGCAACGTACTAACAAACACCAGTCATGGCTTCCATTCCCAGGAGGAAAACAATATTGACAGCTATATTGTTCGTTATGTGCAAGAATTGTAAGTGGTTTCTGTATTGTAAATCGTGCACGTTTACTCTCAGTAACTTTATTCTCAGCGAGTTGTTTTCGAATGCAAAAGATACCTAAAACGTTTCTTCTGTTGATCTCTTTGTTGTGTAAATTGGGGAGGGGTGGTGTAGGCTATTAGATTTACACAGTTCATCTTTTATCTGTCTGCATCTCATTGTTCTGATAATTGGTCATGATTATCTCAAAGTTGCTGTTCTTTCTTTGTTTTTCAGATGCTGTACCCATCCCGCGTGTAATGTGCTTTTTTTTGTGTACATACAATAAAAAACCCATGGTCACAGTGTTGTCTGGCATTGACTGTTGAATATTCATCTGCAGAGGAATGAATGCATATTGGATTTTAAGTATTTTTTGTGCGCGCTCCTAAAATCGTTATTCAGAACATTAATTGTCAGAACCTTAAATGCAAGATTTGTTTTTGATTTACCAAAAGTTCTGCATATTTTACTGTGCAGTACCCTCAAGGCTAGTGTTCAGTCTTTTCTGCCGTGTAGTGCGGACTAGACAAAAAAAAAAAAGATTGTAAGTTGCTCGGAAGACTGTATGTCTTGCAGAAACAAGCCCAGGAGAGATCTGACAGCACCTGAATGTGTTGTTTACAGCTCCTCTAATCACTTGAGAACAAGGAATTCCTAAGCACATTAGTAAACAGTACAGTTGCATGATTCATTTGGCTTAACACCTTTGTCTATATAAAAATACATGAATTCAGCAGCTCGTGCAGGTTAAGGTTCTTACTAGTGATCAGAAGATTGCTGAATCAAGCCCCATTTCTGCTAGGTTGCCACTGTTTGGCCCCTGAGCAGGGCCCTGGATACATCAGTTGCTTGAGATTTTCCATTCATCAGCCAAATGTCATAAATGTAATTTTAAAAGTAATGGTAAATAAGATTTCTGCAGCAGTTACCGAGGCCTAGACAGCTATACTAAAAAGAATGTCCACTTTGCACTAGCCTTTATTCACTTTGGGCAACAGTCTTTGGTGCATCGTTGTGAATTTAATGTATAGAAGAAATATAAATCTTGGCTAAGACTTCTTGATTTGTCACGGTAGGTCATTATGTGCAGGTGGGTCTGGTTTGGTCAGGTCAAATATGACTGCTACACATTGTACCGTTCGTTTTCCCAGTCCTGACATCCATTTTAGCTACAAGAAAAGCTTGTTAATGTATTAGGTGTGCTTCGAACTGAGTAAAACAAAGTATAGTTAAATGATACCCCTAGACCAGAGCTAGGATTTTTAAAGGTAAGAATGTATGTTTGAAATGTTGGCACACATCACAGAGCCAATACTCTGTGATACGCAATCGAGCGTTTTGGCGAACCAAGCAAGCCTAAAATACATAAAGGACTATATAAAAAAATTATTAATAAAACTCCGCCTATTTGCTGTTCATGCCCATCCTTTCAGCCCAAGCTTCTTTTGTGGCCTCTGGGTATTGTAGTGTTATTGTTCCTTCTAACGGGAAAAGAGCACGGAGCAAAATCTTAATAAACTACATTTCCCATGACTGCTTCTTTGTGGCTAGCGCAAATAGATGGTTTATAACGAAGTTGTTTTGCTTCATTCGCTCTTCGTGATCTCCTGAGCACCAAGACGAGCACTCAGGTAATTAATTAACGGCACTGATCTGTGTTCCTAGAGCATTGTAGATGTTATTTTTATATTACTGATTTGTTTGGAAATTGTATGTTTTGCCGTATTTCATGAGATTTTTCATTTAAAATGTTTTTAGATGTAACAATCAAAGGACAGTTCGTTGATTATGGAAATTTGTTGGAATTGCAAATTAATATATAGCATAATTTGAGAATAATAAGATGTATTTCACTATACATACAAATTTAATTATGTAGACATTGAAACGTTGTGTTCGCCTGTTTCGTGCGACATTGACGCTTCTAAAGCATTTACTGTCAAATTAAACTGATGAATGTTGAATATATAGTCAGTCAACCTGTCGCCTAAATGCCTGAAAACCGTGAGAAAGAAAAAAATTACAGTGAAACCAAATTGCTATTTTACTAAGGTACAACAAAGAATTCTTTTGTGTATCCAAGAGGCTAATGGTCTGATTTCCTGATTTGGTCTCAGTAAATGGGAAGCATCACTATACAACAGCCCGTTCACAATGATAACGCAGTTAAAGAACGTACAGAACCGGCTGTGCCAGGTAGAAAATACCAATGGTAAAGTGCCAGATGAACGTCTTACTGGAGCTGACTTGTCAGTTTTTTTTTTTCGCCGTGGTATGACGGCCTGCTGCTTTTTGAAAATCGTCCCTTTATACTTCCGGAACTGTTTGTACCCTTGCGCGTTAGCCTCAGAAATCATTATATGCAATGTCTGTGTGTGGCGGTGGTATATTTAAAATCCAACGTGTTTTTTGTTTGGTCACCATATATGAAATTTTCCAATTTGTCTTTTCAAATATCCAAGTAATCTAGATGTAGGCAAACGTTACATACATCTTTAATGTATGCGTTTGTATTTTTGATGTATTTTGGCTTTTTGGTTTTCATGATGTTGACAGATAAAACTGAGAGTGGAGGCAATTCAAGGGCTCTTATGTTGGAAAAAGAAGATGAAAGAACATGATTTGGGAAAGGAGTGTTTGGCAGCTGGACCTGGGTACAGAACCGTCTCTTCCAGAGAAACCCTACCTGGAAACGAAGTGAATCACTATCGGTTCTCCAACGTACAGGTTAGTTTGTGGAACAGAAAGATAAATTCTGTTATTGGTAATGACTTCTTATAAGACAAACCTCCAAAATTCCCCAGTGACTCCTGTCTGGGCTTGATGCTGTTTGAAAGATGTGGGCCAAACTGAAACTTAATAGGGTCCTGGGATAATGCTGACACAGTAACACTGGATGGTGAGGTATAGAATTAGTACCAAAGGGCAGCAGCTGTTGTTTTGGGTTTGAATGTGATGGTGAATGCTTTGTGTCTGATTTGACCACCTTTTTTTTGTTTGTTTGTATGTTTTGCATGTATGTGTTCCTTTTGCTCTTACCATCAGCGTTTGTCAACATGATGGGAGAGGGTCTTCTGTTAACATCACTTTCTCTTTGTCTTTCACTCTCAACTCCATATCTCTCTCTCTCTCTCTCTTTCTCTCTCTCTTTCTCCTTTTTCTCCTACCTACCACTCAGTATTCCACTGTGGCTGCCCAGTCTGAACTGTCAGTGTCCCTGATTGGCTGTTTGCTTCCTTCAGCACTCATAAGCTTGAATTGTTTACATAATCAGAGCCCACCCACTCAGGCTCTGACAACCAATTGCATCCCTGAGTTCCGGTGATGCTTATAGCAGCCTTGGCAACCAATAGGCTACTCCCCCCTGCCCCCACCTTCAGTGTCTGAGCAAGCTCTGCTTTTGTTGCCACGTGACTGAGAAACATGAGAGCTGGAGGAAAGAAGATAGAGAGGGATAGGGAGGGCATCCATGCAGGTATCATGCAGCGTTTCATAATGGTCCACAGCAGGCAATGTGCAAAGCTCTTTCATCCCTGACTGAAAAAATAAAAGTGCTTCTCTTTCCCCTTTAACAATTTTTCTTACATATTTTTTGCTTCAATGCATTGTAACATTCAGGCTGTGCAAAGGTAACTCACTACCCATCTTACTGGTCTCTTTTCATTCTGCCTCGGTCGTCACATATTTTCATGAGGATCTATGTCATGGTTGAGCTCAGTTGCCAGTATGTATTGATCATACTGTCTCTGCATCACATTTCCAGATCTAGTTCTAAAAAGTCTCTGGTGATCAGAGTCTTAAAACACATCTCAGATTTTGCCTGCTATGATGTTCCTATTTTTTGAGCACAACTATATGCATGTTGACTAAGGGTGAGTGTACAAAGGCTATTCAATAGTGATAGATTTTATAATATAGTAGGATGCACGTGATTTCCAGCGCATCTCTCCACCTTGTGAGTTCTTCTGCTCAGGGCAGTAAAGCAGTGGGGTTATGCAACTCCCAAACAGCGAGGGACTCTTACGTCTTAAGGCAGTGAGTAGAAATAACCTTAACATGCCAGTTCACAAGCCAACTGACCTGTACCATTAATGCATGGTCTGCCGTACAATGAGGTCCTCGGGTCTAAGAATTTACCTCAGTGTCTTGCTATACGTAAATGGGTGTTTGTTCATTCATGCTTGTGTTTAACCCATTCAGCAGGAAATGTGCATCTTAAATTAAGACTCCACTATGACTCCACTACAGATGACTATATATTTTTTCAAAGATTTCAATAATTGAGGCTCCCTGAACCATCTGTTCAACATTAATTATGTAACTTGATTTTTATTTGTTGGAAATGCTTGTTGATTAGGACTGGTTTATCTTCGCTTTGCGGTGATCTGGTGGTGCTAGTATTGTGTGAAAATACTAGGCCTGCATTTAATCTTGACTGCAAGGGACTTTAAGAACACTGTGTTCCCTTTGCTGGGCTAATCCCGGTGGCTGTTCTTCCACATCCCTGGGTTTGAAAACGTTGGAGAGCTCCAGTGCCACCCTTTCCTCACCCTCACACACACACACACACACACACACACACACTTTGCCCGCTGGTCTGAAGACTTAGACATGTCGTCAGCAGCATGCTCCAAAGTGCTAGTTGCCAAGGGCAACAGCCTATGTGAGATACTGTTGTCTCAGCTGGCTGAAGGAGAGCAGGAGAGCGCAAAGTTTAGTGGTGTCCTCCCTGTTCTAAGACTTGTGTTTGTCATTATGGCATTATATATTGTTTGCACAAAGTGATGAGGGACCTCTATCTGAAATGTTCTGTTTCTCTGGAAACTGTGCAATACAACAATTCTTACTACCTCTGCATCCTTAGTTACAATGTAGTTACACCCTGAAATCCTGTACATACATAAAATGTTTGTGTGTATGAAGATGCATACACTAAAATTGGCTTCACACTGTGCGATAATCAGCCTGATTTAGCACTCATGGGACAAATCGGCTTGTCCCATACGAAAATAAGGTAAGATTGGTGGACGGAGAATTCACAATGTGACATACTCTCTAGCGGCTGATTTAGTGTCTCTGTCACCAAAGGTATATGACTTTTGAGTTCTTGCAATGTCTGAAAATGTATGTCAAAAGCACAGATTGTGACCATTCCCTCAAGGCTCGTCTGCAAGCCACCGGTGAACGGACGTCATTGGGTGATGTGAAACTCGCAGGACAAGTAAAAATACTGGTCATGGCAAAACAAATGAAACATGTGACATGTGGGAGTTGAAAGAAGAGAGGAGGTTCCTCTAGACGTAACATTGCCACTATTATGTCGAGGGACGTGTTTTTGCTCCATATTATGCTGGTGTCCCGAAAACCCTCTTTGATGATTTACACTGAACAAAGTCATATCCTTTAATCGCGCATTTATCATTCGAAAATGTTTGTGTTCTGTCTGGCTTTAAAAATGTACTAATTTGTACAGTCAGATATATAGTCTTGCCAAGATTTTATTGGTACCATCTCGTACAGTCTGATCACTGAAATTAGTGTAAATCTGGCTTAATATATGCAAGGCATATGAGCCGGACTCCTAAATTGGTAGAGCCACATAGAGTGGTGGAGAACAACAAGGCTGAGATTTTGTGAGGCCTCCTGGATCCACACGAACATTTAGTGGTGAACGAACCAGACATCTATTTCCATGTTTTGGAAATAGCTGTGGCAGTCCCAAGTCATATAAACATCCAAAGAAAAGAATATGTAAAGTTGGAAAAATACATGAGTCAAGAATCTCTGTTGAGTCTCCGTTCTGTTATGTGCGTGTGACTAAATGTCTTAAGCAATGTCAGATCTTTTCTCCTTTTGAGTGAGTGTACGTAATATGAACGCATAGTGTCCAGTTCTGTCTTTTTAAGTTTTAAATTGATGACCTCTCACTTACTGATCAGAAAATGCTTCTTTTCATTTCCCATTTTCAATTGTGCTCTTAACAACTTTCCTGTACAAGAGAAGCCCCGACCCTTTTTACAAAGCAGAAGCAAAAGTGCCTATCGTATGACTGTTTGGGTGTCTGACATTGCTTGGCATGTGACTGTCTGATTCATTGTCTGACATTGCCTGTCCTATGACTGTGTGTTTCTCTGTCTGTCAGGATGCCTTGGAAACTGCAGGCAGGGCTGAAGGTGGCTTCCTGCTGGAGAGAGGTGGTGTTTCTCACAGCAAAGAGATGGAGGAAGACTCCAGCCGAAGCAAGTATCATCATAGCATCGGAGTCCTTAAGCCCTTCCGCTCCACCAGCAAGTATGTTGTTGTTGTTTTTTCTCCATTCATGTACAATTTCAAATACCCCTTGAAGTCTCATCACATTGACCGAGCAGGAATTAGCCCCTTGTCCACTGCATCGTTTCTCCGAGCGCATGAAACTTTGCGCCCTTCCTTGTTCTCCAACTCCAGCCGCTTTGTGTGTGTTTCCCAGGCACCAGCATCCGGTGGACAACGCCGGTCTTTTCTCCTTCATGACCTTCAGCTGGCTGACGCCCCTGGCCGTGCTTGCCCATAGGAAGGGCCAGCTCTTCCTGGAGGACGTGTGGGCAGTGTCCCGGTGGGAGAGCTGCCAGACCAACTGTAGACGGTCAGTAGTGCACCCCTCCAACCCCCCCACCCCCCAGAGGCAAAGATGAGCATACGTGGATGAAGAAGTGAGAATACCTAGCGTTTATGCGGCGTGTGTGTGTGTGTGTGTGTGTGTGTGTGTACACGTTCACAGGCTGACAGGGCTGTGGGAGGGGGAGTTGCGGGTGCAAGGGGACCAGGCCTCCCTGTACCGTGTCGTCTGGACCTTCTGCCGAACGCGCTTGCTGCTCTCCATCCTGTGCCTCATGGTCACCCAGCTTGCCGGCTTCAGCGGCCCAGTAAGTAACGCCATCTCAGCTTCCGCCTCTCTCTTTTCTCTCTCTCTCTCTCTGTCTCTCTCTCTCTCTCTCCCCCCCTCCTCTCTTCTTCTTGCTATCTATCGTTCTCTCTTTCTATACATTATTAGCACTGTGGGCAAGCCTGCCCCCTTCAGGTCAGACATAAAGGTGAGTTTTTTTTTTCCATGGGGCATCGCAAAAATTAATAGCACATGTGCCTAAGCACCTTTTTCTTATGAAATTTACCTCTGTAATCATGTTTTGTGTTTGAATGTGGCTGCCAATCTAAGTATGATTGCCTACTGTCATTTATATGTACCATTTAAATAGTGCCATTTATTTAGTGCCTTAAATGTGACATGCTATGGGGAAAGTACAACTTTTGTGATTCTTTGTGTGATACAGGATAAGATTTAGGTCTTTTGAACCTGACCATTTAATACCCTAGCCATCTTTGAGGTCTTTATTTTATGTATTGTGTTCTATTTCTTTTCATATTTGATTCAAAAAGTGCCAAACCAAACATTTTCTACTATGAAGGTTCTGGAATTTCATCAAATGTTTGTTTCCCATATGTCTGGATTCTTTAGCTATAAAATAGATGAAATACTACATTCTATTATTCTGTTCAAGTGGCTATAAGCCACTATTTTTTGATCAAATCTATATAGTGGCCCATGATGACAAGAGTTTCAAGCAACTGTTGGTCCATGCATTTTTTGAATTATATTGTTATCCTCAAAAATTTTTTCCTTTACCCTCTAGATCTGTTTCATGTCATTAAAGAGGGTTAACTTATTCTCTTCAAGGAAAATTCCCTTTTTCACTTCTGGGTTTTTCATAACATTTACTAGGGCTCTGGTGAGTATATCAGATGTTTTAGGCATGCATAGATTTAGATTTATATATATCTTGAAAATATTCATTTCTGAAATTCTGTAATAAAGTAAGTACATTGTTTAATGTCAGCAGAGTTTTTAGAAGAAATTAGGTTCTTGTTAGTACAGATATTGCTCGTGCTGATGCTGTTTGGTAGTGGTAAGACACAACAATGTAGTAAATTTCACAATAAATCTCTAAATAAAGAAATAAAGCAATAACAATAAACTTTGGACTATGCAAGCAAGTTAAGCCTCCCCATATATATATATATGT
>JAOXYF010000027.1:13439382-13457768 GCA_028565775.1 Sternarchorhynchus goeldii | reverse complement strand
ATATATTTAGAACATATCTAAAAGTTCTGTTTGAAAGTGATTTATATATGAGGAAGGCTTCATTGATTAGATTGTTTCAAAACTAAACCTAAAACCATCTGAGTTATTCATAAGCCAAGCAGGTAAGTGTTGTGAAGCCCCCAGAAGTAAAATGATTAAATTCTTTTTAAATCAGGCTAACCAGAAAGCAGAGAAAATAGAGATGGCCTATTAATCCAGTGAGAAAAGTCACTGTTTTTCTCCCCCAGTCCTTTTAAAAAAAAACCAAAAAAAAAACCCAACCCACAGCTCAGAAGCTGCTGCATCATCCATCTCTACCACCTACTCTCTGAAGTTAAGATCGGATGCCTAAGCACGTCTGTGTGCAAGGGCACAGCTAGGCTAACCGTTTTGGCAAAGAAAGCTTCTGTCACTGCCTCTCCATGGGTGACGCAGCAAATCTCTGTCTCTCTCACCCTCTGGAGGTTAGCAGGCTATGAACCCCGGGCCGGTTACTCCCCCATGGCCGTGTTCTAACCAGCTACTGGCCCGTAGGCACCTCCGCATAGACGGGTAGAGTCAGGGAGCTCACCTGCATTTAGAACAGTTCCCCCTGTTTGAGACTCTCCAGGAAGGAGAGCCCATCCTTCTCGTTTTGTTTGGAGTTAGGGTGATATATTTTCGGGCGAGGCGGGTGTGAGCCGGGGGCGTTATTAGGGGAGGTGGGGGTTCCGGTGGGACTTGAAGGTTTGCTCAGAGCGGATGTTGCTACGGCCCCATGTGAGAGACGTGTGACAGAGGCTATTGTTTAGATTCCACAGGGTGTCCATTTTACCTGCGCGGAGAACACTGGCAGACAGATCCCGTGATGACCTCGGGAGGTAAGGGCATGTTTCTTATGCAGGGCTGGATCAAGAGTTACTGCTCTTTCATTACACCCCCCACACTTTCTCTCTCCTCTGTCTCTCTCTCTCTCTCTCCCTGTCTGTCTGCCTCTCTCTCTCTCTCTCCATCTGTCTCGCTCATCACTCTTATTCCCTCGTTGCACTGTGATGCAAAAAAAAATCAAAAGAAAAGAAAAGAAAGAAAAAAATGTCTCTTGATTGGATCCAGCCAAAAAAATGTCAGCGGTTGGGGAAACGACTGCTCTTCAAACTTTCTAAAGTGGAACAGCAGTGGACAGCATGTCCAGCTCTAAGTCATTAATCCATGTGCCAATGGACCATTGAACCAGCAGCTGCAGGGCTTTGTCAAGTTTAAAGTGATCCCCAGATCACCATGGAAACTGGACTCGTGCTGTTCTCATGTATATGCCTTGCTTGGACTGATAAACTCTGACACTAGAGACATGTGCAGGTATGCAGGCGTTTTTCAAGCCCATTTCCTCTTTTTCTCTGCCTGTCACTGGATTTTTAACCAAGTTAATGGACGCCTTTCAGTCGCTGCGTGAGCGATCACTGTGGTCCTTTTAAAACTTTGATTTGCTCTCTGCTCTAAGCAGAACGGTGGTTTATTATTTTGTCATTGTCGTCCCACCAACCAGAATTAAAAGACACATGACAGAGATTGCAAAAAAGTGTGAAAGGTTTCAACCTGCAAAGGACTCCTAATGTGAAAAGAATAATATCTGATCTGAGTTGGTTGACTGGATGACCTTTCACCTGAACTCTCCTTGTAAACATGAAATGCTTTTTTTTTTCTCCTTTATATCCTGTACATTTGTTTTCCTGGACATGTTTTCTTATTCATTTACATGAATGTGAAATGGTTGAACATTTGATCAACTTTGAATATCCACATTTTTTTCAAATAAAATGTTACTGCTGTGTTGAACCATATGCGAATGGTAGCGGATGTTCCCAGTTTGTGTGAAAACATCTCCTGACTGCATATGTGTGTGTGTGTGTGTGTGTGTGTGTGTGTGTGTGTGGTTTTTTTGTTTTTTTTTTAGCTGATGTGTTTGCCTGCATGTGTGTGTGTGTGTGTTTTTGCGCATGCATGCAAGTTTGTGTGTGTGTGCGCACGTGTGTGTGTGTGTGTGTGTGTGTGTGTGTGTGAGCGTTTGCAGAGTATATATGACTTTCTGAAATATGGCTGTTCTGGTGGTTCTCTCTCTTTGTCTCCTGTGCTTCTGTGCTCTTTGCTCTTAATCACTGATTTAACTGATATCAATTTTCAGGTATTAAAACAAAAGTGCGTCTCCATCCTGTATCCAACCCTGATGTGACTGTAGGTAAAATGCCTTTGAATCAGCAAAAAGGGATGTGTCTATGATTCATGTTGTTATGAAGTGTATTTGTTCCAAAAAGGCTCTATTTCATTGTCTCTCTTGTTCTTTTTTAAGGGTAGAGAAAAGGGCCGCCTAAGGTAAACGATTAGAACACAATCTCAAAATGGCTGCCAGGTTTTGTTTTTTTTTGTTTTTTGTTTTTGTTTTAGTAGAACTTTCTATTCCCTCACTGTCTTCTGTAATAATTAGAACATGCACATTTCAGCATCACGCAGAACCATGAATCTAGTGCACTCTGATTTGCATTCCTGTGCCCTCCCACCTCTCGGGTGTGATAGCTAGTGAGGAGGAAGAGGAGGAGGAGGAGGAGGAGGGTGGGTAGGGCTGTGGAGGGCGCTAGGGTAGTGGCCGTGAGACAGGTGCGTGGCGGTGGGCGGGGTTGTGCCCTCAGTCACGCTTTGCTGTGTCCTGTCGCCCCTTGCTCGTCCTCCCTCTCCGCAGGCGTTTGTGGTGCGCCGGCTGCTGGAGTACACGCAGAGGAGCGAGCCGGACCTGCCCTACGGTCTGCTGTTGGTCCTGGGGCTCCTGGCCACTGAGCTGGTGCGATCCTGGTCGCTGGCCCTCACCTGGGCGCTCAACTACCGGACGGGCACCCGCCTGCGTGGAGCCATCCTCACCATGGTCTTCCACAAGATCCTGCGGCTGCGCGGCCTACGTGACAAGTCTGTCGGAGAGGTGAGGTGGCAGGAGCGGAGGGAGGGCCCAGCGAGGTGTTTTTTGGTGGGAAAATTTGCTTTCCTGTGGGAAAATATTGTTTACGAAAGTGTTTGCCGGCTTCCGAATGTTGTAATTCCGTAATTATCTTCAGTAACTTCTGTGTTTTGAAAGGATTTGTAGCTTTACTTCACTTCTCTAAGACAAACCAAGTCAGCTGTTTGACAGAGGGGGAAATCAGCTAATTAGAGCGCTCGTGGTGTTGAAAGGCGAGGTTTCAGTGCGGCCTGCCAGATGTTTTGGACGCTTTTGTCAGCGCTAGACAGAACCGGTCATGGTCAATGAAACTCAATGCGGAAGTGAAATCCAAGCGCCTCTGCAGAACTGGATCTGTTGCACCACCAAGCATCAGACTTTTGGTGAGGAAACATTGTTCAAATAAAGGTCAGGTTGCTCATCGCTTGCCAAATGCAAACGAGAGACTACAGAAATGGATAAATACACCTTCTGCTGTTACTGAGTTTCCCAGAAGGTTTATTAAATTCCTTCTTTGTTTGCCACATTCTTCCTACATACCAAACCTAGAAGTAAACTGTTTTATCTGCAGAGGAACAAGTTTTGGCTCACCGAACCCTCACGTTCTGTGCCTGCCAGTCCTATAGCAAAGTCATACTGGCAACATTGTAGAATTCTAAGTGGTTGAAGTTAAACATGATCACTTAGGTCCAAGGAGATTGGTTGGTAGAGGGCGAGGAACTGAAAGTGTACTGCATGAAGAAACGAGTTTGTTACGATTAGCAATGCAATTTACAGCAGCCTCTACTGATACATTGGTATTATCATAATATATACTGTTCCATATTTGGAGAAAATGACTTCATTTACTGTTATGTCCAGCTGATCAACATGTGTTCAAATGATGGACAACGCATGTTTGAGGCTGCAGCAGTGGGCAGTCTGCTGGCAGGAGGCCCCCTGGTGGCCGTGTTGGGGATGGCCTACAACCTTTCTGTGCTGGGGCCCACATCTCTACTGGGCTCCGCTGTCTTCATTCTCTTCTACCCTACTATGGTAAGTAGGTCTGTCTGCGATCCACTTGCGGAAGGCTAATTGAGTTCAGGCGGAGTGACTCTGCTGTTTCTCCCGTTCCTGCAGATGTTCAGCTCCAGACTGACAGCCTACTTCAGGAGGAAAGGAGTAGCCATCACTGACCAGCGCGTTCAAAAAATGAACGAAATCCTCAACTACATCAAGTTCATTAAGATGTATGCCTGGGTCAAGGCTTTTTCACAGGCCGTGCGAAGTAAGGGCCCAGCTGCAGTGTTCTTGTGTGTGTGTGTGTGTGTGTGTGAGATTGGATTTCTGTTCGTCCTATTTGTCCCTCGTGTAAATCGTTAAATGTAATCCAACAGGAATAAGAGATGAGGAGCGCCAGATCCTGGAGCGCACCGGATATTTCCAGAGCATAACCGTGGGTGTGGCTCCTATCGTCGTGGTGATTGCTAGCGTGGCAACCTTTTCCACTCATATGTTGCTAGGTTATGACCTCAATGCTGTTCAGGTGTGCTCTTTTACCTGGAGTCAATCATTCATGGCCTGACCCGAGTATTCATATGAATTAACCCTGGACATCCACTGTTTCCCAGGCATTTACTGTCGTGACTGTCTTCAATGCCATGACCTTTGCCCTGAAGGTCACCCCATTTTCCGTTAAGTCTCTTTCTGAAGCATCTGTAGCCATGGAGAGGTTCAAGGTGAGTCCCCTTTTGAGTCCCAAGGTTCAAGATGTGTCCCACAGCCTGCGCCTGCTAACGTCCTCTCCTCTGTCTGTATCCCTGTCTCTGTCCATCAGAGCGTGCTCCTGATGGCTGAGATCAGCTCGGTCCGCGAGCGTCCGCAGAGCCCCGCGGTGGCCGTGGAGCTGAGCGGGGCCAGCCTTGCCTGGGAGTCAGCCGGGCACAGCGCCCAGCCCACGCCCCGCGGAACGCCCTACGTGGGGCTGAGCGAGAGAGCCGCCCGCAAGAAACGGCACCGGTGCGGGGAGCCGGGGCCCCGCCCCTTGTCGGAGGAGGAGCAACACGGCCGGCTCCTGACCGACGTCGCCGCAGACACGAGGGCTGAGGAGCACACCCTGAACGTGCCCACCGTCAGCCAGCGGCTCCAGAGGACTTTGCACTGTGTGGACCTCACCATACAGCAGGTACGGACCACACAGGACGGGTCCGATTGCATTGAGCGCGCTCGGAACCACGGAAAAGGCGACTTGCGCGTATCGAGTTACTTTTTGAATCCATTTTTGCTTATCTGCTAAAAAAAGGAATGCAGCAGAGCAATGCTGTAAAACTGTTGTGTCCCACTGCTATGTATAAAGCGAACAAGTCCAGACTCGTTGAACGTGTTGTGTTGAATGAAAGCTCCTTTTAAAATGTATAAATGTTTTTTAAAGGCTACAAACAGGCTCTTTGTGTCCTCTACAGGGTAAGCTGGTCGGTATCTGTGGTAGCGTGGGTAGTGGAAAGACCTCACTCATCTCCGCCATCCTCGGCCAGGTAAACGCCACAGTCGGTTTTGCGTTTTCGTCTGTCCCATTTTAATAAATGATCACATGTGTTGTTTATATTAAAGAGATGAGGACTGCTGTGTTTAACAACGCAACCATCTGTCGCGCAGATGACCCTTCTAGAAGGCACAGTGGCTGTAAGTGGAGATTTTGCATATGTAGCCCAGCAGGCCTGGATCCTTAACGCCACACTACGCGACAACATCCTGTTCGGCAAGGAATATGAGGAAGAGAGGTGAGTTTTAGTGTCTGAGGGAGAAAGTCTAGTGTTTCGAACACCATTGTGTGATAGATCTCTTAGACAATGTGATGGCTTTCATTGACAGAACATTCTCAAAATATTAGTCGGGGTGCTTTTAAATCAAGGCTATGCCATTGTAAAACCATTAAATGGATACTCCAGTTTTTATTGATTTGCTAGTAGTAAATAACATAACTGGTAAATAGTTTAGTCATGAAGAAGGACGTATTATTAAAATACTTAAATATTTAATTCATATACCTGAAGTTTGTCCTAAATGTATTTGATTTGATTTTGATAATAACATTTTACTGATTTTGCAATTTAAAAAAAAATGTTTTTAATCATTGAAAATAAACAGAGAAGATGTAAAGAAGGTCTAGAGACATTGAAATCCATTATAGTTCACCTGTAGTAGTAGAGATGTAACTGTTTTTGTGATTACTGTAGGTACCAGGCAGTCCTGAGTGCTTGTTGCCTGAGACCAGACTTGGCTATACTTCCTAATTCAGACATGACTGAGGTAATCTATCAGAATTAATGACATATTGTGAATTAATCACATCATATTACATCTCGAGTTCCCACATGTACATGCTAATATTAGTGTGGACCGACTATTTGTTAGCCGAGGACTAGTCTTCATAAGAAAAATTAACCCAAGAATATTTTTTAAGAATTTGGAGAATTATTTTATAAGCTATATAAGTAACTATATTGTCCCTTTATTTATAAACATTTAGCATGCACTAAGTGATTTTGAGAAACATAACTTCAGCCAGTAGCTGGAAGAGTGAGTTGCTCCTCCAGACAGGGATGATATATAGTGAGAGGTGAACACTTCATCTCCCAAGGCACAAAGTGTAGCAGCCTGAGAGAGAACTGGGTTCTAGTACATCATGCTCCCCTTCGACCTCCAGATAGGTGAGCGAGGCGCTAATCTGAGTGGCGGTCAGCGCCAGCGGATAAGCCTGGCCCGCGCTCTGTTTAGCGACAGGGCCATTTACGTCCTGGACGACCCTCTGAGTGCCCTGGACGCCCACGTGGGGAACCACATCTTTAACAATGCCATCAAGAAGCAGCTGCGTGGAAAGACCATCATCTTCGTCACTCACCAGTTACAGGTACGGAAGGCTGTCGCACAAAATGGACAATTCCCGTCACGTTTACACAGGGGGAGAACCTCCTAAATCTCACTGATTACACTGGTGTCTCGTCCGGGTGTGTGAAGTACCTGGTGGACTGCGATGATGTGATCTTCATGAGGGAGGGGAGCATCGCGGAACAGGGCACCCACGAGGACCTGATGAATCTGAACGGAGACTACGCAGCCATGTTCAACAACCTGCAGCTGGGAGAAGCTCCTTTCGTCGAGGTGAGACACATGGCCATGTGCTGTTTTTGTCATTGGAATTGTATGTTGATTAATGATCGTTCATGTCTGAACATTGTCATACAAAATGATTCAGGGAATCACGAAACTCTTTGTTTATGTACCTTGTGACTTAAAAGGTGACAAACAAGATTTCTGGGAGTTCCCTTAAGAAGCCTAGTGAAAACACCAAGGCAGGATCTATTAAAAAAGATAACCCTCCTAGCAAGGATGATGGTAGGTTTGAATGCTACAATGTTCAACACAGTGTTCTGCTCAAACATCAAATATGTCTTATAAAATGTCTGTCCTTATAAATGTTGGAGATGTTTTATCTCCATATTTGGTAAAACCATGCAGTGACTCACTTTTTCCACCCACAAAGAATGCTTTCAGAATTTGGCATAAAAATAATGACTATACCCAGTGGTATTCTCAGAAACCATTGATCTCACAAAAGCTATTGATACCTTGTATGATATGTCATGGATTTCCTGTCAGGCACTGTGTGCAAAAATGTCCTCATTTAATGATTGAAATTCCAAGCTTGCAACATTCCAGAAAACCGGAGCTCGTTTGCGTGTTTTGTTCATTGCTCCAGCTTTTCTGAGAGCGCAGCCAAGACTCCAGCCTGAGTCCCGCGCTGTCACGCGAGTGTCTGGAAGGGTTTGTCCTGGAATGACGTCCTTCACCTTGCCCATGTCTCTCTTCTGCAGGTCAGCTGATGCAGGTGGAGGAACAGAGTAAGGGCTCCGTGCCCTGGGCCGTGTATAGAGTCTATATCCATGCCTTAGGGGGTCTACCTGTCTTCCTCTTCATCCTGGCCCTTTTCATCCTCAACGTGGGCAGCACTTCCTTCAGTAACTGGTGGCTTAGCTACTGGATCAAACAGGGCAGTGGGGTAAGAACCTGCTTGACGGAGGCGGGCAGAGAGGGCTGCGGGGGCAAGATGGCCACCAGTGTGCTATTTTCATCTCTCGATAGGGACAAGAGGCTCAGCTTCTATGGTGCTGAATTATCGTCAGATGGTGCATATTTAGTCTTGTGGCCCGTTTTAGTTGTGGGAAACTGCTGAAATAGCTATTCAGGGACTTTGTGTGTGTGTGTGGGAAAGAGGGAGGCTGATGTCTCAGAGCAGGTGTAAGGAGAGATGACTGTGTAAATATTTCATGTGCCGTTTTAGTGTAGGTTTGCGTGTTTCTTTTGGGAAGACTTTGCATGTTCTTCTTAGACGATGGATAGGAAATATGCCCAGACATGTCCAAGGGTGTTTCCTTAACATTATGCAAAGTCATCAGTCGTCACAGTTTCCACAGCATTCACGGACTGGGTGTGCATCAGTTAACTTTTAAACAAACAAGGCAGGATTACACAACGTGTCTTGTATGCGCAACTCAAGCTTGCATCGTTCCATGTTGTGTAGAATACCACGACGGTGGTGGGGAACAGCTCGGTGGTGAGTGACAGCATGCGGGATAACCCTCTGATGCAGTACTACGCTGCGGTCTACACATTGTCTATGGCCATCATGCTTATACTCAAATTCCTGAGGGGCATCATCTTTGTCAAGGTGAGAGTTGGTTACCCCGTCTAAGAAGACAGACATTCATTCACGTGGCCACAAAGGAGACTTAAAAAAAATCAGCTCTGACATAATTGAGACATGTCTCACTTTATAGTTATTTTATACTATAGATATGTCATCTCCACGTAATATTCAAGGTTATTTCTCTGTTGTCTTCTCTGCTGCCCTGTTTTTGATGGCGTTTTTCTGTCAGGGAACTCTGCGTGCCTCCTCTAAGCTCCATGAAGAACTCTTCCGGAAGATTCTCCGTAGCCCTATGAAGTTCTTTGACACCACACCCACAGCCCGGATTCTCAATCGCTTCTCCAAGGATATGGATGAAGGTAAAGCCTGACATAGGCCATAAACACTTGCTAGATACATGCAGTAATAGCCCTCATATTACTGAATCGGCAATACTGTCTATTCAGTCTGTTCTAACCACTGAACCTTTGAAGCAATAGGGATGTAATAAATGCAATTATCTGCCAATAATGTGGGCTGGAACAAAACTAGTCCAGCTAAGAAAAGGGTCTGTAAAAAATGTTTCAAGAAATACTGCCAGCCGTTGTGCTCTAATTTTGCACTTTTTGTTTTGTCATCTGCCATGTCGGTGTCTCCTCGCCCATCTCAGTGGACACGCGCCTCCCGTTCCAGGCGGAGATGTTCATCCAGAACGTGATTCTGGTGCTGTTCTGCCTGGGTGTGATCGGCAGCGTGTTCCCCTGGTTCCTGGTGGCGGTGGGCCCGCTGGTGCTCCTCTTCGTGCTGCTCCATGCCGTGTCACGCGTCTTCATACGGGAGTTGAAGCGGCTGGACAACGTCACACAGTCGCCTTTCCTCTCCCACATCGCCTCCAGCATCCAGGGCCTGAGCACTGTGCATGCCTATGGGAAAGGGGACGAGTTCCTCCACAGGTTGGTTTAGGCTGTGTTTCGCCACCACACTGTTTTAGGGGGTGGGGGGGGTGAACATGAAGAATGAACATGTGGTTCATCAATACACTCCACTGCCATTACCATTTTACCTCACGCTAGCATTTTGTATACGTAGCATGTAGTCCTATCCTAGGAGACCAAATGCATTTAGTTGTAATGTACACATGAAACAAGCCATCAGATATTTATGAGCTAAACAGAGTGTGTTAGAGCTGAGGAAAGACTTAACCAGGAGGTAATGAAGCTGACACGCCTCATCCAGTTAATCAAGGGCTTCTAGAGACAAAAGAGATAGATGTATCAAGTGTTGAAGATTAAGGCTGGAACTAAACTATGCTGGGTGGCAAACTGCACTGGTGGCCTGTGGCCCTCCACGAAAGCAGTCGGACAACTCTGACACAGCTCGTTCATCATGTGACGAGACGCTACACCATCGCCCCACCCTCCTGCCCTGCAGTTCCACCCCACTTCCACAACCTTGTCTGACCCGGTTTCTCGTCTTCTGCCATTCTCCAGGTACCAGGAGCTGCTGGATCAGAACCAGGCCCCGTTTTACCTGTTCAGCTGTGCGATGCGCTGGCTGGCTGTGCGTTTGGACGTCATTAGCGTGGCCCTGATCAGCATCACGGCGCTGATGATCGTTCTCATGCACGGGAAGATACCCCCTGCTTATGCTGGCCTGGCCATCTCCTACGCTGTGCAGGTGAGGGCAAAGGGTCGTGCCCTACCGCAGTGTGGAAACGGTAGAGTTACACTGCACAAATCATGTTTTGAAGCATTTGGTTTATTGTGCGAGCTGCTTTTTGACTAAGACCCAACGAGCTAATTGATCCCCGTTTAAAAAATTCATCCATTTACTTGGGTCAGTGTTGGTCACATTCATTATTACCCAGCATTCATGTACTGAAAAAATGCTCAGTTTAACCATTTATATAACATTTCTCACAATAGTTGTTGTTTTTGTTGTTTGTATCTTCTGAACACTTTTCTTTTGTGGTTTTAATTCACACTGAGTGATCACCTTATTAACTGCACAGAGTAGACTGGCCCACATCTTAAATTCACCTGTAAGATTGTAAGTAATCCACTACAGTCAGTGCCATCTACACTTTATTTTCATGACGGTTGATGAGCCCCGGACCCTGTATATGTTTCAGTCTTTATTGCCCTTCTGTGAGTGACCTGGTTTTGACTAAAGGGCAGTTGTTAACTAGTTGCCTTCAATAGCCATCACATGCCCTTTTTTTCAAACCAGGTCATTCATGAAAGAGGTCAGCGGAAATTCTGCACAGTTGTGCAGAGACCAAGGCCAGCTACCACAAGTCGGCTAGATTCTGAGAAAAGCACTGACTAAAAACAGCTATAGAGCAGGTGCATCTGGTACAGCAGTCATTCAGCGTAGTACTTAATGTCTGGGTAGGGGAAAATTTCTTTTTAACTGGTCATGCAATCAAGTAGCATTATGATTCCATCTTTGGCAGTTGACGGGACTTTTCCAGTTTACTGTGCGCCTGGCTTCTGAGACTGAGGCTCGCTTCACCTCCGTCGAGAGAATCCACCACTACATCAAGGTACATATATATATATGTCCAGGTTTTTGCTCTTGGCTTGCTTCCTCATGCATGGGATTGTGTGTTTGTGACCTGATGATGTTTTATTTGGCCCACCTTTTCCTTCCTCTTCCTCAGTCTCTGTCACTGGAGGCCCCTGCGAGGGTGAAGAACAAGGCTCCCCCTCCAGACTGGCCACAGGAGGGCGAAGTGGTGTTCGATGGGGTAGAGATGCGATACAGAGAAAACCTTCCACTGGTATTGAAGAAATTGTCCTGCACAATACGTCCCAAGGAGAAGATTGGGATTGTGGGGCGAACGGGTTCAGGTCAGTGGGTGTCTCTTCTTTAACGATCTTTAACGCAGACAGCAGCTTTGAGCCACATTTGCGGAGTGTAAGTTCATATGCCTGGTGTGTCCTCAGGGAAGTCCTCCTTGGGCGTGGTTCTTTTCCGGCTGGTCGAGCCGTGTGGTGGCACCATCAAGATCGACGGTGTCAGCATCGGCGATATCGGCCTTGCCGATTTGCGCAGCAAGCTCTCCATCATCCCACAAGAACCCGTGCTGTTCAGTGGTACTGTCAGGTTAGTCCTCATGTATCTTTTATTCTGTAACATTATATTGTAAATACTCGATTTTTTTTATCATTTCAAGGTAATGCAGCTTTTCTGTCAGTTTTTGTTTCTGTTGGATTCGGTTTCGATGAGTTCGTCAGTGTAAATGCTGTGTTTTTTTTTCCCCCCTCCATATCAGGTCTAATCTTGATCCGTTCAACCAGTACTCAGAGGAGCAGATCTGGGATGCATTAGAGAGAACTCACATGAAGGAGTGTGTAAGTCACCAGATGAAAACCCTTCACGGTCAATATTCTCAATATGTGCGTATGTCTCTCACTCTCACGTGGGTTTCACCCTTCTGTCTGCAGGTGTCTCAATTGCCCCTGAAGCTCGAGTCAGAAGTTGTGGAAAATGGGGACAATTTTTCAGTGGGTGAGAGGCAGCTGCTGTGTGTGGCCAGAGTGTTGCTGAGACAATGCAAGGTGAGCTGTATCCACCACCACCACCACTCCACGCTTGATAAACACTGAACTTCTAAACCTGACGTCCATCTCTGAGGCTGCCAGGGCATAGCTGAAGGGGTTTGGGGAAACGGAGGGCACTTTAGTGATCACCATGTCTCTCCTCAAAAAACTCCGGTGTGCTTTTCAGCAAGTGTCATTTTACTCCGCTCTTGTTCCGTCAGATCTTGATCCTGGACGAGGCCACTGCTGCTATGGACACGGAAACGGATTCTCTCATTCAGGAGACAATTAGGAATTCCTTTCAAGACTGCACCACGTTAACCATCGCACACAGATTACACACAGTGCTCAACTGTGATCGCATCATGGTGCTCAACCAGGGCCAGGTAACCTGGAACCCATCACTGACTTGTAGCTTGGGGGGAAAAACAAAAAAACATTTTGTCAATAAATTCTACATTTTGGTAATTAAAATCTCACACACATACATATATATCTATTAACCAATACTGAGATATTAACTAACTGACCCTGCAGACAGCACTTTTATTTAGTTTGGTTAGTATAGATTTCGAGACTACTCAAACACCGATGGTCTAGTCTCTGGAATGACTCAGATAGAAGAATTTGTAAGGTTGATTTTTAACAATGATTTGCATTTTTGTCCTTTCTTTGAACTAGGTGGTGGAGTTCGATGAGCCATCAATGCTTCTGGCCAATGAGAACTCTCGATTCTGTGCCATGCTGGCTGCGGTGGAGAATAAGATTTCCGTAAGAGGCTGAAAAAAGCCCAAGCTCTGTGTGTGCGCTTTAGGATAGCAGGGAAATATAAAATTCCTTTACTGAATATTTCAGCCATTGGTGCTTCAGTGTCACCCCCCTTCTGAAGGCTCTTGTGTCTATGGAGGGGGAATATTGTGTCTCCATGGAGACTGTTCACAGAACATGCCTGTTCAAATGTACTAATTGTTAGCTGAAATGGTCAGGTCACCAAACACTGATACTGTAAAAATATTTTGCATTGTATAAGAGGACATTGGTTTTCATGTAGCTCCATTCATGCAAACTGGTGTGTTTCATAGAGTATATCTATACATATATATTATATATTTTCACTGGGGAAAGGGTGTATCCAGAGTCCTTATGCACTGGCCCTTTTTATGTAAGTAATGTCTTATGTACACCTCACTGTATCATAACAATTAGTGTCTGATTTTTATTTTTTATTTTTTGTCAACTTGATTGTCTTGAGTGTCAAGTGTAATTCTGATATATTGTGATTTGAACCCTGAATCTTGGCGCAGGTCTTTTTTTTGCCCACAACAGGTTTTTGATGGCACTAATGGGACAGGACTTTTAAACGGACACAGTGCTGCTTATTCACTGGATCTTTGGTTCACACATCAAGGATGCAGACTCGTTTTAGCTAAGAGGCCTTGTACATGTACAGCCTGTCTCTCCACTGTTACATTCCTCCTCGTTTTATTATTGTCTGATGTGACTATTTTTTTAATCATCTGTGGCATTTGCTTATCCTTGAACTTTCACACACAGAAGAGCTCATCAACCCAATCTGTTGGTGTGAGCCCCCCCCCCCTCTCTTGTTCTTTTTGAGATACTTTTTAAGCACAATCCATGTACTTTATTGGGCCAAGTTCTTTTTGGTCATAACAGACTTTCACTTCCTGGAGTGGATCTATCACAGCAAAAGCTGTGAAGAGTAACCAATCTGAATAAAACTCCTGTTATCTGGTGGTGAAGGTCCTATGTGGTCTGGATGAAAGCAGATCAGATTTCATGCCTGCCCCCTCAGCAGAGTGTGCAAAAATGTCTGTTGTTTTCATTACTTTCCATAGCCTTAGCATGATTTCTTAATTGCCTTTGTGAAGAGGATAAAATAAGGGGATTAGAGAATAAAAAGCCCTCTGTTGTGTTAATAAAAATTATTTTAGGTTTATTCTTCTTGTGTCAGTGTGTTTATTAAAGATGACTGGAATAATTCATATGCAACCATGAGAGCACAATCATGCCTATGTATGAGTTAGTCACTGCAGACTGTGGAGAGCCAATTATTTGTTCTTTATCCCACACATTGTAGTCTTTGGCTACATCTAGGAAGTAACTATCTTTTTCGCATTATGTGTTTTTGGACTCACTGAACCAGACATCACTGAAAATCACACAAAGTACTGAGTTGTGCAAGAGTAGGCTGACAAGGATTCCTGACAGAATAGGGGTGTCAAAGTCCAGCAGAGTTTGGTGATTGCTCAGACACACCTACTAAACCCAGGAATTGATTAATGAGTTAAATCAGGTGCAAATAAGCAGGTCAATCACCCAGCCACACTGGACTCTGGCCCTCTCGGACCAGGGTTTGTGACCACAGTGCTACATTCATTGAAAGTAAACATCTGATTCAACTCATCAATCACCAGGTTTAGTAGGTGATTGAACAAACTCTGCTGGATCCCAGCCTACCAGGACTGAACTCTGATAGATACTGTACATTGTACACTGAAGGTTGTTGGAGAGAATGTGACTAATCATATGTACCTAACTTCACATCACATTTTCACATCCTGTCCCTATAAAGATCAATGAAGAAACAAGTCAAGAGATTAAGACGTTTTACAAACCATTTACAACACAATACTAGGTTAAGAAATATATAACACGTTTTTTTACAATCTTTTTTTCCTCTTTCATTTGTCGTGAACGAGCAAATGCCCACGTGCACGCGTTTTGGGCGGGCCTTTGATTCTGCCCACCCCTCCAAAACTGAAATCCGGAAACAGACAGATTTATAACAACAGTGCGGAGCAACAGTCTCCTCCCTCCTTAAACAACGCTGCTTTGCTATGGACGAGCCAAGGACAGTCGCCAGGCGACAAGGAAACAAGCACGCTCAAACGTTACATTGTGCAAGTAAGTTTTTTTGTAGGCGACAATGGACTTGTAAAAGGATCATCAATGACTGCATAGTTAATACAGTATCAGATTCGTGTCCTGGATACCTCTTTCCTCTACGGTCACGCGTCCTGCAACATATTTGAGACACTTTTATTTTTAGATATGTTAATAAGGCTGTTTACTTGAAGCAGTCGGGTTCGCCGCAGATCCACAATAATCGGAAAAAATGTTGCGGCGATTTGACTGTTTTGATTTCAGATGCTCAAAGCGGTGCCGTTGATGTCCTGTATTTCGAGGTCCAACCGAACTGGGACGAGCATACCTTGGATTGGCTCTGCAGCGCCCCCCTACAGCTCGAAAACTTTACCCTCTCGAAGTGATTTCCTCCCTTGTTTTTACTTCCTGTTTTCTAAGGGAGTCACTTAACATAGATCATTTCTTTTGGGATTTACTCGTTAGATTTTATTTTCCTTTAGCTTGATGCCAAACTATTAACTCACGCGAGAGTTTACTGGAAACTGACGGACCGCGAGTCATCATATACGATCAGACTACATTTTTAAATGGAGGATGGAACGCTGAACTCGCTTGTATTCACTACCCCGATGGATTTTACGTAGAGGGTTTTTTTTTTGGCTGTTTGTGACTCGCTGTCTTTTCTTTTTACTGGAATATATCTGCATCCAGGTTTCTACTTAACAGGCCGATTCTGAACACTGCTTTTCTGTCAAACAATAATGTAACAACTCTGTAAGAACTTCATCGAATCAAATTCTATACTTTCATTTGTAGCGGTTTTTTCGTGTAACTTTATTTCCTTTTTAACTTTTAATTTATATATTCCTGAAGATTACAATGGCCGAGCTCCAGCGTCCAACGCTTTGTTGCTGTCGAAAAGTGCTGACGGTGCCCAGCAAGTCGTGTGAAGGCGGCCGGAGTTTAGGACATTGTCGCCTCGTTGACATTGCCTCTGCGTCCAACTTCCATAGCTTCAAACTCCGACATTTCCACCTCGACCTCAACATCAACTTTGCTGTCAAAAGAATGACAGGGTGGCAGGTTCTCGAGCTCGTGCCCATACAGCCTGGTATACAATCCCTAATTTTGGACACCCACCCGTCTTTATTAATTCATTCCATTGACTGTAAAGTTCCTGGGGCATCCGGTGCTCCAGATATTTTCCTCTCCCTCAATTACCGGGTTGAGCCATTTACTGACTACGGCTCCTCTCTCAATATTACTTTACCTGCTGCCGTGAATCGGCCGCACCGGGCTTTCCGAATCACCATCCGCTACACTACGACAGACGGTCCGGCGGTAAGGTCAAAGCGGAGACAGCTGTTTTGCCGACAACATGGTGTTAATGTTTGCTATTAATAACTATACACCTAGTATATCAAATAAGAGTAGTCAGTGTCGTGATATAATAGCCTACCTAATTTTTTATTTCATAATGGCAAAGTGAGGTCCTATAAAATGCATTACTCCTCATTTGCTGTGTCACTGTCCAATTAAGAATCACTGTCCACCCCCTAAAACAGTCTTGAAAATGAAGCAAAATCACAAAAGGCACTGCCAACTTGGCACAAATTCTCCTTGCTTGGGGTCTCTCTCTCTCTCTCGCTCTCTCTCTCTCTATTTCTCTCTCTACCTCTATACATTTGTCATGACATACATAGTCCACAGTACCTATACACAAGTTAATGCTAACAACACTAAGTTAAAGGATTCATCTTTGGAGAATTATTTTACAATATGTTATTAACCTGGGGTCAGGTTCCTGTGTGTGTGTGTGTGTGTGTAAGCTTTCATTTAAAGAGTTTTAATGGTGAATTGGTGTTGTAATTTGGAGACTTTGCATAATATATATTGAGGATACCATACCATGCTTGTATAGATCTCTTTCCTGTGATCTCCTGTCCCCCTCCCTCAGATCTGGTGGCTGGACACAGAGCTAACGTGCGGTCAAACGCGACCGCTGGTCTTCACTCAGGGTCACTCTGTGTGCAATCGCTCCTTCTTCCCCTGCTTCGACACGCCGGCCATCAAGAGCACCTACTCCGCCACCGTCAGGGTGAGCGTCGGCCTACCACTTGATAACCTGCTCGGTTATCCCTTTAACCAACTATAACGTGAATCCCAAGAAGGCCTTTATTTCACTGCAAATAACGAGTTTCATGTTCTTGATGTGCAGCATCTTGTTTTGGATCAGTTTTGATGCCACTGTCTCCTCTATAGGGGCTTCAGTGTTATGGAAGCATGCTCGTGATAATGGTCTTGTTTTCTGCTCTATTGTGTGTGGGTGGGTTTGTGTGTGTGCGGTGTTTCTTCACAGGTTCCAGATGGAGTGACGGTGTTGATGAGTGCTTCCAGAAGCGTATACTCTAAGCAGGACCGGCTCTTCCAGTTCTCCATGGAGAACCCTGTCCCGGCCTACCTGGTGGCTCTGGTGGCCGGAGACCTTCAGCACGCCGATATCGGGCCCCGGTGAGTAGGTGCAGATGGGAAGACCAGAAATCTGACTTGTATTCATATGCAGTGTGGACTGTAAGTACAGCTAGGCAAGAAACAAGTGAGAAGCTAGTTTTTGTTTGGAGTTGTGTGAAATATGTAAATCCTGTGGCTAAGACCTAGATCACCCAATATGAGTAGAAATTTTGTCAAAATTCCAGCTGAAATTCATCCATTGTTTCATTCGAAATCCATTATTTCCTTGAGCAGATCCAAAGCGGCAACAAAAATAAAAATGTTTCAATTACATACAAACTACTTTATAATACACTGCAATATTGCAACCTATTTATTCACTGTTTTGTTCATATTTCACTATATTCTACATGTATATTGCAATGTATGTGGTACTGTGCTAATTATTAATTGTAGTGTATTCATTTGTATGGGATGTTTGTGTTTATACACCTTGTTTTTTTTTCTTCGTGATGTCCTTATTATGATTATGAAGTCATAAAATATCTCTAAACCATGTATAATATGTGTGTGTATGCATGTTAATTTGTGGTTGTGTAACCAATAGTTCATAATCCTCTGGTGTGTTCCTGAGCTGCCCGCCACAAGCCCTGTGTGTTCCATTGCAGGAGCCGCGTGTGGGCCGAACCCTGTATTCTCACCTGTGCCGTCAGTAAGCTAGGGGGCAGTGTGGAGCGCTGCCTGAACTTGGCGGAGGAGCTTTTCGGACCCTACGTGTGGGGAAGGTCAGCGGCCATCCGTTTGATCTTGTCTGCACAGCCGTTGCTCCCGAACATGGCTGACCCTGGTCCCACCCCCACCCCCACACCCCCTTTTTTTG
>JAOXYF010000027.1:13334050-13434466 GCA_028565775.1 Sternarchorhynchus goeldii | reverse complement strand
ATAATATATTAATATTTAATTAATTTAACCTAATTCTCAACACAAATCTCATTTGTCCTTGGTTCATGGTTCATGGTTCATGGTTCTGCCTTTGCCCAGTGCAGAGATCGTCCCTGAGGAAAGGCACTGAAGCAGAAGGAGCACTATGAAAGATGTGCTTACAGCCTGGCATTATGATCAGTGTTAATCACTGTCTTATTTTTATCTGCTTGCTCAGTCCTCCTCCATAAACCGCTTTGGCCCAAGTTGGAGCCATTCATTTAAAGGCCAACATGTTCGTATGTTAACTATGAGTTCGTCTGTGATGGTTAATTCCCTCCGGCGTCATGCCCTTTTCAGCCCTAGCTTCACCCTGCATGACACAATACTCGCAGCCAGTTCACAGTCTTGCTAGCTGCCTCTGCTCCACCTTCCTAGTGTCTTGAGTAGCTGAACTGCTGATGCAGGACTGGGTGCATGTCTTTGTCCTGTTCTTCTCCGTGTCCCGTTCTCCCTTGTGCAAAAAGTAAGCAAAGCCCCGTCTTGCAGTGCATTTGAGGGGCCTTTCGGGGTCCCTCGTGCTCCAGGGCTTCTGGCCGTTTTTCAAACAACAAAAGTGCACGATCGCTTCGCCCGAACGCTCCTTTAAAGACCTCCATCTGGCATGTGTTCCCAAGTTCCTCTAACACGAATCCTCATTCCCGTCATCCTCATTCCCTTCATCTGTGATTCTGCTGGTGGCCTTTTTTTCTCTCTTTTTCCCTTTGGTTTGTGAGTTTTTGTTGTGTAATGGGAAGTCTGTTTGCAGTCTGTAGTCTTCTCCTGCTATTCCCTTCACTTGTGCCTCTCATCCCTGTAGACCTCGCGCATGTACACAGTGCCCCTGTACGAGGACCTGTGCGGAGGAGTGATGAAGTGCTTCGCCGTGGAGGTCTTTTACCAGACGCAGGCTCGTCTGCATCCCAACCTGCGCAAAATCCTGCAGCAGATCCTCTTCCAAACTGGCCCCACGAGCACCTCCGCTGCCCTGCCCCTCCTCGAGCCGCCTCCCTCTGCCCCGTCCCCGCCCGCGGACCCTCCGGCCAGCGGGGCCATCGCTCTGCGTGACGTCAATGTGTCAGCGTGAGGAGGGCAGAGATGTGAAAGAACAAGCTGACTTGAAAACCCAGGGGCTACATGAGTGCAGTGTGGAGAGACTGGACACAACTTGAACTTACTGGCTGAGACTGGAGGGCAGAAGTGCATAAAAGGCACTGCGTGCGTGCGTGCGCGTGCGTGCGTGTGTGTGTGTGTGTGTGTGCGGATGAGGATATGCTCCAACACTGGGATTTTCTATTTAAAAGTGTCTTGACTCAAAGCTGCTCAGGTTTGTGGAATGAAATGGTTATGGATTTAGATTTTTGATGGTTGATATGCGTGTGTGCGTGTGTGCGTGTGTGTGTGTGGCAGCGAGCACATGAGGTAGCCTAGTTCAATTTTACATACTGTTGCAAGAAAATCTTTGTGAGCACTTTTGACTGTCTGTTTTGACTTACTTGAAATCAGAACACATTTATTAATTAATGCAGAAATCCAGGTAATTTCAAAGGATCTGCAAGCCTATTTCTTGCAATTGTATGTTGGCGCACACAGATAAGTGGAATACACATTATCTGCCCATCGGTTTCGCGTGTGTGTGGTTCACTCTGCCTATGCACGTCTTTTTGATGTGGTTTTATTTGCACCCTTGATCTCTCATAAAAGTAGCTGCCCACTTGTCATGATTTGAACCGTAATGGGTTCAACGTCAGAGACTTCACTCAGGATTCGTCCGCATGTGGAAGATTCGCAGGGAACACCATTCGCCTGGGTGCGGTCCGGCAGTCACGAATGCTTACGGTCTCCTCACAAAGCTCGCCATGAAACCTGGTGCTCCCTGGGAAAAGTCCCCACTCCCCTACAGCGCTTTGAGACAGATTAAGGCCTTTGATTCATTGGAACTGGAAAGACCCATGTCATTACCTGTTTCCATACCTGAACTTTCATATTTACAGATTTACTGGTGCTAATCCACCACTCCACCCGAAACCCAAAATAACTCAGGTTAGGGAGCAGTGATGTGACGGTGACATCGCTGGTGCCTTGGAAAGCTTCTGACACCGTGGAACTCTGCACCCTAAAACAAAGAGCCTGTTTTTAGCCCCCCACCACCATAAGCCATAATAAGTGTCCTAAAAAGATCTCCCACAGGCTGCCTGTGTTACTTACAACTTCATCATTTCAACACCTTGTGTGTATCTTTGTTTGTGGTAGTAATAATATGAAACGGCCTACTGAATTAGAAGTCTATAACTGTTATTAATTGGGCTATTAATTGGTTTTAAAGGCATGCAGGTTTACCTATTTTTCATAAGATGGTTATTCCTTTCCTTTTTGCTCTATACTTTGTACTTTTGTTAGTGAGATTTAATCCCCTATAATATTACAAGAGGAGAGAAGTACCCCGTCCATGATTTTAAAACAGTGGATGGGGTCCCGTGGGTGGCGGTTAGGCAAGTGGGTGGGTTTATATCATCGGTGGCCTTAATGAACAGAGGGAAAGACTAGTTTGTTTTCGTTGTACAGAGAATAAATGGCATCAAATTAAATCTTTTTGTATTCGTACCTGTTTGTTCATGACCGATTTCTCAAATCGCAGATTTATGTCGGCATTTGTATCTTACGTTTCACTAAATGAAGCAATGAACGTCAAATGTAAAAAAATGTTCGCTAAGCTAACATTGTTATGGCATTTTACGCAGTAATTGAATTCTACTTAACTTCGCATAGACTTCTTTTCGATCGATTAGATATTTTTTTTTCAGTTACTATGCAAAATGGGTAATTCAAGTTTTGTACACTGGAGGGCGCACACTATCAATTTTTAGTAGAAGCGGGAAGACCACTTCAGGTTTGAGATTAGAAGTCATCGAGACAAGTATTTGAGGAAGAGAAAGATTTATGAGGGGAAAAAATTAACTTGTAAATAAAAACTGAAAAAATAAGGTCAGCTTATGGTTCTTCCTACATTAGTAAATTATACTGAATGACAAATGTTTATATAGTACAAGTCTATATTTTGTTGTGCTATATAGCCTTAGTGAAATATCGTCAGCAGCATAAAAGTAAAATGTATTAGGCATATGGTTAGTAATTTAGACAATTTTCATCATTCGACCTGTAGAGGGAGTCCCATAGAAAATCGATAGGAGGGGCTACATCGGTCGACAGCTGTTCCAGGGAAGGGAAAAGCAGCAATATTCATGCGGAGTCCAGTTTGGGCCAACCCATGTTACTTTAATCGCTCTATTCTGGTCATAAGGGTGTCAATACTAACAAACGCAAGGTATCCGAGTACGTAGTTTCGTTTGCTTTAGGTATAGGCATAGTTTGCGGTTATTGTCGCTTATCCAGCATTGATCTCGAGCGCTACCAAGACAAGCGGGTGTCAACAGCCTGTATGGAATCGACTGAAAAGAGCGAGTATTCAACGCAGTAGGTTACCAGCATACAACAGAGGCTGTTGGAGCTACTCGGGGCTGGATGTTCTCGGCCTTATCCTCCCCAACGGCCCGCCATGGGGGAGACCAAAATTATTTACCACCTCGACGACCAAGAGACTCCTTACCTGGTCAAACTACCCATTCCTGCAGAAAGGGTTACTCTCGCGGACTTCAAAAATGTCCTCAATAAGCCTAACTATAAATTTTTCTTCAAATCAATGGACGATGATTTCGGGTAAGGCGACGTATTTTCGGAAAATAGCAGTATTGTTCTGTATATTTTACTTCGAATGTAAATTAATTACTTTTAAATGTAAACCAGGTTATGCATACAGGTTTATTCATCAGTGTTCTTCAGTTAAATCAGGTTAGAGCTGACTGTTCTTTTATAAATCCCTCTCGTGCCTTTTCCAGGCTAATTCCTGCTGTTCAGGTGGTTTCGGAAGTCGCCGTACATTAAAGAGGATATTGTATGCGTGCTATATCTTTAGATTAATCAACTGGCAATAATCCAGAGGATCTTTCAAACACTAATAGCGTCCATTTTGGAAATGGAGGACACCTATATATGGTTATTGGCAGTGGGATGGGAGTGGGAATGGTTTGCATTTGTAAGTCTTCAGGTTTTTCGTTTTACGGGAGGACATGTAGTTAATGGGCATCAAAAGGAGCTGCTTGGTTTTTGGTTCGGAGGAGGTGTTCAGGATTTCACAGATCAACCAGCAAACGGCTGTTTTAGAGTAGCCAGGAAGAAAAGGACCCTGTCGGTTAACAAGTTAGGAATGAGCCAAGCTTGGCACTTGCTGTGTAGAGGGAGGAGGGTGAATTCGTAAAAGTAGCCCAGTGAACAATGATTCTTGGCCATAAAGACTTTAAGTGGTGTTTAAAATCATGTAGCTAGTTCTAATTATATATTTTATCTCGTAGTGCCACCGGAAGACATCTAATCACATATATTGCTTTTCCCCTCTGTGAATAGACTATTCTTTCAACGAAGGAGGTGTAATTTATAGTGGTTTTCATATTTAGAAACTTTGGTAACAGTCAAGTAAGACATGCTGCTGTCGCAGTTTAAATCTGTTTCGTTGGTCGAAATTCCTTTTGTTCTCGGTAGATCTCATAAAGGCGGACAACCGTCGCGCTGGCCGCTTGCCTATAGGATTCATCATCGGAGCAAGGCAACAGATAGCCCAGCCTCTCGTGTTGTAATTATTATAAACAAGCTATAGTCAATCTATTACACAAGTTATATAACTAGCCGTTGCAGTTTGAGCGCACCTGCTTACCTCCGGTATACTCGATGACACTTTTGATAAGATTTGGAAAAAGTAGGCTCGTCCCCACACAATCCGCTCTAAACAGTAATCCCCTCTGCGAGTTTCAAATCCATACAGGTTTTTGTTTGATATTCTTGGCATGCCAAGGATTTCTCGTGTACATTTGCCTTATCTGACTGCCAGCCACACACACACACACACACGCGCGGACACGCGCGCAACCGTCTAAACAAGAGCACAGCTGTCCACCATGCTTGTTTGTATCGGTCTTGTCCAGACCAGCTCGCGCAGGTGAACAGCAGGCCATTGTTCTGTACCCGGGGCATAATTTCCATTCTCTCCGGCTCACACAACAAACAGAGTCTGGAATATATTTTATTATGTATATGCTGTTGTGGCAGGTCATACTATTTCTTAGAAGAATGAGCCTTGTCTATAAGTATTTGCTGGGTTTAAGATATTTTTTTTATCCTCTTGTGCTGAAGCAGTGTATTGGTTTATAAACTAGTTTAGGATTTGGGGCTTCATGTGTATGACAGTTGAAATAAAAAGACAATATATTGTGGAATTGTTCTTCCTCTAAAATAGTTTTTATGCTAATGTGTGTGTGGTTGCATGTTCATGCATGCACTGTATTTATTGTTTATTTATAATTCACATGCACAATGTACAGGCATTAATAACCCTTCAGCTAAACGCTCACCTAGTACTATAACTGTGTCATTACCCTTATTTAGCGAAACCTCTTTTCACAGAAACATCACCCCATCACATAATGTTTTTTGACATATTCATCGTATCTATTGGGAAGAGCAAACATTAGGTTAGAGTTGGAGTCAGGCTCTTTGTCTCTGTAGTCTTAATGTTCACTAAGTTGGCCAAGTTTACTTTTATACTTATGGCATGTAGCAGACATCCTGAGCGACTAATAAAGGTGCTTTGTGATCATACATTGTTTTCACACTTTAAATATATGCCTACTTTGCCAAGGTAGCCTGTTGGGGGTGTATTTTGAAGCTGGATTTGTGTGGTTAGCCAGCACTTTCCAGGCTGAACTTGAGGTATTTTTGAGCTGGTCTAAACAAACAAACGCTTCTCATGCTACTATAAACCAGTTAACCAACTGACAGCAGTCAGTACAGCTTTGCGGTACCAGTGATGATTATGGTTGCTTTGTTTATTGACATGAATGAGGTATTTCATTATAAAACACTTTAGAAAATGACTTGATGGGACTATGACAGCTCCCTCTGAGTCTTACACTTTTAAAAAAAATGGTTCAAGATTTTAGGAATTTGTCCCTTTTTTGTACAAAATCAGAGTGAGATGATTTCACTCAATATTCACATAATAGTGATTTTGGTTTTATGCTGAAATAGGTATTTGAACTGAATTTGATACCATATTTTCAGAAATAACAGTAATGTGACTGTGTTAAGACTATTGCTTTCCTTGACTTTCCTTTGACCACCTCAGTCCCTCACCCCCCCCCCCTCATATTTTAGGTATTTATAACAAAAAAGTCAACATTAACCCATTATCCTTTATGACACTAGCAGTTTCCCACCCTTTCATGTTCCCTTAATCCCTTTGTACTCTGGTTCACATCTTTTCTGTCCTTCTGCTTATTTACATTCTGGAAATCTGTCCAGATTCACTGCAGCTGCATGGTAGGAGAGGATAACATTTCAGTCACATTCATGTGTGCTGTTATTGTTAATAAAGAATACAAGTCATGTATCAAGCAACTTTAAATAGAAATGCTTTAAAGATAGATAGATTGATAGATAGTCAAAATTATTGGGTTTCTGTAAATGTTAGTTCTTAAAGCCTTAAATAATGGATTTAGAATGGATTGATTTAGAACTGCGGAACTGGTTCATTCCCCATTGTCATTTGATTTCTGAACATAGCTAAACTGGTATTTTATATCAGTCAATCAAATTTAATTTTCACTTCAACAACTGCACAGCTCTAACTGTAAATAAGTGCAAACTTCGTTAAAGCACTCGAGAGCTACATCTGTGATGGATCAGCCCGCGTATCCAGCATGCAATAGAAAAAGAAAAAGATTTATTTTGGGTGCTCATTGGCTAAGTGCGTTATTTCATGGCTTTTTGCAGTATCATATTCCAGAGGCCTGTATTGTAAAAACAGTTAACAAATGATTTACTGTGCAGCTCTAGCGGTTACCTCAGCCAGTGCCAGGAAAAGGCCTGGCTGTAGATACACTTGAGTGATGAGTAAGGATGGGTTTGGTGGTTTCCATCAGGAATATCTGCTGACTCATGCCCCTTTTCCTCTAACCCGTGAGGGAAGGTGTTGTGGCTCGGCTTTGGTTGGCCGTCGTTTCCCTGGGGCTTCTCAGACTCCCAGTCCCCAGGGAGTTCTGTGTTTTTCTCCTCTGTTTAACAGCCCTGGGTTGTCAACTAACTGCCAAACCTTTCAGGAAGCAAGGAGGGCGTGTTAGGATTGAACCGGGCGAGTTCGGCGGTCCTGCGGATCAGCTGCCAAGCTTCTTCTCTTGATGTTTTGGTCGTCTGCTTTTCTTTCTGTCGTCTTGTGCGCGTTCCTACAGCCCGTGTTCTGATCGAGGGGAAGAGCAGTCCTCTGTGAGCGCAGATTCACCTCCTGTCCCGCGCTGTTTTAACTGAATGCAATTCATAAATCTATCGTTTTAACATAAGTTTTCTAAAACTATTCTTTATAGAAGAGCTCGGTCATCGTCAGCTCGATCGGTAGAATCTTTAACTATCAGGCCATTTAGTGAACTAGTTTTCTCAGTTGGCAGCAACTCCCCTGTTCAGTATGCAGATATTATTCTATACCAGCTGTGTGCATAATCGTTCTCAATGGTAGCCAAACATCACAAGTCATTATGAACAGACCTAAAATTGACCAATAACGGTTGTTCTATGGGCCAGTTTACATGAATCCAGACTGCACTGATAAGACCCTGGACACTGAGGACAGGCAAGTTTTCCCTCACTGAGAGGACCTGCTTTGCATGCACACGTTGCCCTGATTTAATTTCGTCATCAGGCAGACACGAGCTCTGGTGAGGCCGTCTCCTTCCATTCCTGGCATGCTGATGTGGACCTGGCAAAGCCAGCGGGCACACGCTGCCCACTCATAGCCCCCCTGTGTGGTGGGCACACAGGCAGCGCAGTGCTCGCTCTGTACTCTGTTTATACCACCTCAGAGTCAGAGCCTCTACCAGGGCAGGTTTTTTTGGGGGTTTTTTTGATTACCCCCACTCAAATGCCTGCCACAGCTTGATTCCTGCCTACACCTTGCGAGGTTATTTGGTGGTTAGGACATATTTATTATGATGTTGTCACTGTGGGTGTGTTCTGCAGGTCTGGCTGTTGTAGGAAGGTTGCAGAGCAGGTCTCATGGTGCCCCCCTCCCTCCCTCCCCACCCCCCCTTCCTCCCTGGATTTTCTCATAACAGCTGCATGGACAGTGGAGTCATTTACATCATGATTATCACTACAGTACACACACATATTCATACACACACACAGCTGAAACAGATGGAGAGACCGTTTAGCACTGAGGCACTCTCCAGTTGACAACAGGACTGAGAACGAGAGAACATTTTAATGTTTTTTTTACTTTTTTTTTTTAAAGGAAACAAAATTACAGTCTGTTGATTCGCTTCTCCCCAGGCACACAGCAGCTCTGTTAACTGCTCTTACATAGCTAGAGCTGCATGAGATGTTTGAAACAATTTATTGTGATTATGTGCCTTTATACTGCGATTATATTAAAAACATCAGCAAACTCTTGGTTTGATATGGACGTGACCAGGAAATCATCTACAGAAAACATCAGTCATATTCACGTGTCTGTGACATAGGCCACAGGGCGACTCGTTTCAGTAACCGTGGTTACATTGCTTGTAGCCAATAATACTTTCCTTCATCTTTGAGAGTCTCATCCTTGTCAGCGGGAAGGTTTACATGGTTTCTTGACATGAGGTAGAAGTGGAAGAATCCGCAAAACTTCACTACAGTCAGCTGTAGCGGTTTGTCACGTGGGAATCCAAACTTTCCGTTTTTTTCTTGGCTGATTCCCACGTGTGAGTCAGATATCGTCGGCCCTGAAACTGTGTTCCTGCGTGTGAACCGCAGAGCCGAGCTGTTTGGTGCTCGTCTCCGTCTCCCTTGTGTTCACCTCTCCCCGGGTTGCTGTGCTTTCTTCAGCAGAAAATGTGGATTTAAAGTGGATTTAAGGGAATGGTGATTCTGGCAACACCCTCTCTCCCTCTGTCTCCCTCTCTCTGCCTTTTTTTGTTTCTCTGACACACATGTACACAGCTAACCACATTTGCTTACTACAAGTTTGTACTGGAATTTTCACTGTGTCCAGAAGAGAGAGAGAAAGAGTTGATGTGAGGGTGTGTTTGTGAGAGAGAGAGAGAGAGAGAGAGAGAGAGAGAGAGAGGTCAGTCTGGTACAAGCTGTCCGGTCCAGTAAAGAGTTCTCTTCACTTCTTGGCTGCTTGTGTCTCTGTGGCTGAGTTAATGTTTCTTTAAAGGAGACTGACCTACTTTCCCTGTTTTATTTTCCTGTCTTGTTCTGTCCCCTGTGGGACTCTGAAAGTACGACTTTGTGTGTATTAGGGAATATTTACATATTGTATGTGTGTGCACTTCCCGGCGTATTGGCATTGTGTGTGTGTGTGTGTGTGTGTGTGTGCTGGCCCTCGGTGGGTCTTTAATCCGTAGATGGCTCATTGTCTATCGTCTGTCTTGTTTTTTAGCCCGTCTGCGCCTCTCCAGACAGCAGAAAAAGAATGCTGTCTCAGAGAGTTAGAGCGTGAGCCCACCCCTCCTCGTTTCTTTCTCCCCTATGAAGCCATTGCCCCCAATCCCCGTCCTCCAAACCCCCCCCCCCTTCTGTGGGAGTTCAGGGTTCTAATTTGACTGCTGTTTTCTGGAGTAAATCTAATCACGCCAGGCTCTGAAGAGAGAAGGCCTCTTTATTAGTGGTCAGGTCTGCTTACAAATCAATGGGCTTGTCCACACACGCGCACCGGCCGGATGTAGCGCCCCAGTTCCACTGGGCAGGCACTGGCAGGTGTGCACTCTATGTGTGTGTGTGTGTGTGTGTGTGTGTGTGTGTGTATAAGTGTAATGGTAAAAGTAAAGAGGGTATATGAGAGGTTGAGTGGACATGCAAGTTCAGAGACTCCTTTTATATCTGTAAGGAAAGATGGCCGAGGGAATGGTTGGTTGATGGATGATGGAAAGCGGTCATGCCGTGTGACTGTGACCAGCCCTGTTTATATCAGGAACTGTAGGGATGATCATGTTAAATGCTGAGAGGCTTTGAATGTTGACCTTTAAAAGAAATTTAGATGTAAGTATGAACGAAGGACTTTCAGAAGTGCTCGGTGACTTTAAACCCGATCCTTTCTGAGCTTCAGACATGCCTGTCAGCCAGGTGAGGAAGAGACTGGCTCTAATAACATTACAGTGCTATTATACTGTTGAGTAAAGTATGTCAGTAGTACCAAAATGATATACAAAGTCCCTTTTTAAGGTTGGTTTAAATGGTTTAGACTTCACGTGTAATTGTTTGGGGAGCTACCAGAAGAGGTTCAGGATTAGAGGATCCGCTATTGGTTCAATTCGACTGTGTTTTCTTTCTTTTTTTTGCCTGTCTACGTCTTTTTAACAGCACAGACATCATCGGTTTCAGCGAGACTGAGAACCTTCCAGAAGAGAGGCAGGATATCAGTGGGGGGAAGTAGAGAGATCTTCAGGATGGCTGACAGCGTGGGGCTGCTCCTGTGGAGGAGAAGAGCTGTGTGTAGAAGGCAGAGAGAATGGTGTGTGAGCTGTGTGTAGACGGCAGAGAGAATGGTGTGTGAGCTGTGTGAAGAAGGCAGAGGCAGAGCGAAGGGAGGTGCCACTGGGATACTGCTGCGCTGCATAGGGGGCGCCATAATCACCCAGAATCCGCAGAGCCGCTGTACATCACAGACGATGAGGTGCACAGAGTGGACTAGAGAAGGATGTGGTGCTGCGTGCAGTCATGGCTGGGAAACGATCTATGACTTTTCTGTATATATTGTGGCATATCCCTTAGGTATTCTCACATATCCGTCATGCACGCACACACACACGCGCCCTCACAACCGCTGTTTAAATTCAGATACACACTACAGTGCACATACACGGAGACAGAGAAAACACTGCGTAAAGCACCACACGGTCAAACGCACGCACAATAATTGGTAACAAGGTGTGTTATATGGCCTGAAAATAGCCTCTGGTCCTCGCATGGGAATCTTGCGCAATAGGAAAAAATGTACAGAGGTCGTAAAAAAATATAAGCTGGAGTATTTGCTACTGGAGACCCCACCTTCAGTTAGTCATTTCTGGCTTGTGGAATGAACACAGAAGGGAAGGGTGAGAGGAGGAGGAATGCTCCGAGAGCTCAGGCCAGGGTTAGGGCTCTGCTCTGGACGTCCGGTTCTCCCGCAGGGCCGACCGTGCTGCAGATCCCGGAGTGGAGGGTAGGAGCCGGGGAGAGCAGGAAGGCGCCATGGAGACGCAGGTTGGAGGGCACCTAGGGGTCGTCACCGAGGACTTCAGTGGTGAACAGGGGACGTATTAGCTTGGCGAGAAAGTTCCTCAGGTGTGGTCTTTCTCCTGAACTTCCGGCTTTGTGTAAATGCACTCAGCAGCTAAAGAATAGTTTGTCCCAAGAGATTTCCATGGTCTAAATTACCTGAGCCTTTTATGGAGACCTTGATAATCACACGAATTATGTACAGAGCCAACGTAAATGCCCAGTGGGGGAAAAAAAAAGTGTTCCGCAGGAATCACTGGACCAGCTGTACGTACATTCCACAGAAATGGTGCGGTGTGGTGTACTGGGCCCAGTAAACCATTCCCAGTGCTTCCCAGCAAGGCGTGTTACTACCCACTGGCCAGACGCAGATGTACTGGTCGGTGCGGCCAGCGCCGCGTTCCTCTCCCAGCGTCTCGAGTTCAAATCCCGCCACGCCCACGGCCAACAGATGGAGGGGTCAGGGTGGGGTGTGAGCGCCGCAGCTCCGCCCTGGAGCACGGGGAGTGAAGAGCTTCGCCTAGGGCTCTGGCAGTACGCACGTTAACTCTTGCGTGACTTGCGTTTGCACCTCATTTACACATGGCTGGCTGATCTACATACGTGGCCACCAGGCTCACTCTGGTCTGAGAAGTGCAGAATGCTAAGCCTGAAGCTTGGTCAAGTAGGAATGATGGGTAGACACACACACACACACACACACACACACACACACACACTTAAGCTTAAGTGGACCACTAACTCATCTGAGAGACAGTGAGATCACGTTCCTCGGTGCTTTTGACTTTCTCAGTCATCACTCTCTGATTCAGCAGTGAATCAGGAAAACGCGATCATTGCTGAAACGTCAATTTATAAGCGCCTCCTGACACACACACACACACACACACACACACACACACACAGAGAGAGAGCAAGACTATGTGTATGTGTGTGTGTGTGTGTATGTGTGTAAGGCATTGCTAAATTTTTATGCATCACTGAATCCTTGAATCAGTTGAACTAAATGAATATACGTCCTTCTGTTACCTTCAGTTAACAAAGAAACTGTCTGATCTGAATCCAGAAATAGTTTCCAGTAGGAAGGGAACGACCTGCACGCAGCCGCAAAGAGCAGAGGATGGAGGATTGATGGGTGGGGCTATTTAACACCCACAACAGATATAATATTAACCCGGTGCAGAAGAGGGTGGTGAAGGAAAGGGAGGTGGAGATATAAGGAAGAGGCAGAGGGGGGTGGTGTGTGTGTGTGTGTGTGTGTGTGTGTGTGTGTGTGTGTGTGTGTGAGAGTGTGAGACAGTGTGATCCACGTTGAGTTCCATAGTACCGCCGATGTCTGCTAAAGCCACACCCTGAGGTTAAGCCCCTGCTGCAGAAACACCCAGAATTATGCCAGGTTTGTGTGTGTGTATGTGTGGGTGTGTGTGTGTGTTGCTATGGATACAGAAGGTAAAATGCATCTCTCGGTCCCAGTATCTCACTGTTCATTATCTCTCAGCGGGGGGAGTGGATGGGAGACTCATCACTTTCCGATCTGTGCACCTGAATCCACGCGCAGGTCTGTGGAGCCACCCTGAGCATCTGAACAGACGTCCACTCTGACCAGACACACACACTCACACACACACACACACACACACACACACAACATACAGCACTTTGCTCTCACGTTATTGCCCCCATAATGAAGCAGATGTGACTCAAGGCAAACAGGGGGAAGATTAGAGTTTACAAGGGAGAAGAATCTCCAGGCTCCCACTCTCGTCTGTCTGCTCATAGGGACATGCCTGTTGACATGTTTCACGCGTGCCATAAAGTCTGTGCATGTGAGGGTGTGGCGAGGCTGAGAGAGTGTGTGGGTGTGATTAAAGATAGCTGAGTTTTGATTTATAATGCATGAGTGCTTCAACGATCGTTAAGTACGTTTCTGTTATTAATATATCATGCGTCTCTGCGCTCCGAGCCTCACGTCGTTTACAAGCCAGCTGTCTTTCACCCCTCTTCTCCTTGACAATGGTTCCTATGACAACAGGGGTCAGTCAGGGTCAGCACCTTTTCAGGGAGCAGCTGGGAAGACGGGAGGGGCCGGGGAACGGGCGCAATGAATTTTGTTTAACCTGTCTGTGTGTGTGTGTGTGTGTGTGTGTGTGTGTGTGTGTGCGTGCGTGCACATGCGTATGTGCATTAAACAGACGGTTTAAGATATGACAGCAGTGACACTCCTTTATAGAGTGAAGTCGGCCCATCAATTAACCATGGGATTACGTGAGCTCTCTGCTTGAGCCAAAACAAATTAAACCAAATTAAACAGGAAGTCATTTTCAATTTTGTGCTTGGTGAAAAACTTTTTTCCTTCTGTACAGAATAATGCCTTTGGCCTTTTAAGGATAAAAAAAGAAAAGTTGCTTCACATTAAAAAAAAAAAAAAAAAACGTACTTATGAGCTGTTACTTCATTTATCTTGTCTGCCTGCTGTTTTGTTTGATTAGCTTTTGTTTGGTGTGTCTGAATCCACAGGGTTGTGAAGGAAGAGATTTCAGATGACAACGCCAGGCTGCCATGTTTCAATGGCCGTGTAGTGTCATGGGTGAGTGTGTGTCCTTGCACGACACCGCCAACACACACGTACGTCTACATGTATGTTCAGCACACACGTACATCTACACGTATGTTCAACACACACGTACATCTACACGTATGTTCAACACACACGTACATCTACACGTATGTTCAACAAACACGTACATCTACACGTATGTTCAGCCCACATGCACACCTACACGTATGTTCAGCCCACACGTACACCTACACGTATGTTCAGCCCACATGTACATCTACACGTATGTTCAACCCACATGTACACCTACACGTATGTTCAGCCCACATGTACACCTACACGTATGTTCAACCCACACGTACACCTACACGTATGTTCAACCCACATGTACACCTACACGTATGTTCCTGAACCCGTGAGGGTCACTCCCTCCTGCTGGCTCGTTTCACCAGAGGCGAGGGTTATTACACTAGTCCTTATTACATGCTTCATTCCCACTGGCCATCGTAAACCTAAACTTCGTGGATCTCGTATCCAGAACGATGGTAACACTACTCGACTGTGGCCGAGGGCGAGCGATCGGTCAGACGCAGCGCGGATGTGAAGACGGATCTGATGTGGGAATAAGGGGGGGGGGTCACTCTGGGATGCATTGCCACTGAGTGTTTATCAATTAGGAAACAGCTGCCCCTCACGGCAGACTAACTGTTAGCTTATAGCACATGTGAAGATGGATGCTCACAGCAGCTGTGTGTGTGTGTGTGTGTGTGTGTGTGTGTGTGTGTGTGTACGCTGTTGAGGTGTGAAGTGTTTTCATGGGGCAGCCTGGCTAAATGTCTGTGTAATTGGAATTTGTGTTCTGTCTCTGTTTGAACTTATGGTATTAGTGCATGTTTGGGAGCAGGCCTGCTGCAGCTGTGTGTGTGTGTGTGTGTGTGTATTCATGTACATGCATTTACATGTTTATCTGTGTCTGTATGTGTGTGTGTGTGTGTGTTTTCATATGCATGCAATTTACATGCGCATACAGTTTACATGTAGGTTGTGTGTGTCTGCATGTCTGTTTTTTTGTACCTGTGTGTGTGTGTGTGTGTGTGTGTGTAAGAGAGAGAGATTGCTAGCTCTAGTGAAGCACTGTGTTGTAAGAGAGCACAGTGGAGCTCTGAAGATGAACCGAACCCTCTCATGTTTCAGCCTCTCAGTTACACACACACTCGGTTACACACACATACTGCCTCAGTATTGCATATATAGTTATACTTGCTCTGCAGTTTCCAGACTGAACTGCATTTGCATATTATTGTAAAGACATGCACGATATCTTTCTTATTCTCTCTCAGACATACAGATGCTGTCCACAAATTCCATACCCTTGCGATTTCAGAGGATATACCCACTCCTCTCTCTCTCTCTCTCTCTCTCTCTCTCTCTGTCTCTCTCTCTCTCTCTCATTCACTCTCTCTCTCTCATGCCCTGTTCCAAACACACATGACTTTCTCTTTTTCGCCAAGACACACACAGGAAAAATGCACTCATTCAGGCAAGAACGCACAGAGCTTGCGTTGCCAGATCCTCCCCCCATACCTCTTCGTAATCCCCATTCCGCGGTGAGACAGAAGGTGTGCTCTTTATCGCCGCTTACTCCCCGCCGACTGCCCATGTGCGAGGCAGAGCGTGAGGCAGAGCGTGAGGCAGAGACGGTGGGGGCCAGCACCTGGTGTTCGGCCGATATGCGCTTCCTCTCTTTTTGCCTGCATACCGGCTGCTCCTCCGGCCAGCGGGATCTTGGGCGCCCTCTAGTCAAGTCAAATCAAGCTAAAATGTATTTAGCTAGCAGATTTTTACAACAGCCGTCATCACAAAGCAGCGTTACAGATGTCTGAGCAAACCGAGGGCAACAGTGGCAAGGAAAAACTCCCTGAGAACAAGAGGAAGAAACCTTGAGAGGAACCAAGACTCAACAGGTCCATCCTCTTCTGGCCGACCACCAGTCACCACAATAACAACAGTACAAACAGTAAGGTCTACCCATTTTCAGCAGTGAGTGATGTTCAGTTGGTGAGACTCAAGCAGAGAAAGAGCATCAGGGTGGATCAAGCAGATCAGCAGATCATGAGTCAGGAATCTGGATCTCTAGTATCTCCTGGAGCCTCAAATGTAGCATGAGTAGCTCGGCCGTGTGGGAGGTGAAAGGAGATCACAAAACATTAGGGGTGCTCTTGTAATGCAAGATGTACACTTGTGCAAAGGGCAAGCAGAGACTCTGGCAGGACTAGCTATGACAGCATAACTAAAAAGGGGGAGAACCAGGAAGTTCACAGACATGCGGGAGCCCTGGGACGTTAAGCATCCAGCCAATCACGGTCACAAACTTGAGTGAACTTGTGAAATGGGAGGGTGACAACATCTAAACATCCCAGTTTACCAAAACACTTTCATGCTCATGAACATATTAACAAGAAGCTATTAACAAAATGCCTAAACAAGTATGTCTTTAACCTAGAAGGTTATTCCATAACTGTGGGGCTTTGTAAGGAAAGATTTTCCATCAGCTGTAGTCTTCATAATCTGAGGTATCACAAATAACCAGCACCTTTTGATCAAAGTAGGCAAGGCGGTTCGTAGGAGACCAGAACCTCGGTCAGGTACTGTGGAGCAAGAACTTTTACTGCTTTATTAGTATTAGTAATTTAGAATCAATACGAAATTTGAGGAAAAGACGGGTGTGATATGTTCATATCTTCTAGTTCTAGCCCTCTGTTGGCCACTTCCTCTCTGACTGCCTCGCCCAGGTTGGGGTCTGTGGACCGTAGACACCGCGTGCAACCTCGCTAGTGCCGAAAACAGACCTCGCGCGAAGCGCTAGTCTCCGCTAATCGGATTAGCTAACTGAAGTCACAGGGCGAGTGGAAAACACTCCCGGAAATATCCGTTTGCGAGGAGAAGACCAAGCCGGAGAGCTGGGAGGCAGTGGGCCGGGTGCTGTCAGAGCGGAGGTGTGGAGAAGGAGTCCTCCGTCTTTCTTTACACCTCCTCCGCTCACTCTTCCACTCCGGCCTCTTACAGAGGTCGAACATTACCCTCCCCACCTCATTTATTTCCTTCTTAAAAAACTGATGGTACTTCCTTGCTTCTGTATGTGTGTGTGTGTGTGTGCGCGCGCGCATGTTTAAAGACAAAAGTGAAACCCATTTGCAGAATATATTCATAGAGCTTTGCCCTGTATGGTTGAGCTGAAAAAATTATTATAACTGTTATTCTTTGTCTTTGCTTTGTTAAAGTTGCTGTCTCTCTCTTTCTCTTTCTCCCTACCCGTCTCTCTCTCTCCCTCCCTGCCTGTCTCTCTCTCTCTCCCTGCCCGTCTCTCTCTCTCTCTCTCTCTCTCTCTCTCTCGTTCTCTCTCTTGCTCTCTCTCTGCCCATCTCTTTCTCTCTGTCCAGCTGGTGTCAGCGGATGGCTCCCATGGTTCAGATGGAGGCTCAGCATGTGCTGACAGCCAGGCAGAACTGCCTCCACCGCTGGAGAGGACAGGGGGCATTGGAGACTCCCGACCTCCCTCCTTTCAGTGAGTAACCCCGTAGCAGCCTCCGTCTGTGAGTGTGAGTGTGTGTGTGTGTGGGTGGGTGGCAAACTCATCATTAACACATTTATCCACAGCTGTGGATCCATCATCCAGTTCTGAAGGATCTTGCAAGTTCATTACAAAAGGTGCCTCACACAGACTCGTTAGCCATCTCCAGGGCACAGATGTCCTCCAGTTAAACTAATCACACTCGTCTCTGCCTCCTGACTGACGGAGTGGGAGGAGTCTGGGGCTGTATCTGAAGTGGTCCGGCCAATGGGTGCATCCTATGCTGGAGCGCAAATCTCCGCCCCTTAAACCTCAGAGGCCGTCACCTGGAAATCTAATCACAGCCTCCGGTTTGTCTGACATACTCGTCAATCCGGATCAATATCCTGCTACAAAAGCATTGGTTTCCTTAAGTTTTCGTTCTGCTGTGTACGTGTCATTTTGCATGTGGTTGTGTGTGAAGATGTTTAGATGACTATAAATTGGTTTTTTTTGAAGGTATATTTGTGATATACAGTTATTTTGGTGACCACTTTGAAGTCTTTTTTTGTTTTTTAAAGCTTTGATTAGCTTTATACCTCCGATTGTGATAAAAGAATATAGAAAGTGGGCATACACACCCCTTCATGAATACCATGTATTTGGTGCAGACTTTTTTTTTTTTAAAGGACGTCTTTGTATGCAAGTAACAGACAAGCCATTCCCCACTGGAACTTTAGCATCGCAACTCACAAAGGTTCATATTTTACCCGTAGGTCTGAATGTTTGTTGGCCCGCCTCTTTATCTTTGTGTGAACATGTGTGTATGCGTGGTTGTTTGTCCTGCTGGTGTTTCCTGTGTGTGTGTGTGTGTGTGTGTTTCCTGCTCTGTCTCTGTGGCTGCCGGCCACCCTGTGTGCGTGGCTTAATTATTAAATCAGTGGACATGCTACTGGGAGCAGTTTGGAAAAGTACAGCAATTTATGAGCGCCCCCTGCTGGTGGCAGGGCCAGGAATATGCAGTTAGAACACACACACACGAGGGCACAAACACACACACAATAGCCCATATGTTGCTCTCTGGATTGGCTGACATTAAAACATCCTGACAATTCTATAACAGCACTTGACATTTTGACAGCAGGGGTCCTGTTAAAAGGTTGAGAGTGTGTGCGAGTGTGTGTGTGTGTGCACGTGCGCGGGTGTGTATGTGAGCACCTCCTCCTTTGTCTCCATTTGTTTGTGCTTCCCCCTTCCGTTTAACATCTGTCCTTCCTGTCCTCTCGTCCACACTGTCCCCCTGCAGTGCCAACCCAGCAGGCAGCCAAGACAACCTGGACAACGACACGGAGCCAGAGGTGGGTCCGTCCACGCGGAGAGACAGGGACCGGGAGAGGGAGAGAGACCGGGAGAGGGATAGAGAACGAGAAAGGGAGAGACCGCGCAGGAAAGACACCCACGACCATGGTGAGGTTCCCCCGTCTGCCTTCCAGACGTCCTGGTTTGGTCTCACGTCTAAAGCGCGTGCTGAGATACTTTTAACAGCTTCCACACTGCTCCATCCTCAGGAATGATCGCTTTTTCTTTACCTGATTCTGGCATGCTCTTGTGTTTGTGTGTGTGTGTGTGTGTACGTTTGTGTGTTTGTGTGCTGTAGGCGGCAGGTTGAACGGGCACTCGCGGCCTGATCACAGGCCTGAGGTCGCTGGCTACGAAAGCTCCTCCACCCTCATGAGCAGTGAGCTGGACACCACCAGCTTCTTCGACTCAGAGGAGGAGGACTCAGCCAGCCGGTGAGAGCTCTCTGGTTCCTATCCAACCTTCTGTAGAAAGAGCTTCAGTAAAGCCAGTTATTCACACTTTTGAAGCAGTTTCACTGACCATAGAGCTGAGGTGGAGAAGAGGCTGTTTTATTCAAAGGCCCGTACACACAGCCGGACAGAACACATATACCCGAGCAGCACAGTCATAGCCTTGTCGAGGGATATCCTGATTCTTGGAGGCTTTTATTTCTGCTTCTGTTTCAGTCCTTCTGGCATAAACACTCTTCTCCCCACATCCAGCTCTTATAGATCACTTAAAGCTCTCCAATCATACGCTCTGGAAAACCAGCACAAAGAAGGGCCTTCTGTTAGTTTGAGCACCATAAGCCCCGATTAAGGATTGGCTGAAAAGCATTACAGGACTTTTTAATGGGACCAATCAGAACGTAGTTGAGGTTGCCCCACTCGGGGCAGTGGGTGACACCAGTTACACGGTTGTGATGTCACTGCAGCTTCAGCGGTTCGACGGAGCAGAGTACGTCCTCGCGCCTCATGAGACGACACCGCCGTCGCCGACGGAAACCCAAAGCTCCGCGGATGGAGAGGGTGAGGCGCCCGTGTGTCCCCTGCTCACACACGCAGGAAGGAGCTATCAGTGTTGGACGGCTCACTTTCAGTGTGTCCTCATTTCTCTCTCCCCTCCTCCTCCCTTCTCGCATTCTCGCTGTCTCTCTCTGGTCTCTCCTCCGTTCTGTCGGTCTCTCCAGTCGTCCTCGTTCAGCAGTGTAACTGACTCCACCATGTCTCTGAACATCATCACTGTCACGTTAAACATGGGTGAGTACGTGCACATCCGCGTATCGCGCTCCTGCCTCCCCGTGTCAGTGAAGCCACGCCTCCCACACCGTAAGCTCCACCCCACCTTCCTGTTAACGCCTGTCAATTTGTCCTCCCTTCCCCCGCTCTTGCCTTCTGGGAACAACCCACTGCTCGTGTAGAGAAGTATAACTTTCTGGGCATCAGCATCGTGGGCCAGAGCAACGAGAGGGGGGATGGAGGCATCTACATCGGCTCCATCATGAAGGGTGGAGCCGTGGCGGCTGATGGACGCATCGAACCAGGCGACATGCTGCTGCAGGTCTGTGCGTCTGTGTGTATGTGGTGTGCACAAGTGTACACACTACCAGTCAAGTCTGAGTGAATATCATAAACCAAACATTTTAAAACATTTTTGATTTACAGCTAGAAAATCATAATACACTGCATTATTGTCTCTTAAGGCAGCAAGTGGTTGGTTTGCTTTATTTTATGTAACATTTGTAGAAGTTGGACATAAACAATCTAAAACTTATAAAGTTCAAAACATTGAACAGTTGCTGGTATAATATACAAACCCCTTTTTATCTCATGGTGGTTGTATAGTGAGACACGACCAAAACAAGAGCTCGTTTACTGTGTTTTAGGTCAACGACATCAACTTTGAGAACATGAGCAACGATGATGCCGTCAGGGTGCTGAGAGAAATCGTGCACAAACCAGGGTAAGACATGCTGCTGATGGCTGCGATGACTCGTGCCCGAGGGGGGAGGGGTGTTGGCTGCGTGCCAACTAAGCGGCTGGATGTTCTGTTCACAGCCCCATCACGCTGACCGTGGCAAAGTGTTGGGACCCGAACCCACGGAGCTGCTTCACCTTGCCACGGAGTGAGTGTTCACGCGTGTGTGTTGTGTGTTGGTCCTAGGTTTCAACGAACACACTCAGGCTCTTGCTTGGGTGAAATGTACTCCCTGAGTTTGTCTGTTCGGTCTTACCTACATGAGCTTAAGATTTACCACAGCAGAGGTTTTTTTTGTTGTTGTTGTTGTTGTTTGTTTATTCTAAAAGAATTCTAATGCTCCAAATGTATAGGACTGACACTATCAATAAAAAAAATGGAGATCTGAACAGACAGTTTAGCTGTTTAATCACTTAAAATAACCCAGACCCCCATTTTGTTCAGGTGAGCCAATCCGTCCCATAGATCCTGCTGCCTGGGTGTCTCACACTGCAGCTATGACGGGGGCGTACCCAGTGTACGGTATGAGCCCTTCCATGAGCACCATCACCTCCACCAGCTCCTCCATCACCAGCTCCATTCCAGAGACCGAACGTAAGTGTTTACCCCCCCACCAGGCCCCACCACCACCACTCCACCCCACCATACCTGCTTCTTGTTCGTCCTCCGGAGCTGCCATTGGCTACCAGTTCACTGCTTACTGGGTGCTTGTTTAATGTCTTTAACAACTAACAGAGGTCAATGTGCATCATAAGGCAGCAAAATGATGATGTTGAAAAGATGCGTTATGGAGATATTAATGGGTCTCTTTGCAAGGTCAGGAAATCCATATTTTGTTTGGGTTGCGTGAGCCGTGTGGCGATTCACACTGCATAACTGAATCCGCTGATAAAGGCCGAATCACCTCGGAATTTGGGTGGTTCCCTGCAGGGTTCTGTGCACATGCCTGGTATTTGCTTCACGCTCAGTACCATTAACTTTGCAGGGTTCGAGGAGTTCCATCTGTCCATTCACAGTGACATGGCAACCGTTGCCAAAGCAATGGCATCGCCAGACTCGGGGCTGGAGGTGCGAGACAGAATGTGGCTGAAGATCACCATTCCAAACGCTTTCATAGGTAATAGCACAATATGGTCAAGCTGGGACCTTAACAAACGTCTTGATGATGTCTTGCAGTGACACTAAACAAAATGCTTCACAGAGCATGACTATATGACTCTATAGCTTATATATAAAATAATTTTAAAAATCATGCCATTAAATAATGTCATGAAAATCTTCTATTATATTAGTCAGCAAAATTTTGGCATTGTTATTTATTGCAGTACTCAGCCTATGCTAAAACAAGGACGTTGTTACTGATGTAAAGCATTATTTTGGTGATGACAGCACCTTCTTGTGGTGAATTATGTTTAATGTGAGTGAGTGAGTGAGTATGTGAGTTACAATCCAGGTCCATGAGGTTCTCCGCATCTAAACATTTGTTTCACATTTAAAAAACTAAAATACACTCAGACTTTAATAAACTTAAACAAAACAATATCAGATTGTTATTGATTCCTTCCTTCATGGTTCACAAACTAAGATGATGCCAAACACATACTGCATATTGTGCCTGTGTTGTTCTGGAGTATGCTTCACCAAGAGGGTGTAGTAGAAGCAAGTTTATTTCCACTATGACATTTGCAATCGTTTTGGATTATCGACATTATTTAAATTTACAGTGGTTTGATCGGTTATGGGTTTCATAACATGGTACATCGACATCAACTTTTAAAGCCCGTAAATGTCCCATTCCGGGTGTAACGTATGTAGCTGACTGTGTGTGCGCAGGTTCAGATGTGGTGGATTGGCTATATCACCACGTGGAGGGTTTTACTGACCGACGAGAAGCACGCAAGTATGCCAGCAACTTGCTAAAGGCTGGATACATCCGTCACACAGTGAACAAGATCACCTTCTCAGAGCAGTGCTACTACATCTTTGGAGACCTCTGTGGCAGTGAGTTTCAAGTCTTTTCTCTCTTTTACTAATTTCATAGATCTTTTGTTATCTATGTGTGATTTTTCCCTTGCGTTGCACTATTTTCACTGGGATTTTGTTATATTTTTTTTTACTGGGAGTTCACGTGATTTCTCGATTGAATCTCAACCAACCACACCCCTCATCTTTTTTTTGCAGATATGGCTCATCTCACCTTGCATGACCACGATGGTTCTAGCGGGGCGTCTGACCAGGACACTCTGGCCCCCCTTCCTCACCCTGGGGCTGCTCCGTGGCCCCTCGCCTTCCCCTACCAGTACCCCATCCCTCACCCGTACAACCCCCACCCAGTGCACGAGCCCGGCTACAGCTACACAGCCGGTGGAGGCAGTGCAGGCAGCCCGCACAGTGAAGGTGAGACCGGCCAGCCATGTCAGTAACTCAGTCCAACAGATTGAAATCGCTTCATCGTCGACTATGGTACGGTTAGGGTTACCTTTTGCTCATTCCTGGAGAGTCCATGACATTTAACAACAAGGTTTGAAATAAAATATTTATATACAGTACAAATATCAGAAAAGACACCCAAGATGATTAGGATTAAATTTAAATTTTATAATAATGAATGTAATGTGATAGCACGATCTTTTTACACAAACGTTTTCGTAATCAGGACCAGGAAGTATTTGTGGTGGCAACAGGTTCTCGTTATGTTACTACACAACTCACTACATGGTCACTGCATGTATCTTAACTAGATGAATAGTTTGGACTGTATTTACACATCCCTACATCATTGAGCCAGCCAATAGGATTCAGTGTTTCTAAGCAACCACGTTGGAAATACTGTACGGCGCACGGGTTGGAAGCGTTCCAGGCCACACCCTTTTGTGTGGAAATTGTTCATACTCACAAATGTTCAGTGTGTATGTTTTCACTCCTGTTTGCCTACGTTATTATTTTAATTTTTGTTCTATGTCCTCTACCTTCCCCTTGCTTTTCTTCGCTCACAGGGAGTCGCAGCAGTAGTTCAAACCGCAGTGGCAACAAGGCCGGCGCATTAGAAACAAAGTCGGGTGGCAGTGGTAGTGAGTCGGAGAAAAGAGAGAAGGCAGCAAGCGAGTACTCAGTGGCGCCACCCAGTGAGCACAGCGTCCGCAGCACCCACAGCACTCATTCGCACGGCCAAAGCCTGGCTTACGGACCTCCTGGCCTGCCACCCCAGCTGCCTGAAGCGGCTGCTCCAGGCTCCCCACCAGGCAGAGACCTGGCTTCCGTACCCCCTGAACTCACAGCCTCGCGCCAGTCCTTTCGCATGGCCATGGGAAACCCCAGTGAGTTCTTTGTGGACGTCATGTGACGTGTTTCAACTGAGCCAGAGGGTTAGGTCTCACACTCAAGAGTTTAAGCGGAAGAACGAACGGAGACGTGTCAGGAAAGAGTGTGCTTTTCGAATGCCGCCGAGGGGTTTGCTGATAATGTGTCTATCCCTCGCATGATCCCTTCCGTGTCCTGTGGCTTGCACTTTCTTCAGTGAAGAAACTGGAATGGATGGAGCTCTTGTCCCTGGCATCCCACAGAGGCTCGTGGTCTCCACCAGTTGGGGCTCTGTGGAGTAGAGCAGGGTTTCCCTACTCTTACTGCTCCCACTGCCAAGTGCAATCTTAAGTATTCTCTGCCCCAGCAAACCTAAGCACATCCGATAATTATCAAGCCCTTCATGAGCTTCTCGGGAAAACTTGAAACTCTAAACAAGTGGGTCCCCAGGACTGCGACTGGGAACCCTTGGAGAAGGGTTCAGAGCTGGGGGGGAAGTTTTTTGGTGTGTTTTTTATGTACTTTGCTGCATTTGTGACTTTTCTTTCAGCAATTTCTTAACCTCAATCAAAAGCCCTTTTTTATTAAACACTGCTAAAAGTGGAGGAGTAGAAACCAGGGAGGAGAACAGTAAGGATCGTAGAGATGGAGAACAGAGGTAGTACCTCTCCCTGTGACTTATCCTTTGCTTTTGAGGTATCAAGTGATTCATAATGATTAAAATGAAAAGAAATGCTATCATATGAAACTATAGACAACTGTTTTATATTTGCCTTTTTGTTTTAGTTTCTCTGTCAGTAATCACATGGAGAGTGAGAAAGACTGGGGTTAAACTGCAGGATGGCTTCACCAAATTCACCAATAGCAACTGTTTTGCTTAGAGGTTTGCTGGATGAAAGACCATTGAAAGACTATTTGTTCAAGACCATAGTAGCTTAATACCTATCTGGGGCTACAAATGTGTTAAATGTCATCCATTTGAGATGTAAAATCTGAAATTAAAGACCATTTTGTTAGTGTGTGCAGTAATGCAGTCGAGTAGGTCTAGTAAGATTACTGTGAGGTTTGATTTAACAAATAAGCAGTCATAGTTATACTGATATACGTGACAATTAACTGAATGAAGCACATCTATAACCTTGTTTGTCTCTCTCTCTCTCTGTCTCTCTCACTCTTCCCAGAACAATCTGCCAATTAAATATCTTTCTTATTTTTTTTTAGCAATAACATTAACATTCTATATTTTTTTACAGTGTAATGTTTATTTCTACTTCTGTACACTTGTCATTATTTTTTTTCCAAAATACATTTATTGCAAGTTTTTAATGATTAGAAACTGGTACTGTATAGTATCAATTGGTTCAATTTAATAATCGCTATACACGATTGTTTTATGCTGAAACAAATTGTTTTTATTTATAAACATAGTTTTATTGGCTAACTATTGCGTCCTTTGAATTCTTCATGTGTCATTTGCCATTTCAGCAAGTAAATTTTTTGATACGGACGGAATAAACAGCTTTTTCTTATCCCCAACCATTACAACTACTTTCAACAAAACCACCTTCAGATCTGTCACACTTCAAAGGCAATAACTGCTTGAGATTTCCGCTTTCTAATAATGTTTTGGTCATGTGGTATTATCTACCCAGCCCTAACAGCTTTTAAAACACTTTGTAAGCTATCCTTAAAGGAATAAAGCGTTTAGATTTTCTGAAGGTTTATCGTTTAACAACATTTTGTAATTGTGGGCTCTCGAAAACTGGATCTAGACAATTTTTAGGTTGGCCGTAACGTCAGTACGTCTTGTCAGCTGACAAAACGGTGTGGAAGGAGGGAGCGGTCGACATCTTGAATAGGATGACTGATCAGTGACCGCAGAGCTCGGTGGAGAGCGCTGTCTGAATAAGTGGTAATAAACCTACTGCTTTTGGGCTGAGACAAGCCCCCTTTCGGGCAGTCAGACAGTTGCTGGTAAGTGTTAGAGTTTTTAGCTGATGATTACATTTTACTGAATAAATCATTGACGGTCCGATTTAAACTAAATTTGGTGTTTTAGCAATCTAGCTAGCGAGCTACGGTTAGTTGCTAGCCAACAAGGCTAGCTAGTTTTACCATGCCGAATTTAAAGCGTGGGGACATATATATAGATGGATTATTTATAAATTCATTTAACTATGTTTGATATATACCAGTATAGCGTTAAGTTAAAAATAAATATAATGTAATAACTTATAAAATGGCATAGTCGTGACGGAGCTTGCTTGTCATGGACTATATAGCTATCTTAACTAGCATAGCTTAGCATAGCTAGTTTACAGCAAACCCAGTGGTGATGGTCAGATATTTTTCCGGTCAGGCAGACATCTTAATCAGATTTAACTTGACGCGAATTTTGCGTTAAGATTACATATTCATTTGGTCACTTACAAAGTTGCACATGGGTAATCTCAATCAGCACATTATTTTAATCAAAATTATAGTACTGACGTTGGTATAGGCTGCAGTGCTGCGAATTTTAGGGAGCCGCTCATTTCATTGAGCGGCCAGTGTAGGATACGGTAGCTAGCTTGCTAGTCAGCTTAGCAAACACTGTCGTCGCAGTGGGCTGGTCCGTCTCTAGAACGGTGGCAGACATATTGGATGCTGCGGTTCCGTGAAATATGTTGTAAAATTACTGCTTATTATAAGTGTGGCAAAATGTAATTGAAGTATGTCTTGTGCTGCACTGCGCTTTGTCCCAGCTATGGTACGATCAATTTCGAGCTAAATGTTGGAAGCGCGGAGGCAAGTTAGCGTTTTATGATGGTAGCTGCCAAGCGAGCTATAACGTTATACAAGCAGTGCACGATCTCTGGTTTGGTGGGTACGATTTTTTTCACATCGTCAATATGACTAATTTATACACAGATGCGCAGTTCTTTTGAATGAATGCCATCAGTTTATATGTAGAACACCCACAGACTGAACTTTACGTATATGTCACCTGGATGTGGTGGTCAAGGACAGGGACATCTTTGTATTAAAAAAAAAAACCAACACTTAAATATAGGTGCTATTTAATTAAGCTAGGACTGCTAAATGAACAACTTTTGTGAGTTCTTCCTACCTGGTACATTAAAACTTTTACAACCTGACAAGACATTTTGATTTACTTCTTTATGGCAATTTATTTGTCTGATATGATTGGTCTCAAAGTTGATAATCTAGTTTGTCTCTTTACTGGGTGTTTAGGTTTTCTTAAAAGAGCAGAACTGAAGCACTGGTGTGCCTTCTGTCCTATCTGTTCCACATTAAATGTGGAGACTCATGTATTTGTCTTTTAAAGTGACTTGGAAATTTTGAGTGAAATTGCATGTCTAACGATGCATTATGCATTGGTGATGCCTCCTCTGTAACCCTAGTTAATCAACAGTAGCATGATTTCCTTTATAGCCCTGGTGCAAAGCTTGCTCTTCAATGGAATACATTGTTTGGTAGTTGTCTTTCATTTTTGACTCAAAAGACTAAGGACAAAACACTGACCTGGTACTGTGACCACTACATATTTGTAATTATATCAGTGGTGGTCATATTAAAGAAAGAAAAGAGCTTTGAGGTGTCAGACTTGCTATGTTGCTTTTATTCATGTCAGCTTTCGCTCCTTGTTGTTTCAGAAGTCCAGCCCTGTTGTACTGCCAAATGCTCTTTTTGACGCAAATGCACATAGATGCTAAGGATCACACGCCACCATTCTGACATGGCGCACGCATTCTGGATTTGACGCGGCTTCTGTGTTTCTGTCTGCCTCATGCTCCCGTCACTTCAGGTCACCGTGTGTCTTGAACCTCATTCTCTTCCGTGCAGTTTTCTCACCATGGCCGGTGAACACTGAAAGGCTGCCACCATGATCGGAGGACTGTTCATCTACAACCACAAGGGCGAGGTGCTGATCTCCCGCGTCTACCGTGATGACATAGGGTGAGATCTGTTCGACACCTGGGTGTCTAATTTATCCCAAAGGCAGAGGAAATGATGGGTTAAATGGGATGCAGGTGGGGGGGGGTTTGATCAGAGTATGGTAACGTAAATAACGGGGAGGTTTTAGTAGCTATAGGACATTGTTAGGTGTGTGTTTTTGTTTGTTTTATTACTGGATTTTTGCGCAGTGTTCATTTTTGTCCTAGGCTGTGTGTGTGTTATGTGGAAGGATGTGTATCAGGGTGTGAGTGGGTGTGGTATGTGTTTGTGAGAGATAAAGGCATACATCGTGTTTGTCTCTGAATGTTCTGACATGTCTTGTCATGCAGAGGGGACATTCTAACCTTGGGCTCCTGCTCCTTCTCGTTATTTCCCCACCTTCGTCCTTTTCCTCGTCTCCCTCTTCTTTCCTAGTGGTTTTGTTTTCAGTGCTTGTAGCTTCTGTGCAGGGGTGCAGCAGATCAGCTCTGCTGCTGATTGTTTTTCAGTCCGATAGCAAGAAAGCTAATGTGAACTGCAACACCCTCCCGCTTCCCCCGGCTCTGCTCTTCCCTCCATACCACCAGGGATGGAGAGCTGGAAATGCTGGTTTGAATCCACTTTGCAAGGAGCTCAGATTAATTTATTTGAAAAGAGATTCCCTTCCGGCACCTGTATGTGATTTAGATCATGCACAAAATCCTGTCTCTCCCCCCATGTTCCTGCAAGCCTAGACATTGACACATTGACTGTGCAAAACAGGGTTGCTATGGTTACAACGAGTGTATAAATCACTGCCTTGGCTGCTTCTTGTCGCAGAACCTTGGTGTGTGTGTGTGCGCGCGCATGTCTGAATGACTGAGTTGCTAGTCTCGAACAACTAGAGTGGAACAACCCTGAAAGGGAGTAGGAGATTCAGAACAGACCATTGGGCTAAAATAGTTGTAGGGGAAAAAGTGCCTAGTTATCACTGTGATATCCACTAGAATGGCAAAGGGAAACTATCTTGGCCACAAGTCCACACCAAGTTAGTGACGTGAACGAATATGAACCAGCTTAACTGTTTTTTGCCATCCACCATGCTGTGAACACAGTGGGGGTGAGCGTTGCGGCTGGGCTGATAAGGGTTCGCTCTCCGCACTGCTTCAAATATGCACTTTGGATCCTCTCTAGACTCGTGTTTGTGTTTTGCCATGTAGTATACTCTGTTTGGACTGCATGGCGCTGTGTCTTCGGCTGCATCTTCTCGGTCCCCCCCCACCCCCATAACCTCTTGGCGCTCGTGTGCGCGGTGCCACTCATTCCCCTGGCCACGCCTCTCGTCCGCAGGAGGAACGCAGTGGACGCGTTCCGCGTGAACGTGATCCACGCGCGGCAGCAGGTGCGCTCGCCCGTCACCAACATCGCCCGCACCAGCTTCTTCCACGTCAAGCGCTCCAATATCTGGCTCGCCGCCGTCACCAAGCAGAACGTCAACGCTGCCATGGTCTTCGAGTTCCTCTACAAGATGTGCGACGTCATGACCGCCTACTTCGGCAAGATCAGCGAGGAGAACATCAAGAACAACTTTGTGCTCATCTACGAGCTGCTGGACGGTAAAAAAAAACAAAACAAAACTAAAAGCATAGTTTTTTGGGGGTTTTTTTTCTTTTTTTCACATTTTCACTTATTTGTTTCTTGATTGGTGCTGCCACCGTTAAAGTACAATTCCAACTTTTTACTCAAAACCTAAAAATAATTCAACTGCAGTGTGAATTTTAATAAAAATTGTTAGTGCATGGTTTAATCATTGAGCTTGACTGCTAGTGTTTTGTCTGTTCTAGCCCCTTGTGTTCCTACGTTTGACAGAAGGGGGCGCTATTTTAGTCAATGTTGAACTGCAACAGTTTAGAGATCAGAAATGTATGAGTGCCTACATTAAACATGCTTGAAGCAGTAAATAGTCCTAGATGAAGGAAAGTGGTGGAAAAATGTTGAAATTTTCTTAATCCAAAGATAGGAAACTGTGTATCATGTGTTAATCATTGCAGCATTCTTTGTGAATACTGCAAATTATTCTTTTTTGGTGTTTTGTGAGCATTCTGACTAACCTTAGATGTTGCTCTTCAATCTTCTGTGGCTGGGAATCTACATAATGTTGGTCAGGGTAATGAAAGCCAGCCGTTAACTGCAATGATGCTTCACCTGTCTGCTTTAGGATACAAGGCATTCATATTGTAGTAAGGAGCAGTGTATTCAGTGTATTTATCCTCATATTGTGCATCTTGTTTTTTGGAGTTAAGTCATGGGCTTTTTTTCTTCTTCTTCTCTTTAGATTTCTGGGGTTTTTTTCTTTCCCTCTAGTATCCCAGCATTTCTCCAAGCGGCGCCTGCAGCCTCTGTCGTGCTGTTGTTTTTTTAGGTTTTGATTTTTATGACTGTTAGATGGGAAAATCAAAACCTAAAGAAAATACAGCGTGGACAGAGCAGCGACTTCCCCCTCCCCAAGGCCGAGCACGCAACTGTCCAAACTAAGCTGCCTTTCCTGTCTCTGAACAGTTACTGAGAAGAATTAGTCTTGAGTACTGAGGAGAATACTCTTGCTCACTGATTGGTCCTCTCACCCTCACCTGTAGAGATCCTGGACTTTGGGTACCCCCAGAATTCAGAGACTGGTGCCCTCAAGACTTTCATCACTCAGCAGGGGATTAAGAGCCAGGTGAGTGAGAGTAGGCAAAAGCTACCCTGCCAACACCCTCCCACTTTAAATGAGCTGGCAATTATGTTAACTATGTCGTCGGTGATTGGCCTGACGAGCCTTTTGTCTTTGGTTTAGGCTAACGAGCCTAGTTTTTGCCACTGTTAGACCAGTGGCTCACAGATGTCCGCATGAAGCTAAGATATGCCTTCACTGTAGTCGGCTTGTGTGAGCTCTCCGTGCTACGGTGGTGTTTGCAGTGTCTTCATTGCTTTCAGTGGGGGGAAAAAAAAAAGTAGCTTAGTGAAGGACATGCCTGGAACAATTTCCCGATTGAAGACATTGCTTTGCTTTATACTTGTGAAAATTACAGAACGTTTTGTAATGGTTTTGTTGTCTCCTTCACGCTGCCTGGTCTGACGATTTCTCCATGCTGCCTTCTAGCATCATGTAAGCTCTCTTAATCCATCTTCATCATCGCATACTTTAAAGTAATCAGTAACGGATCTTAAATCTCTCAAGATATTTTGACCTCACCTCCTGTTCTCCTGCTCTCCAGACAAAAGAGGAGCAGTCCCAGATCACCAGTCAAGTGACTGGGCAGATCGGTTGGAGACGCGAGGGCATCAAATATCGGCGCAACGAGCTCTTCCTGGACGTTCTGGAGAGCGTGAACCTGCTGATGTCGCCGCAGGGTAATGACCCCTCTACCCCCGCCCCCACTTCACCATTCACATTCTTCTTGCAGTTACTTTAATAATGTTTTTTTTATTCACTCTTCCTGTGATCTTATTTTTCCTCTTGTTCTTTCCTGTTGAGCTTTCTTATAATTCTTTGAATATATTGCAAAGGACCAAGCTTTGGATTTTATGAGTGCAGATGATGATGATTGATGATTTTGCTCATGTGAAGTGAAGAGGACCAGGCGTTGAGAGTAGCGGGCACGGACCGTCGGCATTCTTTGTGCCCGTGGTGCTTAACGAGCGCGTTGTCGTCGTCTCTCCCCCCCCCCCCTGCAGGTCAGGTCCTGAGTGCGCACGTCTCGGGACGCGTGGTCATGAAGAGCTACCTGAGCGGGATGCCCGAGTGCAAGTTCGGCATGAACGACAAGATCGTCATCGACAAGCAGGGCAAGGGCGGCACTACCGACGACGCAGGCAAGAGGTGAGAATGGGCCCCACCCCCGTGGCTTGAGACCCTGAGTGTCCCAGCTCTGTAACAAAATGGTAATGGCACTAAGCCAGTATGAGCCCAGTGTGGACGAGGTAACGGAGGATCTCCGTCGTTTTTGCATGATCCCGTTTTCTGCCGTGGCCGTTTATTGCGTGGATGTGCTGGTTATGCGTCTTATGTAGTAGCTTCTCTTCTGTTTCTATTGCAATTCCCAGTGCTTTGTCCCTAGGTTCATTCTCTGTTCTTTTGTTTTTGGTTTTTTTTTTTTCTGTTTTGTGCCATTTTCTACTCCCTCTCTCTCTCTCTCTCTCTCTCTCTCTCTCTCTCTCTCTCTCTGGCGGACTGCAGTGAGTTGGGGGGCAGGTAGCGTACCTCTCACTCCTGACCCGAGCTAGTGTTCCATCTGTATATTGTCCTGTGTTTAGTGTCTGTGGAGTGTCAGGTGTGTGCGCGCGTCATGCCCGCGACGGTCGCTGCAGGCTCGGGCTCTTTGTGGTGGACTGACTTGCATGGCATGGCGCTGTCTCTGTTGGCTTTATTTCTGTGTTAGTATTTGGAAGTTATTAGTTATTTGTAATCAGGATGAAGAGTCTGGACGTTTGTTTTTGTTTGTTTGTTTGTTTGTTTGAACTCATGAACTTATGTCCTGTCCTTTGACCTAAAAACTAGCCGCCACCACTATGCCCCTCCCATGGACTCTAAGCATCTTTAGCACAATGGATCACCGTTTCATTTCTAAGTGTGACTGCGCGAATGAGACATTACACCCATAGACCCCTCGCTTTCCCAGGCTTTGACCACAACACAGCTCACTGATTTACTTTTGTTTGGAGACGGCACTTACAGGCGCACAGTCAACCAGCATTTGCATTAGATTTTTGTTGTGGTCAAAGTAATGGGAAGACGAGTGCACTGCCGATATATACACACACACACACATACACACACTCGCACGTACCGCAATGGCTTGCTCTTGCCTCACATCCTGTATTAGGTGACGCAAGCGTGTGTGTGTGTGTGTGTTGTTGTTGTTTGTTTGTTCTGTGTGCGCTGCAGTAGTGGGAAGCAGTCCATAGCCATTGATGACTGCACCTTCCACCAGTGCGTGCGACTCAGCAAGTTCGACTCGGAGCGAAGCATCAGCTTCATCCCGCCGGACGGAGAGTACGAGCTCATGAGGTAGGAGTTTGTCCGTGTGCGCATCCCGCGTCCTCGGGCTTGTTGAGCCGTGCTGACCCCCCACCCCCCCCGTGTCCTTGCTCCAGGTACCGCACCACTAAGGACATCATCCTTCCGTTCCGCGTCATCCCGCTGGTCAGGGAGGTGGGCCGTACCAAGCTGGAGGTGAAGGTGGTGATCAAGTCCAACTTCAAACCCTCGCTGCTGGCACAGAAAATAGAGGTGAGCGGAGAGGCAGCCGTTTCCGTCACAGCAGAGGACACAGATGATGGGGAAACCTTTCTGTTGGCACGTCCTCTTAGACTCTAAGAGGAAATGCACAGTTACTGTTAATTTGTTATATAGCAGGTGCCCAACCTTAACTAGGTACAGGCAACCAGAAGATTTATTTACTTTATTTATTTATTTTTGTAGGCTATAGCTAATGTCTTCTGGAGGCTTACAGGTGCTGGTCATAAATTTAGAATATCATATAAATTTATTTCAGTAATTCCATTCAAAAAGTGAAACTTGTATATTCATTCATTACACACAGACTGATATTTCAAATGTTATTTATTTTAATTTTGATGATAAGCCTAACTCTCTATTAATGTGCTTGGACACAGAGCTCTGTGAACATCCAGCCTCTTTAGCAATGACCTTCGTGTCCTGCCCTCCTTGTGCAAGGTGTCAGTGTTCGTCAGTCTTCCCCATGATTGTGTGGCCTACAGGACTAGACTGAGAGACCATTTAAAGGCCTTTGCAGGTGTTTTGAGTTAATTAGTTGATTAGTGTGGCACCAGGTGTCTTCAATATTGAACCTTTTCACAATATTCTAATTTTCTGAGATACTGAATTTGGGATTTTCATTAGTCGTCAGTTATAATCATAAAAGAAACATTTGAAATATCAGTGTGTGTAATGAATGAAATATGATATACAAGTTTCATTTTTTGAATGGAATTACTGAAATAAATAAACTTTTTCATGATGCTCTAATTTTGTGACCAGCACCTGTATATCCTGTCTAATGTTGCTTTGTGACAGTCTGGAGATTTTTGCAACTCAATAGGAAGCATCAACATTAGGAGGGCAGTAGTCATTTTCCAGGGAAAAGAAGAAAATGTTAATAACTCGCGCACAGCTCTTAATCAAAGTCATAAAGTTGCATATAATGTTTAAAACATCAAAGCCAGCGCTAACGGCAGTATTGTGTAATGTCCGTCTCCTCAGGTGCGCATCCCCACCCCCCTCAACACCAGCGGCGTGCAGGTGATCTGCATGAAGGGAAAGGCCAAGTACAAGGCCAGTGAGAACGCCATCGTGTGGAAGTAAGTCCCTCAGAACTGCAGTGGCGTTCCACACTGGAGGCAGAGGCCCTGGCTGGCTCCTGCCTCTCCTGCTGGGCTTCCTTGCGTTTGTGTGCTTTAACCGTGCTCGTCCCTCTGCCCACAGGATTAAGCGCATGGCAGGTATGAAGGAGTCCCAGATCAGTGCTGAGATCGAGCTCCTACCCACCAACGATAAGAAGAAGTGGGCGCGTCCACCCATCTCAATGAACTTTGAGGTCAGTTTGGTTCCCAGACCGACTTCTCCGGGGCTTAGACCAAGCCCTGGTCTGCGTGTTTTTAATCCTCTCATGGAGTTGCATCTTGCTCATCTCAGGAGTAATTGCCATGTCTGCGTCCTTTTAAAATGTGTGGCTGCACGTGCTGACGAGCTCTCGGTTCCTCCAGGTGCCCTTCGCCCCGTCTGGCCTCAAGGTTCGCTACCTGAAAGTGTTCGAACCGAAGCTGAACTACAGCGACCACGACGTGATCAAATGGGTCCGCTACATCGGGCGCAGCGGCATCTACGAGACGCGATGCTAACGCTGGCCCTTCCAGCCCACCCAGCGAGGGGAGGAGGAGGAGGAAGAGGAAGAGAGATGGCCAACGGCTGGGTGAAGAGGAGTATAAGAATATTGTGCCATCTCTCATCATCTTGCTCCCTTCTCTCTCCTTTTTACAATTGCAGCGTAAAACAATTATGGGAAGGGGGGGGACAAAAGATAAAAAAAATAAAAACAAATCATAAAGAAAATTCAAACTTGTCCTGTGGAGGGGGGGGCGGGGTTTAAAATTTAGACATGTTTATAAACAAAGAATATGAAAAGAAGGGTTTCCCTTCATTGTTGTCCCTCCCTTCTTTGTATGTAATTATCTTCTATAAGATGAGGCCCCTTTTCCATCAGCCCAGTAAACTCTTCTTGCTCTCATTTGTCCATTCCTGGCGGGGACATCAGTTCCGTTCAGCTGAACAAGCGATTAGCAGTGAGCCTGTGATTTTGTGCTCAGGCATTATTATGGATTCGTTAACACACACACACACACACACACGTTTGCTGGTGTTTGTACTTTATGCTGTAGTGTAGTCGGCTAATGGACACCTTAAATTGTTTGCCCTTTTTAATTTTATTTCATACCTTACCCCCCCCCCAACCAAGTATATTAGTCCTTGTTAAATTAGATATTGTCCATGTCTTTGTAAGCAGTGTTTTTGTGTATTCATTAATGCTCTTGCCCCAACTTGTATCACTTGTATTCATTTTCATCTTAAAGTCACTGGCTGTACTTTAGGCTGCCTCAGAAATACTTTTTGTCTTATGACTAATATTGAGCAACAGTTGTCTGCTTTGGTCTCTACTGTTGTGTTTGCCAGACTTTCTCTGTGTGACCAAAATTCTCCAAAATGGGGAAATAAAGCAACAAAATAATAATAATAATGGAATAAACCCAGCTCTATGTATGTGTATACTAATTATATACACCATAAAGGGATGAGCGTGAACTACCAGGCTAATGCAGACAGTTTCTGCTGGTGGTTGGCTGTATGTGAGGAGAGTGAGCCTCTGTAGCAGGGGGTCCCCCAACATCTCTCAGGAACTTCACTTTTTAAGTCTGCCCTCAAGTGTGCTCGGGCATTTACCAGGTTGTTTACGGGAGGTTTTTATGATTTCTCCAGTGCACTGACATCTCCCCTCTTCTACCATGTTTATCATAATAGTTTTTGCTGAGCTTTATGACACAAATGTGAAGGCATAACTGTGAATGTGGATTCAGAAGGGGACGAGGGGAAGCCTCAGCAGATGGGCTACTGGAATTCCTTTGAAACTGAACCAGGGCTTAGCTCAATTTCAAGGTAATCTTTTTCTTGAATCTTTCCCTTCTCACTGAGACATTGGCGGAGTTGGGTGGAAGTATGAACTCTGCTTCTCTCTGTTCTTCATGCCAGTTTTAGATATTGACTCCCCTCTGAAAAATGGAGGCAATATGAAGGAATTTGTACTTCTCCATCCATGTGGCTTACAGCCCTGTTTAAGCCTGTTCCCATTGAACACGAGTTGCCCTCTGCCCTTAACATGTTTGTGCCTGTGCTCTGACAGCAGCCATATTCAGATAACACTACAAATGTTCCGTACCCATTTTCTCTTTAGATGCTCACAGGGAGTCCCCGTCTGTGTTCTTCAGCTCTGAGAGATGGTGAGGGTCCTAGGGGCTCGATCCCTCAGCTTCAGTGTGTGCACTTCATTTGGTAACTTTTGTGATCGTCTTGTTAATCCTAATAAAAAGAAAAAAAAAACTTGCTACTGTTTGAGTGATGATTTCTCTGCTGAGAAAATGGGGGGGGGGAAGTGCTAAGACCTTTGTGGCTGAGGGTATGATCGATCAGGTGCATCCAAATCTGGTCCTGGTGATCTACTGCACTGCCTTTGTGGCAAAGTATACTCTTGAGTGTGCGTGAGCATGCAACTGCAAGATTAACTGGTTGTATGCGCGTGCATGTTTGTGTTTGGGCTGACGTCATGGCCAATCATTAATCGGTTGCTGGAGCCAAAGGACGGTCCGACTGATGGATCGATGGCCAATTAAACTCTCGTCTCTCAAGGCCCGTGAAAGAGGAGCTCCTGTCTTGCTGCTCTTTCTCTGCTCTGCCCTTCCCCCTCCCTCTCCTTTCATTTCTTGCTCCTTCCCAGAGTGAGTGACAGCGCAGGGTCAAGCAGCCTCTGGTTCCGCAGTCACCTGGCAAGCTGCCAAGCCTCTGGGCCTCCTGCCAAAATGAAGGGCGGAAGTTATGAGTCCGCTTTTCAGGTGTCCTTTGCCCAATCAATGTTTGTCTTCTCATTCAGGAACCCCATAGTCCATGTTAATTCAGCACCGTCACAGAAGTTTTTGTTAAATAACTAGACTTATTATTCGGGTCTGAGAACGGAATGCTTTCATGGGATAATGTGTCCATCTCACGAGTGTTAAAAAGCTGCTTTCTATTGCCTTTGTCTGATTTTTGTTACTTTGGAAATAATGTCCATTCATTTTGCATGTCTTCGTTATCTAATGATAATGATTTATGTTCAAGACTAATGCCTTTCTTATAAACTTTATTAGAACTTGCTTGCTGTTGTGTCCTGTGAATTTTGAACTGGAGATTATACAAGAATCTTTGGACAAATGATTCTTCGAACCAATCCAATCCGTCGTTTTGGTGAATACCGGACCTTTGTAGCTAATGACCTGAGACTTAGCAGCATCGCACTTCGAGAAACCACACGCTGTCCTTAAGCCCTCCGGGGGTCAAACGGACTAATGGGGTTAGTAAGAGACTGAGGGCCATTTGGCCAGAGAGACTAAGCATTAGCCTACGCCAAACTGCACAATTGCCAAATTTTCACCTCATTCTCCACAGTGTATTTTTAATGAGCACAGCCTGTGCATGCATAATCCACAGGCCTTTAAAACGCCGGTGTCAGCCCTTTTGTTTGAAGTTGACTTGCAGAACACCTAAGACAGCCCGAATAGCAGAAATGTTGACAAGGTCATGCTTTGGCGGAATCGGTTTGAATGTTAAGAATGTTTTTTGTAAGTTTCTTATCGCACTCTTTGAGGTTTCACTTCTTTTCATGTCTCCTAAGAGCTGCCCAGACGAGAATACCTGAACAGATGTTTAAGATGTTCAGGTTTTGTATCACTGAATAAACCTCAATATTTCTTGAAGACACACTGGATCAAACGAACCTAAAAGTTTAAACGTACGTAGAAGTTAAAAAACACGTGGAAAATCACTTCACATTCTTTCCCTTAAATCCCCTTACATCTTATAACAAAAGTAGCAAAGAAGCTCCATGAAAATAGTGCCACACCTATTTTTCCTCCAGTTACTTCCTCCAAATTGCGATCCTTTGATAGTGTATTGCCGTCTGAATTACAGTTTTATAATCGCCGTTCCAACTCAGTTGTCAGTGGAGTGAAAATGCTCTAGGTAGGAGGAGGAGGTAGCCAAGTTCCACATAGAAGTGGGGCGGCGCTTTCACACACCCACACACAAACACGGATTCACGCTCCAAAGCGATGGCAAAAGTTCATAAGAAAACTTAAAAATCGTTTGTGCAGTAGGGAATAGTTGGACAATCTATGCGTAAGTCCATGGAAAGCTTTTGTTAAGATGTGAAAAGGAACACGTGCCCTATCGTATGCACGAACAGTTTTCCAGGTCTATCCCACAGTGACACGCACCCGACTGCCGGCAGCCCCTAAGACGCCGTGGGACAGGAGTAACGAGCTGCATCTGTCTACCGCACGGATGCGCGCGCACTTGGATATGTCTTTTCCAGCAGGAATAAATCTGCCACGCCGCTCTAACGATTCTTGAAGCAAACGTGTGTTGTTAGAATATACTTAAATACCGAGACGCCTGGTTTTCTCAAGGTAACCGCAAAGCAAAGAACTTTTTAGTCTGAAAATCGGCTTTGGGATGCGCTGGATTTTGTTAATAATGGTGCCTCTGGCATTCTTGCTGTTTATTTTTCCTTGTGGGAGAACAGACTCGGTAAGAGTCGTCAAATCATTTGCTTAATTACTATGTTGTTATTATTTATGCATTACTGGAGTGTGTCATTGAACGTGCATGATTTAAAACCAGCTTCATACTGTACCCGACAAAGTCATGGTGTAAAACATGATCAGTCATAGCGTTTCCGTTTTGCAAGTGACTTAAGTATAATGTGAATGTTTCGCACAAGTTATTTAACATTTGAATGCTCTTCGAGACTAGATCTTTTTTGGAGTTAGTTTCAAAAGCCTTGAACTGATTAAATGAAAAGAGATGTTAAAGGTGGTTGAAGGTGACTCAGAGAAGGGGTTAGGGTAGGCTCTGTAGTTATTTTTCACATATGGGTGACAGATATTTCAGCACTTGCCCACAGATCCATAGCTTGCAAGATGAGCAGATGGAGGACAGGGAATCAGAAGAGACTTGGGAAAGGAGCCAACATCTGTGCTGGATTTCTTTGCTATATTGTTGCCTGGACTGTATGTTTCCCATCAGCTCTCCTACAAGCCCCTAGTGTTTAGCTTTATTGTTTAAGGGTAGACTAAAATGTAAGTGAGCAGAAAAGACTCTTTTATCTCAGTCGCTTTCCCCTTCCTGTATTCCCTTACCCACTGGCAGGTGACCAGGCCACTACGGGAGCCCCTCCTCCAGTCCCTCCCCCGGCCCCTCCCACTGCACCTTGTATCCAGGAGCAACAGGCCAACAGTGCCGCTGGCTCGGGCCAAACGCTACGCCATCAACCCGCTGGGCTACAAGTGGGAGCACTTTAACATCACTTACAAGTGAGCACCAGGGCTGAAGTTGAGTAAGGGGGGGGGGGGGGTCTTACTACGCGTAATCAAAGTGAATTAACAAGCTAATGCAAAAGGAAATCTTTAAGGCACAGGTGATGCACAGTAAGTACACTGGGAGAGCGGGTCAGAGCATTTCAGTCAGAGGATGACTGAGTGATCAGAGGTATAAAGGGCACAGATGGATGAGAGCAGGAAGAGAGAAAGAGGGACAGAGATAAAGGTGGGGGGGCAAACATGTGCTTGTTAAAGTTTGAACTTGGAAATTGCAGATCTGCAGAAAGAAGCTAAATGTGCATGCATTCTTCACTTACAGAGAATTATCACCTCTCTGTCTTAAAGGATTACAAAGTTTCCCAACACGCTCAGTAAAGATGACACCCAGAAAGCTATAAGCATTGCCTTCACTAAGTGGAGTGACATCTCCCCGCTAACTTTTACTGAAATCACCAAGCCCAACAAGAGTGCTGACATCACTATTGGTGAGCTTGGCTGTGAGAAGCTATACCTAAAAAATCACAACCACAAAGTTTCATCACACTTGATTTCAGATAACATCCTGTTAGGATGTTCACAAGTCTATCAGTAACATTTTTTGCATGTCTCAATATGTTTCGAGACTTTTCTTACTGTTTTGGAAGTAAAGTGCTTATCTTCACTGACTAGCTCCAGATCTATCATTCCTTACTAAGGTCCTAAACTTCCTGTCTTCTGATGCTTGTGATGGACCAGGTTTCTACACATTCAACCACACCGACTGCTGGGGGTCGCCGCTGCACCCTTGCTTTGACGGCCTGAATGGAGAGCTGGCCCATGCCTTCTTGCCCCCCCGAGGGGAAATCCACTTCGACAACCATGAATTCTGGATTCTGGGCAAGTCTCGCTTCAGTTGGAAGCAAGGTGTGCATCAAAATCTCCATTTGGAGTTTGTTTGTTTGTTTGTTCATTTGTTGTTTTGGGTGGGGTGAAGTCATTATGCAATATGCTGGTTCGAGCATATCACCTCTCTTTGTAGATCTCTGTGTATCCACTCAGCTCTCTCTCCCTTTTGTTCTGTCCCTCTGTGTTTACACCTTCACCTCTCCTCCACGCACAGGTGTGTGGCTCAATGATCTTGTTCAGGTTGCTGCCCACGAGATTGGCCATGCTCTCGGGCTATGGCATTCCAGGGATCCCAATGCTCTGATGCACCCCAACGCCACCTACACAGGGCAGCGCAACATCGCTCAGGATGATATCTGGGGCATCCAGCGCCTTTATGGTAAACCGACCATTCACTTCCAGTAAACCACAGACAGTGACACTGTATATGTTGTAGTTTTTAAAAAAAAAAATCCTTTTAGATCATGTGGTGTAAGATTTCCTTTCTCTACCTGAATGGGTTCAACAGTTTGTCAGAGACTAGGCTGCTAACCAATCTTCTTTTTCAGGTGTGTAAAAAATATGTACTCAACCTAAGGAATCCAGACCCTTGTGTTTTAGGTTGCTTGGATAAGAAGCGTGTGTGTGACCCCTGGGCCCGGTTAGGGTTCTGTGAAAGAAGACGGAGTTTTATGAAGAAAAACTGCCCTCAGCGGTGTGACTTGTGTTATGGTGAGATCCTGGAAAAGCTGGGGGGAAAAAAAAAGAAAAAGTTTGAACGGACTCTTATCCCAATAACTGCACGCTCATTATTAAATGCTGTGTCATCATTGTATTACTTTGATGTAATACTGAGTTACTGAGTATTTTAAGATACACTAAGAGTTTTGAAACACGAAAGGCTTATTTGTACTTCAGAGCCCCTGGTTGCCGTGACTACCCCTACGCCTCCCCCTGCCAACGTGAAGATCAAGATTGTGCCTCGGGGGAAAGTGGTTGGCTTCCGCTGTGGGACCAAAAATACTAGGGTCCCTCCAAAAGTCAGGTATTACGTGGAGCAGAACTGAACAACAGAGTGAAGAATGGTTTTTTAAAGCTTTGTAAACACCATAACCCATTTTATTGCTAGGAGCTACTGTAACTAGTATCAGTTCCTTTGTAGCTGTCCAGGAAAGCACATACTCTTTGTACGTTTCTTGGTGAATCGGTGAGTTTGATGTATCGCATCCCTGCTTACTCAGCTGGTATAAAGACGGAGAGCAGCTGGTGACCTCCATCCCTGGATACATCTCCATCAAAAACCGCGATCTTCGCATCATGGCCAACGAGTTCAACGAGGGAACGTACACCTGCCGCATCCACCGGCGTGGCAGCGTCGTCTCGGCCAACTCCTGGGCTATCCGGCTGAAGCCGGAGCGCTCCTCCAACAACAGCTGAGGACGGGAGAGCAAGTCTGGGATGGGAGAGCGACTACCTCCAGCCCTTAAAACCACTACGACCAGTTCGCTGCAACCTCAGGCTGAGCCCAACTGCTCGGTGGCCAGGTTCCATGGGACAGTTTGTTTTCTTTTAGCAGAAGAATGTTTTGGTGGTAGATGCCCTGGAGAAGATCAATGTAGAGACACATTAGACAGCTCATGCATAGAGTCTGAAGGTGAAAAGGCTGAAATGGCACATATTAAATATATGTAAGGAAATAGGAATATTTTGTATGTATATTCTTGACTTATCAATATGTTTGACTGTGAAACAGACGTTTTTCTAGGGTGTTAGGGTGTCAAATTCATTAAATTAAGGTTAACTAACTAAAACCGCTGACAGACACACATGGTGAATAAGAACAGGGTCAGGGAGTACATTCATTGTACCTTCTCCTTGCATTGCATGAGGTTTTGTTCCAGTAATAACAATGACATCCTCAGAAAAAATGCTAAATGACCCCTTAATTATATTCCTACTGGCAGACTCATCCAAGCCCACAGTCATTTCCGCAGGTACAAATAGGGGACTGATTCTACTGTGCCTCCACTTTACTATGCCTGCTTCAAACCCAATAAAATCATACAAGTTCCCACACTACTTTCTTTTAGCATTGTTGGTTGCTAAGTACAAGTAACGTAAACATTTACGGGGCAAATTCTTTCCAATAATGCCAGGAGTGGTGCCACATTGCAGCACAGGCCTTAGGGGTAACGAGGGTTGCCAAGTCTAGGAAAACCAAAACCTTCACTATCACAGCCAACCCACAAAATTAGTACTTTGCATAGCTTTGTACTAGCGTTGGACAGGGAAAGACCCCTTAATAAATCTCAGCACAGATGCACAGCTTAATAAAGAATGTGAAACTCACTTTTATTAAGACAGATGGGAAATTAAAAAAAAATTAAAAAGGACACTGAAGATCAACCGAACACATCCGACTAATAAAACAAGTATCACAAGAGTCATAAAACGAAGAACAAGAAAATCCTGTTCAAAGTTGTAAAATGTGTATTTACCAGTGCAGGGCGGGGAAGGACACAGATGCTATGGCTTTTGTCCTCACAGTGGAATGATTAATGTGACTTTTTTGAGGAAAGTTTATCTGCAGTTTTCACTGTGGCAGTGGTTCCAGAGCTTTGCAGCGTTAGAAAGGAATAACATTCCGTTAGTCAAAACTGGTGATGCACAGGGGTGGGTATAACGAAGCCCAATGCCTTCATCCTCCTCCCCCTACTTGGAATCGGTCTAAAATAAGGCTTCTGTTCAAGTACGAGAAAATCCAAACAGACAGACAGACAATGGATGTAAATTAGGCTCTTTTTTTTTTTGCTCCCTGGTGCTAATATACATAAGTGCCTCTTTGTTAAATGAATGGTATACTGTATTTGTGTGTGTGTGTGTGTGTGTCTCTTACTGTTAGACCAAGGAGGACCCACAAGCTTATGAGTGAAGAGAGTAACCGTGACAGGTGATTCAGTGTGCACAGTGGTCAGGTTCTGGTTTCAACAGTAATACAGTTAGTATTAAAAGACTGGGCGCTAATCAATTAACATAAACATATTACACATGTGCTTTTATATAATACATAATTAAGTGGTAATGAGGCATAAGGATAAATACTTCTCAAGAAAAGAAAAGGAAAAAAACTCATATGCCTCTTCACACAGTCGCCAAGGCCAAACCTGGTGAAGGAGAGCATAAGGAGCAGCAGGTATACCAGACCTCCTTACTTTGACTCACTGCCTCCTCCTAGATTTGACACTGTTGGTTACAGGTTAAATTGAAAAAAAAAACGTGGTTTAAAAAAGAAGGAAAAAAAACCCATTAACCCAAAACCCAGACTGATTCGACAGCTGCAGCTGCATGCGGGGCCCGATTCCCAGGACGTGGTTGCGCTGGATGAAGAAGCGGAGGGAAAGAGAGGAGGCGGATTAGTCGTCGTCGTCCTCGCTGATGCTGTGGGCGTCGCCGTACCGCGGGGGCGAGCTGGAGGGGGACGTCTTGGTGAAGAAGGGCAGGCGGAAGACAGGGGAGGGCGATCGCTCCTCCCGCGTGGGACTGCTGCTCGGGCTGTGTCTGGGGCTGATGGCCTGCAGCATCCGCCCTTTTCCCTCCTTCAGCATGTGCTTCTGAAGACCCGACCCCGAAAAAGCGAGAGAAGTTAGCGGCCAGGTCGCCGGCGGCAACGAGTGCTTCAGCAGGAAGAAGCCGGCTCTGGTTTAATCGGGTGGGGGGGAGGGATAAAGCAGAGTGCCTCACCAGCGCCCCGTCTGGGCCGAACATCTGCAGGAAGTTGCCGATGAACTCGCGGGATTTCTCCTCCCACTTCTGGATGAGGTCGATGCTCTTCTCCTCTACCTTCTGCACAAACTCCTTGCTCTTTTCCTCCACGTCCCGCACCTTCTGCTTCACCTTGTCCACACGCTCCTGCAGGTGATATTTCTTCTCCTGCACAGATCACGTTACATTCTATAGCTCAAACTGAGGGCCCGCTTCATTTGACTACCGATTTTTCAACAGGCATCAAATCAAATGACCTCTGCTTTTTCAAAAGTACTGCATAAGATGGATTTCGTTGTTCGTTTTAGTGAAGCGTCATTAAAAGGCGCTGCCTGAACTCACGTTGATGAAGCTGACGTTGAGCTCTTTTGCAGTGTAGCCCCTTTGTAGGTTGCGTCGCACGTACACATCATAGTCGCGGACGATACGCGTGATGATGTCTGACGTTGAGATGCCCTCTGTCCTCTGCGTGGGTGCAAACATGCCTTGGAATAAGACGATCATTCCCTCAGTCATAAAGACAATTAACACACGCAATCTGACAACATCCTGGGATTAGAAACCGCAATGACTGTGCATCTGATGTAAAATACATAACATCCTCCGAGTTGTTTGTCACCAACCTGCTTCCTTTATGTGCTTGTAAACATCATCACTCCCAGCTGAAACGTACGGGATGTCATCATGAGCAACAAAGTCAATCTGTTCACACAGGGGAAAAAAAAAAATCTAATAAATAAATACGTATATTACAGATGTATTTTATTGACACTCACAGATGCACAGACACTATGTGCCCATTACATGCTTTTGTTTACTAGTGTGTTAAACATTTGTCCAGGAGTGCGTTAGTGCCTTTTGTCCACACGTGCTGGGCTCCCCGCGCCACTCACTCTGTGCTTGCCCAGGAACTCAGGCGTCAGCGTCCACGGTGCGTTCCGCACCACCTCGTCCACGTAACGGCAGTGGCTCACAGCATCGTAGCGTTCGTCCTCGTTCATAACGGTGAAGCCCTTGAGCTTGTGCGTCAGATCATCGCTGCACACTGTAAAGACACGCGGGTTTCGAGGATGTGACTGCGGGACATTCCTACTTTCGCTCAGGCGAGGATTTTCAGTTCGCAAGCAAAACCTGTGGACTTGAGGCTGGGGAGTTAATTACACAGAGAAGACCCAGTGGGCTTTTTTTTTTTTTCCATCCTTACCGCCTACAATGAGGTAAGTGTTGGGGAAAAGACACTTGGCTTGCATCAGTGCTCGGGCGTGTCCAGAATGGAACATGTCAAAAATCCCATCAGCATATACACGCACTGGACGATTCTCTAAACAGGAGGTGGAACACAAAAAGAAACAGATAAGTACCGTAGATGGGTTGTCTCATTAACTCAGGGTACGTAGATGGGTTGTCTCTTTAATTTATACAGAAACTGTTTAATTATTAAAAGAAGTAAAAGTGAGAAGTGTACAGCGTGGCTTTACCTGGTGTTCCGCGGCGAGCTTCATCTAAGCTCACACGTGTGTATTGTGTGGACACAACCTCTAACTGATCAGAAAAGGGGGCAGGTTCTGTCAGGCCCTAGAACCCCCCCCCAACACACACACACACACACACACACACACACACAACCCAGGTCTCAAGATCACTATGGCCTACATGAAGTTGACATGACATTACAGGAAGCTTTTACAAATGCTTCACTCACAGAGGTTCTTCGTGGGGTTTTTCTGGCTCGTTCTTCATTCTCTGCCTCTCCATTTGATCCCTCTCTTCTCCTCTTCCTGTTTAGCCCTGAACTGTGTGCCTCCATGACTTAATTGAACAAAATAAAATATTTTGATTGAATGCGTTTAACATTGGTGAATGCTCACATTCAAGGCACTCCCTTTTCTGTTTGGCATGACGGGTTTAGTGTGACAACTAGTTTCTCCGAGCAAGCGTCAGTTTATGACGTGGCACAACGCAATTTCCTTACGAGTATCAAGACAAGCAGGACCTTGGACGTCAGAACGAGAAAACAACCATATTATTTACTGCCATTTAAATTTCCTTTTTAATTGCTCTATTGTTCTCTTTGACGTTACAATTATTTTGTCCTAAAAAGGCTGTTGAAGAGGCAAGACAGAAACAGCTGTCATTAAACCATTACACTCAGCAAGCTTAAACAAAAATCTACTACTGAACGTTACTGGATCGAACGTTTTCTTTCGAAAGTCTGTCCGGTATAGGATCATTCAATTTACTGAAGTTAACTACACAAAACTAAAGAGCTTCGTTAAGCGCTCTTAGCTCGCTAGTTACGTTAGCTAGAGATAGTGCTACTAACCCTGTTAAGCCGTTTCTGGACTTCGTAGCAGTGCAGTCGTTAAGCGTTTGTCAACAAATGTTGATTTAACGCTGTGTGTTACGCACGAAAGAATACTATGTTTTTTCTCACTAACTACATTTTTCCTCTCAAAAAGTACATAGCTAGCTAGTTGTAAAAGCCAATACAGAGCACTCCCACACTAGTTAGCTAGTGGTTTGACAGCTCCGCAAGAACCTTTAACTGTTAAAGGAAGTTACGACACTGCGTGACACGGGAAGTTCTTTAAAAATTAAGGCATTTAAAAAATAGCCGGATAACAGTACTCTTTAAGAGAAAACTATGAGTTGTACTAGTTTTAAAACGATTTATAAGGCTACGTTAACATAAAAACGCATGATGCATAAACAGTACTATAATCTAACCTACTAATGTATAAAAGGTATAGACATAGCATAGACTGCATATAGTTTGAGTCTTAGCATTAAGAAGGAGTTCTGGACAACCTCTTAATTTTATTACTATTATTATTAAAAGGACATTTGGATGGAAAGCAGAAACACATATTGCAACTGTCCATTAAACTTGATTCTAAACACCTTCATTTATTTCTGTCAAAAATACAGGTCAAAGAATGCACAGCATTAAAACATAGACAGGAATGAATCCAAGGTGCAGAGTTCCAAATAGTTTACATAATAATATTGCATTCATTCAGGACAACGTATGTATTTGTGTGGCCTAAATTGAAACCTCGTAATTTGGCACTCATCTGAACAACATTTCATGGTACACGGAAACAGCCCATCATGATCCACCGAATAATCCTCAGATATAAATGAAAAAAAAAAGAAAACAAAAATAGAAAGATTCACTTTAGTATGTTGACTGACAAAAAGGTTAGCAATAAGGTAAATTCATCTGTAAACTTGGTTAAAAAAAGGGGGAAACAAGAAATAATAAAAGTAAACTTGTGCTGGAATGTTCTGCAAGATATGGCTTGGTTTTTCTCCAATGTTTTCTTCCATTCCACCATTATTTGTGTAAGGCACAAGAGATGATACCAACAGTAACATATGCTTTTAAATAAGACATAAATGGAAAGTTGATCTTCAGCCTTTCCAGCAGAGTGGGAACAGAAAAGTATGGAATGTTGAGTGATAACCTGGTTTCCTCCTTACATGCCCATTCTGATGCTCTGAATAATCTGGAAAATGGCTGAGAAGACAGAAAAAGTGTCAAATGATCAATTTAATATCATTTTTGGTTTCATCCATAACCAGGTTTCATGAAAAGATATGCTAATACAGTCCATCAAAGCGCTATTCACGAAGCCTTGCAAAGTTCAAAATCTTCCAATTTATTTATGTTAATAAATGATCAAGCAAATAAATCCAGTCTGAGTGGTTGAAAAGAGTTCCTGAGTGTTTCTTAATGATCTCTTCTAGTCCTTTCATTTAGCATCCTTATAAATTAAGGATTTTTTTTATTTCTAAAGTGAATTTACCCAATTGATTGTTTCATCAACAACATTCAGAGGCATGGAAATTCTAGCTGCTTTCCTGGATGTCATTAAAATATAAAGAACTGAAGAGCAGGAGAATGAAGTAACTTCTGGGTGGGAAATGACGTTATGCCCACCGACCCATTACAAAATGAACAAAAGATCAAGGCTTGTTGACAGACCGATGATAACACAGCAGAAGGAAGACGCACTTTGCTCTAAGCATCAACGTTTCAAACGATAATGTAATTACTTTTTTAATGATGCGATTCATTCCTTTACTGAGCAAATGCAGGTATTTTTCGTAAAATACTACAAAAGACAGTCTTAAATGGCACCACCACCAAAACGATAAAGTAACAACCCACGGAACAAAATCGAATTTGTAAACTCACCTGATCCGCATACTACAAAGACGAATAATGCTAGGAGCCACGGTCCTACAGCTGCCTTTTCGTCTTGTGCGCCTCTCTATAGGAAGGATATTGGGAATTGCTTAAAGACATTCTCTACACAGTTAGTTTAACGAGCAGAATTGTAGTTAAATATGTGTAAATTACCACATGCTAGGGTTGGTTCAGCATTTATAATAGTTAGCTAGCTAATGTATCGACAGCATCTCTAGATGATCTTGCTAGGAAACTATCATCTTGTCTAAATAGCTATCCTAGCTAGCTACGATATTTGTAACAGTACAGCTAGCTAGCACAGATGGATAGTTAAGTTTGATGTCTATCGAGATACATACGAGTTATCTCTAAATATGAAAACGCTGGCGTTTAAATAGTTGCAGTAGCTAATTATACCAGCTGTTTCACTATCAAATGGTTCAGCTCACTGGTGTAGCTTGGTAGCTATCCATCCTACGTTAGTTAGTGCTAGCTAGCTACTTAGCCTCATAGCTTAAACTTACTGTTGATTTGGCCACGTTTCCTCGTTGTGTGATGTTTTTGCTGTGCTTCTCGTTAGCCATGCGTATCCGCTGTTTTGCAACCATGTTTCAATAGTAACCGAGGTAGCTGACCGATCTCACAGATTATTAATTAGACCACAAACTCTTGAAATGAACTTCAAGAAAATCCCCGTCGCCTCCACTGGACCTTGGACGTACTAAGAAATGTCTACGTGCACATAAAGAAGACTCCGCCCACAACTCTTATTCCGTGGTCGTGGCGAATCTAGACTGTCTCTGGCGAGGACACAAAATTCATTTTTTATACAGCGCATAATTTTTTATTCATAGACTCACTAGAAACTTTCATTAGGAAAAAAAAGCTGAGATAGTGGAATGATCTGGATGTTTGAGTCATCCTTAAGAAATTGTACATTTTTACTTTGCTCCAGTTAATTTTAACAGAAATCGCAGACTAAATGTCTTTCATCACTCAGAATAACTGCTTAATAAATCTATAGAATAGTTTCCCACATCGATCGTAAAAAAGTGTAAAAAGAGAATATTATAAAAATGTGTTTATTCTTCATCGACCTATGTACGTCTGTCAGATCTTCATATATTAATCATGGAAGAAAATAATTATATCTCCTGTATTTAACAGATTCAATATTATGTGGTATAAATGAATTACACTGAGGTACGTTTCTAATTCAAGTACCACTTCGGTGGTGGAGCGGGTTAGATCTGTCACGTGTGCGAATCCTTTATGACAATTTCCGTTTCAATATGGCACCTCCTACACCACACTTAGCAGGTAAGCAAATTAATCAAAAGTTATTTACAGTGCATCATTTCAAATGTTATACCCATGTGTATGATTTATATACTATATTCTACAAACTTCGATTGGCATTTATAGTAGCCAGCTGGCTAAATTGCTGGAGGAGAGACAGACACTGGAAAGAAAGAACATGCAAGGCACACTCAATAGAAATGGCAAGCAGTGTAGTTAGAAACCTCCAGACGTCTAAAGAACTTAAGAGGAAGGTCGTGGGCCCAAATAACTGCTCTTCGGGTCGAGGACCAGAATACCTGAGGTTTTCTGTTTTCACATAATAACAGTACGGGGATCAGACGGGACGTTTCTGTTACGTGGACCACCGAACTGTGAAGAATTTCAGACTTTTCAACGGTAAATCATTGTTCATGGTATACCACATTGCATTAAAGACCCCCAGCAAGCCCAGTGTAATATGTAACTGACGATAACCCTTACGTTTCAGAGATAACCGGCAGAGCAAATATGTGACTTTCAGCAGTGACGGTGCTTTGTTCGGATGGTGCAATGGGGATAAGTATGTCTGAAAAATATGCTATATGGACAAAAGTACGTGGACACCAATTACTAATAAGTGTATAAATACCCTAACGGCCACTCGAAACTGTGACGGATACAGACCTCATGTTCACTGCCAGTTCACAGCTCAGCTCCCTAGCGTTACAGCACCATTTAATACAAAACGATGCAGTCATGTGATTCAGTTTTACTTTTTTATTATGTTAAAATAGGGTTGTCGAGTCTTTTTAAGTCTTAAAGCTCAAGTCCAAGTCTGTAAAGGTATAATCTGTTAAGTCACAAGTCTTTAGTGATGTTGTCAAGTCAAGTCACAAGTCATCAGTTTAGTCCAAGTCATGTGACTCAAGTCCACACGTCTGGTTCACAGTGCCAAAAATCAGTTGGAGTGGCACAGAGCATGCTGCTACTGGACTCTGCAGCAGTGGAAATTTTCTTTGGACTGTTGAACCATGCATCACTATCTGGCAGTCTAATGGATGAATCTGGGTCTGGGAGACCTTACCTGTTGGAGTGCACAGTGTGAACAGTGAAGTTTGGTGGAGGACAGATAGGGCCTTGAGCTGTTTGTCAGGAATTGGAGTAGGGCCCCCTAGTTCTATTGACGGGTAATGGTAATGTTAATGTGGTTTACGCAATTTACAGCCATGAAGGAGCCAGGTGAGGGATAACTTCATGTTAATGCTGTTAGTTTTGGACTCGAATGTCCAAGCTTCTTACATGTGTGATGATCAGGTGTCCACACACTTTTGACCATATGAATACAATTCTTTTTCTTAATTTAGTTTTGTCAAGCAGGCTAGAAACACTGGGTAAATGTGTTTAAGAACCCTTACTGATAAATAATTCATGTTGTGTGTTTTGTACTTTTTGCGTAGAGTCAATGTGATTAAAGCTTCTACTGGAGATTTGCTGAAGTCTTTTGACCTACCAAAAACATCGATGCTGGACTTCTCTCCTCTGGGCAAAGTGCTGGTTACATGGAAGCAGTACACTAGTGAGTGTTTTAAATATCATTTATTAGAAATTCTAAGTTCAGAAAGGTCTAATTGTATGTATTGTATGTACATAGTTACTAATTATCAACAGTATGCTGTATTTATAGTGGTATTCTAAAGACAGTGTGTCTAACCACCAATGGCCAGCTCTCATTATGATTAGAATAATGACCGTACTCCTCTAATATTTAAGAAACACAGGATAACCCCCAGGGTGAGGCTAACCTGCAGCTTTGGGACCTGCAAACAGGTGACTGCATCAAATCATTCTACCAGAAAAAGGTGCAGGGATGGTGAGTGAACAAATAGCGGTAAGAATTGGTAGTAATTCTGCTGTTGTTTTTGATACAATTACATTAGATCATGTTTCTAACTAGAAACAAGTCCCTTGGCTTGTGACAAGTTGGTAACATGACTAAAACACATTTAATGTGTGTGGTTTTTTTTTTGGTTTTTTTTTCATCTGGGTTTTGTTTGTTTGCTTTTTTAAGGTGTCCTAGTTGGGCAGATGATGAAAGTATTGCAGTGAGATGTGTTAACAATGAACTTCATTTCTTTGAGAACAATAAGTTTGGTAAGAAAGTCTTTTCATTTAAACTGTTTGTTGCTTATACCTAAAACACATGCTCCACCAGAATAGTATCTCTGGATTTTACTCATTGTTAAATGTGTAATTATAAACAGTGTAAGTAATTTTAAATGGACATGAATCCATTTGTGTGAACAATTGTTTACATTTGCTGAACAGGTGTCAGTAGTATTCATGTTGTACATGTTTTGGTTGTGCAGAAACAATTGCCAACAAGCTTCACCTTCAGAAGGTGACAGAATTTGCTCTGTCCCCGGGAAACCATCCAAGCAAGGTATTAAAAGTTCTGCAAGGTCATAAAGCCCGTCTCTTTGGAATTTATTTACCCGTTTCTTGTGATGTTCAGACCAATTATCTCATCTCCTGTGGTGTTACTTAAGGTTGCTGTCTATGTCCCTGGGAGCAAGGGTGCACCATCTTTTGTGCGCCTTTACCAGTACCCTAATTTCATTGGTTCGACTTCAGCTCTGGCCAACAAAAGCTTTTTCAAAGCTGACAGAGTAACAATGCTATGGAACAACAGAGGTATGAATTCCCACTCCAAGTTATTGTGCTGCTAGATGGTGTGGCCAAAATGATCTGGATAATAATTTTAGCTGGGGGGTGGGGAGAATGTCAAATTAGGCAATTTTGTGTATTGCTGGAGTGACATGGCTTCGGTCTTTTTCTTCTCTATAGGCAGTGCGGTTCTAGTGACAGCCAGCACAGAGGTAGACAAAACTGGTGCATCATACTATGGAGAGCAGACCTTGCACTATCTCGCCACCAATGGAGAAAGTGCAGTGGTACAGTTGCGTAAGTGCACAGTTACTTCATAAGAATCGTAAATGGTTTTTAAATTGATGTATTTTTTTATGTTCTAAAGCTGTGAGACATAAGATTTTAAATTGATTTGAAGTTGGAGTAAAACCAAAATTGTTCTAGGCCACTGGGCCAGGCATATCTGAACAACCATGCACTGCACAACGGTCATAATTATGAACCTGCTACTTTACAGGCCAGGAAGACTGTTAAAATAACATCCTGTTCATTATAATCCTGAACTGTTCTGTTATTATTTACATACTTTTTTTCCCCTTTTTGAACAGCCAAGAACGGCCCTATTTATGACGTGTCATGGAGCCCCAACTCTTCAGAGTTCTGTGTTGTTTATGGCTTCATGCCTGCCAAGGCCACAGTCTTTAACCTCAAATGCGAGTCTGTTTTTGACTTTGGTACGGGCCCTCGCAACGCTGCTTTCTACAGCCCTCAGGGCCACATCTTGGTCCTCGCGGGCTTTGGGAACTTGAGAGGCCAGATGGAAGTATGGGATGTGAAGAAGTACAAGCAGGTGTCCAAACCCCAGGCTGCCGACACCACCCACTTCTCCTGGTGCCCAGACGGAGAGCACATTGTGACCGCGACCTGCTCCCCGAGGCTCAGGGTCAGCAACGGCTACAAAATCTGGCACTACACAGGGACTGTCCTGTACAAGCAGGACACGCCAGCTGGCAAGGAGCTCTGGGAGGTGCTCTGGCAGCCCTTCCCGGCTGGAACGTTCCCGGAGAAGGTGGTGAAGTATCAGGCTGCGACGAGCGAGCTTGGCAGCACCGAAGCCAAGCCGGCACAGGCCTACCGGCCTCCTGCCCTCCGCAACAAACCAGAGAGCAGCACTTACAAACTGGTGAGCACTTCAGGCCACCTGCGCTCGATATGACTGCTGACGGTGACGGTGAGCGGCCGTGACTCACCAGTTTCCTCCCCTTCTGCTAGCATGAAGAGGAACCGCCACAGAATATGAAGCCTGGAGCTGCTGGGGAAAAGCAAATGTCCAAGGCAGCTTTAAAAAACCAGAGAAGACGAGAGGCAAAGAAAGCTGGGAAACAGGTTTGAAGTCTTACCAATATCCTAGGACGCTTCCTGTACAGTTTTTGTTTGTTTGTGGCCATATAACATGAATAATAAGTCAGAAGAAATAGCAAAAAAAATTTACATAAAATAGATAACAAGTACAGAGTTAATAATGGTTAAATAAAAAGCTAATAATCTTGGGGACAAATTAAAACATTGGATAAAAGTTCAATTAAAATAGTTAAAATATCCTTGAACTTCCACAGTACTTGACTGATGTGGGACTTGGCAGAATCTTTCATAGACTAGAACATAAACATTTTGGCATGTTTGGCATATTTTGATGTCAATGTCAAATCCGGTGATGAAAATGTAGCTGTACAAGAAGTCTTCAGTAAGTGATTTCTTTCACAGTGCTACTTCAGGGAGAAAGATTGGCAAATACATTGGGCACCCATCATCTGGTGTCTCATCTTTTCCTTGCATCTCTTTTGCCTTCAGGAGGTGCTAAAAAGCCAAGGAAGTTTTTAAAAAAGTATTTGAAGTGAACTCACTAGAAGCAGATGGGACAGGGAGAAAATGCCAGTGTGACAGTAATGCTTTTCTAAGAACACGGAGATTGCAGAGCAATTAAAGACCATCTGTACATCTCAGTTTGGGATAAGTCACATTGATGCATTTGCTTTGAGATGTTGTATTGCTACTTGATTTGGGTGCCTGCTTGCATCATTCTTATAATTTACTAACTTCTGAAGATTTGATTTTCTTCTCTTTTTTTCTTCCCCCCCCCCCCATCATTTCCAATATAGGAAAACAAATCTGATGATGTACCACCTAAAGTGTCGGAGGCCGCCCCTGTCACTCAGCTTCCTGCACCATCTACCCATGGAGACCCTGAAACTGACAAAAAGATAAAAAACTTAAAAAAGGTATATCACGCTGATTATATTTCTCTTGTTTTTAAGCTGATACATTTCAGTGAAAAAATATGCTTGTAACTGTCTGTGTGCGTGTGTCTGGCACAGAAACTTAAAGCTATTGAGGAGCTAAAGGAGCAGCAATCAGCTGGAAAACAACTTCAGAAAAACCAGGTACTAATTTGCCTACGTGAACCTTTCTAATTTCACAAAGATTTTAATATTGGTTTTGTTTGTAATTTTGCAGTAAGATATCTTTACATTAGGAAAGCAATACTTGTTTTGTTTTTTTTAACATTTTTTATAAATGGTGAGCTTTGCTGGTATATTTAGCATGAAACTCATGGAGCTGTTTTCTTAGACATGGATTAAGGCTAATCTTGGGTTATATTGCAGTGCCAATATGAATCGGCTCCATAGATTATTTATAGTCTAGCCTTGGGCACAGTCTGGGTCTAAGAAACTGGCCAGTATGTTTTAAAATGTAATGCAGTGCTGAGAGCCACAAACAGGCTCATGTAACTCTTCACTAAAACTATATATAAAACTTTTACAATGATCCCACAGCTTGAGAAGATGCAGAAGGAAGCACATCTTTTGAAGGAGCTTGAGGAACTTGAATTAGGGTTGTAGCAGACACGAAAGACACTTTCATAAAATTCCATTTGCAACACTGTAAATCTCTGTGAGTGGGTAGAAACAAACGCTGAGCATTGGTTAGTTTCATTTCTTATAATGTTCCACAAATGTAAAGCTCCCTATAAACAAGAAATAAAATGCATTTGTAATTCTGTCTGCCTCTTTAAACACAAGATTCTGTTGAATACACAGCCTGAGATTTTAAAGGCATTATTGGTATGCAGTTTTAATTACAATGTATAAGGGAGTATACAATGTATACAGTGTGGAAAGGTTTTACTGCAGGACACAAGCCTGGATTAATGTGATGGATTTGTACGAGATGTCATTGTTTCTGCTATACACCCAAAAAACTAGTTTAAATGTTCCAAGAAAAATAAAGAATGGTTGAATAAGTAATTGAGTGTATTTTTTCTTCAAATGTGCTTTTTTCGCATATATTTGAAATTTAAATTGTAACATGTTGCCACGGTTATCTATATATGTAATAACCGAGACAAAGACAAGTTATTTGCCTACAAAAGGGTATGGTGACTTTTATTCTGCATAAGATGCGTCGAATGACCCGGAAGTGAATAAGAAAATTCTATTGGTTGCAGATTTCAAGTAAAAGACAAGTGCAGTTGCGATTGTCCTGTTGTGTAGACAGCGATTTGCCTGCTTACACGAAATCTGGACCCGACTTTTCAGGTTAGAAGAATGTCCTCTATAACATCATCCTAATAGCTAAATAAGTCTGAGAAATTTAATCCTTTGAGGTTTGATCGGATATTTTTTGCCACCCGGCATGGATGTGCTAGTTATCCGAGGTAGCAAGGCTGAAGTTTACGTTAACCTAGCTAGCTAGATAGCTAGATACATCATCTAGCAATCAAACAGCGGTAGCCTAGCTACTGCATTAACCGTGGACCACATAGCTAGCGTTAGTTAGCAATCTACCTTGTGATATTACTATTTAGTGTCTGAATTTCTTGTTGATTTCTTCATGTAACCGCCAGCTTGACCTGTATGTTTGGTAGTCAAACGAGCTGACATCCAAGTATAACTTTAACAAATGAAATTCATTTTTCACTTCAAGCAAAGCGGCAAGCTAGCCAGCTGTGCTTTTATCAAGTTGTCAGTCGTCCGCTTTTGGGGATGTTTTTACCAAGGAGTAAAGCTAGCTTGACGTTTTAATTTTGTAGCTAGTCGACAGCTACCGTCAAACCCATTGTCCAGCCTGTAATAACATGAAATTATCTACAGATTTACTTTGTGATCGCAGTTTAATTCTTATTTCAAGATGCACACAACTTACACTACCAATCTAACCTAACTTACCTGGCTAGGTATTTACTGTTGTTACAGACCACGAACGAGCGAGCGAGCTAACCTAGCTAGCTGGCGTTAGTGTTTTCAGAAAAGCTGAGCTACCATGTTAACCTAGCTAGCGAAAGTCAAGATTGTCAGCTTGGAGAGGCTAGTGATACCTGTATTTGTTTAACGTGAAGATAACAAATTTAGGCCCATGGTTGATAAATGCTAAATGTAATGTAATCAGAGACTAATGTACTCCTTATGTGAAACATTTAAGCGATGACGCAGTTAGCTTGCGCCAGGAGACCAAATCTGGATAGGTGGTACTGGGTGTAAGTCACAACCAACATAGCATAATTATACACCAGCGATTGTCATCATTCATTTGATTTTTACTGTAATGTCGCTTTGTTTCATACATGCTTGTAACAAAGTCTTTCTCAAATCTCTATTGCTAAAGAAAACCTTCCGGACTGGCGGACATAAAGAAAGTATCTCAAACGCTGGATAGACTTGTAAGTAATGCATCGATAGTTCTGGTTACTAGAACAACAGAAAAAAAAACAATCAGTTATGTATGCAACTTGACATGTTATGCACAATATGTGTTTAACTTTCCACAACATAGGATGAACAATGTATCATTTTACTTTTGTTTTAAGCAGAATTGTTTGTATGTGCTAAGTTGCCTAAATGTTTTAACTTCTTGTGTGTTCAATTTATATGTATGGTAATGTCTGATGGTATGTTGTTTCCTTTGTCAAGAATCTTGTTGACTTGAATGGACAAAACAGCCAGAAGTATACAGGTACAGTTGCATTTTAGTCTGTCTTTAGTGAATGGTGTTAAGCCAAGTAAATGTTAATCTTGCCCCCTTTACTTTCTCATGATCTAGATTCAGTTAGGCTAAATCACCTGTTGGGAAACCCCGTTATGCCTGTAAAAAAGAAAAGAAAGTCCTCTGGTTCAGAAGACCCCAGTGTCAGAAAGTGCAAAATTACTAGGTAGGTCTGTCTCCTATTGTATATTTCCCTCACAGCTTGTAAACAGTAAGTAGGAGAAAATGGTAGATGTATGTACAAATGATGTGAATGATGTTTTTATTTTTGGCCTTGATTCTGTTGAAATAAATGACAGTTTGTTCAATGTGGTCACAAGTTTTATTTCTTTACTACTGAAAAGAGAATTTTTTTTTTTCTTTTACACATATCTGTGTATAATGTACATGTCCTAGTTACTGCAGGACACAAACTCCTGGGCGATTCATTAACTCTGAAGATCAGTTCTCTAGCAAGAAGTGCCTTGCATGGTTCTACGAATATGCGGGTATGTGATTCACTATCTGTTTACATTGGTTAAAATGGTTTATTGCTTACATGGTAACAAACCAAGATCTTGTTCTGTGTATTACCTGAACTTGACTGATGTCTCTCATAATCTTTTATTCTGTATTGAATTGAAAGATCACTGATGCACTTCCTCTTCTTCCTACTAGGGCCTGATGATGTGGTTGGACCCGAGGGTATGGAAAAGTTCTGTGAGGATATTGGTGTGGAGCCAGAGAATGTGAGCATCTTCAAGATTTGTTCATGTTCACAACTACAATATTTTCAAACGTAGTGAACAGTACTGAATCTGGCTTCTGTAGGAGTGAATATTGGGAATATGCTTACAATAAAAATATATATATAAGTAGATATATATATAGCTACTTAGCTAGCTAGCTTTTTAAATATGAACCAGTTTGTCTATTTTCTAAAATGTATTAGGTGGATGTTAACTGTAAATGTTACTTTTGTGTCTTTTCTCTAGATTATCATGTTAGTTTTGGCCTGGAAGCTAGAGGCACCAAATATGGGTTTTTTCACAAAAGAAGACTGGCTCAAGGGAATGACTTCACTGCAGTAAGTGAGAACCTTTCAATGTCAAGATCTCTCCGCCTGTGTGGAATCCTCAGCGTTAATGGGAACTTCCATTTTAGATGCGACTGCACCGAGAGGTTACAGGGCAAGCTGGACTACTTGCGCGCTCAGCTGAATGAAGCGGCCACGTTCAGGAACATCTACAGATACGCCTTCGACTTCGCCAGGGTGAACTTATCGTTTGCATAGCAGGGCCTGGGACGGTAGACAAAACTCTTTCACTGCTTGATGAAAGTGACTCAAGAGAGGTTGAGCTGTGATGTTGCTTGCATTAAACAAAGGATTTACTAAAATGGGACATTCATGAAATTCCATCTGATGGTCTTTTTATAGGAGGAGATCTATGTGAATCTGATGTTTCACAGGGAATGTGTGCATTGTCCTTATCTTTGTCTTTAGGATAAAGACCAGCGTAGTCTAGACATGGATACTGCAGAGTCAATGTTGGCACTGCTCTTGGGAAGGACGTGGCCCCTGTTTCCCGTCTTTCACCAGTTTTTGGAGGTTGGGCTGTTTACATATGCAGATGCACTGGGAGGGGCATAGGTTACTAACATGCAGCACGAGCTGGACGTAACTCCGCCCTTCTTCCCTCCACACTTTCAGCAATCCAAGTACAAAGTCATGAACAAGGACCAGTGGTACAACGTCTTAGAGTTTAGTCGTACTGTTCATCCAGACCTCAGCAACTACGATGAGGACGGAGCCTGTAAGTCTCACAGCGCCATCTGCGGGCGCTGGGCCTTCCTTTCCCAGCAGCCTTCTTCCATGCTGTATGTTGTAAAACATTTTGCAACGTGTAGAAAAACTACAGATCCCTAGTGATATTTCTCCCTTCTGTTTTTTGTTACTGGGATGATCATAATACATGTTATGTCTTCCACCCCCCTTTCCCAGGGCCCGTGATGCTGGATGAGTTCGTGGAATGGCACAAAGCCAGACTGGCATTATAGCAGAAGCTGGCAACATATGTCAAATAAAAGGGCAAGAAAAAGCACATCGATGGAAGCTGTCCCTCTGTACCAAACAGTCCTGAAAACCCTGCCCTCTCCTCCTCCAGGACTGCCTCCACACCTCCTGAGCTGCTGGAGGAGCCATCACTACCCAGAGACTTTTACAGTGTTAATTTAACTTTTTAAAAGGAAGACGTCCAGCAAGGGGGGGACAGATTTTTCATATGTATTGCATATTTTGCAGCGGGTTACATTGCCAGTGTTGTATGGTCTGGTAGAGGGAAGTCATCTGTTCCTGTAAATTCTTTTCCCTTTCATTTTGAGTTTTACCTTGTTTATAGTGTTTTCGAAAGAAAATAAAGGAATTGTAAGTAATTGTGATTTTCCGTTGGGCATGATGACTTATAGCTCACACTGTAAAAATATATTCCAGAATATACCATTTAAATGTTCTTTCCTCCTTTTTTCTGAAGTGTGGAGGCAGAAAGAAAACTGTTCAGGGACAGCAATCATAGGAGTTGTGTAAAATGTTTGTACCCCCCCCTTCATCAGGCTACTACTTGCCCATTTTTTCTACAGTATATTAGCAGAGGAAGATTTACGTTTCATACTTATTCCAAAGAAAGAACATCTGTTCAACGTTTGATTCTTTAATTTCGGACCAGTTGTATGCATTTCTTTTAAAACATTTAAATCACGTGTCAACTTAAACGAATCCACGCTGGGTCTTTTATACGGCTAAACATTGTTGAGGCGTTTGTCAGGTTTGGCTGCGTCACTGTCTGTCGAGTCTCCTGTGATGGAGAAATCCAGAGATTCTGCCTGGTTCATTAGGGTGCTGAGTCGCGTCAGTGACATAACCCTGTGTTTGCCCCTGGGTTCACTGGCATCCCCCTCCTCTGGTTCCTTAATATGGCTGTACCGCTTCCCCTCTTCATCATAGTTGTACAGCTTAATAACTCTGCTTTTTCGCTTGGCTTGCCGGTGAGTACCCGAGTCTGACGGCGCTTCTGCGGCCTGCCCCTCCCCACCGTGCCCTTCCAACAGGTCCGACTCATCCCCGGCTCCCCTGTTCAGTGTTTCGCTCGTGTTCCCTTCGATCGCGCTAAGCGAAGAGTTATATCCATCCACGCGGGGAGATGACTTTGGTGCAAAGACGACGGTGTCATCTTCGAAGTTTGTGTTCTTATGGAAGGACACACATTCGAATTGCAAGCACTCTTCGTTGGGTGCAACGGCGAATATGTTATCTCCATTTTTGTGCTCGTAGCTGAATGTTTTTGGCAGATACTTGATAACATAGGGCCTGCTTAATGCACCAAGTACAAACGCGCCTATGAAGGTCACAAAAACTGATGATGTTACAGCTGCAATAAAGTGAGTTTGGGAGAAGCTGTCCTCAACCTTCCTGACCATTCGCTGTCTTATGTTGTACATCTTGGCCTTGTGATGTATTTCATTTGCTGTCACTACGTTCACGACATATGGAATAATTGTAATGCCGTTGCTGTCCACAAGGTGGCAGTAGTAGAGTCCATTATGGCTTGCTGTGGTTCTTAAGATCCTCAAGTTCCCGTTAACGGTTTCTACTGGGTCCTTATTGTTAATTTTTCCATCCTCAAATGAGCCAAAAGGGGTCTGCCACCAATTAACTGACCCTAGACACCGAAAACCAAAACACGAACATTACAGGTTACCAGAATATTTGTAGTTACAGTTACCGTGGTGATTTTTGGTAATCAAATAAGATCAGCAAAACAAAATTCTCCTTTAATGATTTTTGTTTACCTTCACTCGTTTTGTTCATGCACTGTAGTTCTGCAGTTTTCCCTATAAGAATGTCAACGGTGATTTTAGGCTTGACTTGTAATGCGCTGTTTTCACCCTTCTGAAACCCTGCACTTACGTTGGCAATTCTCTCATTCATATAGCTGTGTATAGCAACTGCAAATCTGCCAGAAGTCTGAATGCACTCTGTGCTGCAAAGCAGAAGGATTCTCACCCAAGAACTAGCCCGCATCTTCACTGTTACTAGACGAAGATACAATACAATAAACGGTTATACATTTGTCACTGTTCATCATTAGGTGTAATATGAATTACATGGTGCTTTCATTATGGGGTCACCGCTTAAAATTCCTATGATACATTACGACAGCCTATGTTTAAAAATACCATGATAAAAATTCCTACCTATAGTGTGTTGAGCTGAACGCGGGTCTATAATCAAGTTCCACTACTGCATTTGTTCTTTCAAATAGAAGAGTAAAGTACAACTCTCACATGACACCTTATAAGTCAGATCTCGTGCCCCATGTTTAACGATTAACATCTTGACCATCAAAAGGCAAAAGATGTTACAGAGGTCTGAAATAAAAATAAATTTCTCACCTATGTTGAGCTTTAACAAACAAGACAACTAGTGGAATATTAGTCTGTTTGTTGCTACAGTGCAGTTTTATTTTGTAAAGCACTTGCATTTTAACGTATGTAGAATGCCATTCAAATAAAAAATCTTATTTTTATTATTATTATAACTACTACAATTACCTAAAACGGAACTGAAATGTTATTCGTCTTTTGAGCTGCCGAGGAAGGATATGTAATTGATTGTCAGACTTGCAAAAATAGGTCCAAAGGCATTAATGAATAATAGATTAAAAAAAATAATTTTTTTGTGCAGGCTACTGATGTTAACAAACATCTCGCGCACATAAGGAATACATTGTATAAAATGTTCTAATCGACTGTGCTTAGCGTCGTTACTGATTTCCCAAAAGATGTCAGCACTGAGCTTTCTATACGGCCTGAACGGCTTATCACTCCTTCACCTTCAGCTGTTCAGTCGGAAAAGAATTCTCTAAACCCCTCCCCGTCATTTATCTGCAGCAAAATATGCTCGAGCCCGCGCGTGCACATGCTCAGACAGCGCCGTGGGCCTCATGTGGCCCCTCCCTTTGGGGGAAGAAAATTGCGAACAAGCGAGGAGGAGGCGCGCATCATAAGTAACCAAACAAACCCACCGCTGTAGAGCGAACTCCGCCATCGAGTCCCTTGGGTAAGCCGAAGTGAATCGTCACAGGAGAGGGAAGGAGAATCCTCTACAGGTAAGTTAAAATAGCCTGACGGCAAAAAAACATCGAGTTTTGTTTTTTATCCGACCTCTTAACTGAAACAAAGATAATCAAAACAGATTGCATTTCCAGTCATATTGGGCATACTGCAGTTTACATTTTTAAGTGTGGATGCTTTTAGAGTTCTGCACAGAGAGTGGTACTGCTGTCTTTCACTTTGTTAAACTTTATTTGCCTGAAAAGGTACATGAGTGCTCAAGTTAACAAACGCTGATGTTTTTCAATCTCCAGCAGTAAATCTGGACATGACTAGCCAATTTGTACTTAGCCTATCAGGCTTCTCACGGAAAGAAAATATGTTTTATTGTGACTTGTTTCTGCATGACGAAATGCCTATAGGTAGACACACCCATGTCACACGCGCCACATTTAGCTCTGCACATATAGGCGTTGGATGTTCTGGATTTAATCATGTCTTTTCTGTCAGTTATCTTAACTCAAACTCGCAGCTGATGCCTGTTAGATATGTTCTGTGTTACAAGCATCTGTGCTCTTGCAGCCCAGCCATCAATACGACGTTCTCTTTTTCCGGGCTCTGATAGGTTAGAGTTCATCACCGATACCTAAACAGATTGAACAGGTTATGCAAGCTGAAGGCGTATCCGTTAACATTATAATGTGTGCTCTCGGTGAAAAGCAGGACAGAATTTAAAAAAGTCAAACTGGTTCCCAAGCCAACCTAGGGATACATTCCTCCAATACACAAAGCAGCAACGCTAATTAGCTGCCTGGTTGGTGGCAGTCCAGAGAAACCACCTGGATAGTGTTTGCACTTAAGTCTTGGTTTAAGGTGGTTAGCAAACCCACTTGGCGCAATTAAAGTGGCTTCCGCTGATTGTCACTGTATTTGTCTGGTACTTAAGTGGATTTACCTGAGTGGAGGACTTGCCTCTGCTATCCCCCCGGTCAACAGGGCTCTGTTTGCTTTTCCTCTGCTATGAGAGGTTCCCCGCCTTCCTGATCGGGTTTTGCAAGTTCAGTTGTCGCACGCAGACAGCAGAGGATAAACAACCGAACGCAAAAGTAAATCGAGCGCTGTGCTCTGCTTTCTTGTACCATGTCCGATATTTTGGCTACTCTGCTGCTGATGTGCTCCAACGAAGTTTAAGAATGTAGACAATCACATTTCTCTTCCTCATTTTTTGAAATGGTCGTTTTTGAGGAAGTCAGTTAGTGAGTCACTGTCATGACTGTTCCTGCTTGAATAACATGCTTTGTCGCTCTTCGTGAAAGACCAAAATAATTAAAAAAAAAAAAAAGAAAAAATCCCAGTACAAACAACAAACGCATTTTCACTAGCAGAGACCTCCTTCACCAAAAAAACCCCCAACAACAAAAGCACATCTAGACAGTGTTGGTGCCACCGTTTTTAAAATGTAGCATTGTCACTGGTTGAGGGTCTGTATAACTGCAGCTCTCTCTTCCCTCTGCCTCCTCTTTTCTCTCACTCTTTGTCCTCCTGTCTCTGTTGTACCTTCCACTCTGCAGTATGTTTTCCTCAGTAAAGACCTTCGAGGGCCAGCAGTTCGCAGAGCTCAAGAAACAGTGCCAGCAGAGTGGGCAGCTGTTTGAAGACCCTCTCTTTCCTACCGTGGACCGGTCCCTGTTCTACCATGGCAATCGCATCGGTAAAGTCATCTGGAAGAGACCCAAGGTGAGCGGCCTTGGGAGCCCTGATGCCTAAAATGGTGGGGACTTGGTTATATGAGCAGTCGTCACAAACTCATCACCAAACTCGCGCAGTACAGCAGCGGAGCAGATCAATCTACTTGAGTCATGTTATTCTCAACAGGAGGGGAGATCTTAAGAACAAGCCACAGACAAATTAACGATTGAGCTATTGAACGTAGAGCACGCTGATGGAGATGGCTCACAGGTGTGTGTATAGAGGGGAAAATGTCTACATACACTCATGAAAAGTAAAGTGAGGTGCACTGGAAGGGTGTCGTGATGGCTGTGGCCAAGGCTGTTGCTGCTGGTCTGGGATCAGGGAAGTGGCTGCCGTCCCCGTTAACTCTGTTAACCAGGTTTTGAGCGTTTGCTGTCGGATTCTGCACGTTTACACGGCAGCTTCAAAGTGTTTGAGGCCATTAGGGCCATCTGGCAATTTCTTTATAATGCTTCTCAGAGCATTGTAGCATTAAACATTCATAAAGCTTCCACTCTGCAGTGCAGAACCGATGGTAATCTTGTTGTTGGGCTTGTTTGTTTTTCCTGTAGGGCTTTTAGTTGGGTGGAACACTTCTTTAAAAAAAAAAAATAAATAAAATAAAAAAAAAAATTATAATTTTTTTTTTTTTTTTTTTTTTTTTAAAGATAATTTTTTTTTAAATTTTTTTTTTTTTGCATTTGCTATAGCCATGGGTCTGTTGTTTTTGAGAGTCTGGAGAGTGACTGAGGGCATTGTGACTAGAACAAGCTGATATAGAAAAAGATGGTCACTAAAGTAAGGCAAGTGAGAGGCATGCGGCTGGGTGGAGGCTGAAGCGCTTGAGTGTTGTGGTTCTTATTCATTGTAACGTGGCTGTGGTGGTGTTTTTTTTGGGGGGGGGGGGCAAACAAGTATTGTAACAACAGGAGGCTTCCACGCATGGATGCAATGTTTCCTGTGGTCAAGATACCTCTGTTGAAAGGTTCACCCACCTGAGTCTTTGGGTTTGCTTTGCTCAGTAACACAGGGACCGGTTCTACTGAAGAATGCATGCACGCAGACTTCGGCATCTTCTCTTCCACTTGTCTGTGCTCACCCTTTGTGTATGTTGCACCATTATGTAACTGCATTCTGTTTGCAGGTACAGAAGGTAGTTTGGGAATAACTTCCGTTTAAACATCCAGAATGTGACTGAGTTCTATTGGGGAATTTTTAAAAGGAATACTTGGCATATTTGTGTCTTTAGTGTAAAGGGCTAGTTGATCAGTATCATTCAGATGATTTTATTGTGTCTTTCAGATGAATAAACCAGTACCCAAGTTCTCTTTGTTTTACAGTTAGGGAGCACAGTTAGAAATGACTTATGTAAGTGTGTTTACATGAACGAGTGGAAATGTGGTTTGATTGGGATCCTGCTGCTTGTTGAAGGTGAGATGGGGTGTAGTTGTGGTTTAGTTTGAGTGTTGCCATGAACGTGTGAGTGTACAGTGTAGTGACTGGTGCTTGATTTGGGAGGAGACCAGCTGGAGTGACACCCTGTGGGAGTCTGGCACGTCAGGCACCCCTTCCTGTGCTAGCAGATGATATTTTGGCTTTTGTTTGTGCAGTGGTGTTTTATAACCCTAGGTGTCCTTGAGCTCATGTCTAGGAGGGGCTTGGTGTATATAAATGGTTTTTTTTTTTATATCCGATTCAAAATACCACAAAGATCAATAACCAAAGCACCCATGTAACTCTGACTGAACAACCCTCAGTACGTCCGGTTTGACTTCCTGTACCCTTAAATGATAATGAGCCATTGCTAACCCACCCCCACCATTTCCATTGGGGTATCCTAATTACAAAATTCCATATTGACACCAGTGAATAAATCCTCACTGAATGAGGTGAATGGAGTTAAATGGCTAAAGACTGAAAAAATAATTTATTTCTCAACATTTGGCCAAGGAAAGCAGGCATACATTACAATAAAAATGACAAACGTATCTATATATTTGTTTTTCTATAGCACTTGGGTTTTGAGCAGTAGGGCCCTAGCATTTCCAGTCCTGAGTGCTGATTGGTTAATGATCTGAAGCAGGAGCAGAAACTATACTGGACACGGGGTGGCCTGATTCGAAGTCTGTACTTGACCCAGGGGCGACATATCTTGGTGGTCTGTTGAATTCCTTGTTCTCTGACAAAACAGACTAGTTTGTCTAATTTCACAGATTCTGGGTTGTTAGACACTTCATATATCCAAATGTATGTGCATAAGCACTGAAATTGTGAGCTATAATTTAATGTCCTCTAATCTCTCATTCTCTCTCTCTCTCTCTCTCTCTCTCTCTCTCTCTCTCTCTCTCTCTCTTTCTTAGGAACTCTGTGATGACCCACATCTGTTTGTTCATGGGATCAGTGCTCATGATCTGCACCAGGGCCAGCTGGGAAACTGTTGGTTTGTGGCAGCCTCTTCCAGTCTGGCTTCCAGAGAGGCTCTGTGGCAAAAAGTGAGCACCTTTCTCTCTGCGGCTGAGAAGCTTTCTCATTCTATCCTACAGAGGTATTTATGTGGACATGTGAATGTAAGGAATGTTCTGAAGAGCTTAGGAACGATTTCAAACGTTTTGGGGAAACCCACGCCAGAGAGCTGGCAGGATAAAAGAAGTTCTCATCTAGAGAGGAATCGAGGTTGGCTCTTGTTTACCTCAGCTGTGGTCAGGTGTGTCCTCTGTTTGGTTAGTCGGTAGGTTGGGCAGTTATTAACAAGAGGTACCGAGACAATGTAAATACTGAACCAGGATGTACAGTTGAGTCAACCCTTTAGGATGATATAAGTGTGTGTGTGGACCTACAGTCAACCAGATTGCACAAATGAACTGGGCTGGAAGGCCATTCTCAGCACGAACCAAAGCAAAAAAAAAAAAAACCCCACCAACTGTGGTCAAGCCATTTTCATTCTCGTTCTGCTTTAACTTAGTCACGCTGCTCTACAGCCGCTCATAACTGGATTCGAGTTTGTCATCTTGCGTTTTCCCCCTCCACAACCCGCTCTTTTCCACGGCGACGCTCGAGCAGGGAGCGCCTTCCCCGTCCGCCCTGCGACAGGAGGGTTCTGTTGCCGTGTTTTCACAGTGTGAGCGAGCAGCTCGCTGCAGCAGCACCACTGCTTACACAACCCTGGTGTCATTGTCCTCTCCTGGGGGGGAACTGTGTTGTGGAAAATCCCCTCACCTCTGGTGTGCTAATATCCACTCTGCCTCCCGCTGCACCAGAGGGCTTCACTGTTGCTCTGGGTTCAAGTCCGAAACACTGAAGGGTCGGCGAAGGTGTTTCTCGATTTGCTTGGGGTGGAGAGGAACGGGAGGTCGGGGGGGGTGGGGAGGTTGTGCTCCCTGTATACCCCTTCGGCTTCGAAGGCTGCCACAGCTGTTGTTCATTTCTGGTTTCTCGTCATCTTCAGGGCAGTAATGGCTTCCAGACAGTCAGCAGTGAGCGCATCTGAGTGATCATTTAGTTTTGAGTTTTGCAGCTGGTGGTAAAGTTCCACCATCTTCCTGTTGGATATGTTTCTAGATGGAGCTGGATAGGTGGAGCTACATGATCTGAGAGGTTTTTGTTATTCTCGGTTGAGAGGAAATCTGGGGCGTGATCCATTCATATCTAAAGGCCTTGTTCTCTGTCAAGGACGACCTGCACAGAGTTTTCTACTTGTGTGTCGTTAAAAGACGATGTACTGGCCTTAAATACTTTAGTAAATATACTGGATTTACTGATTTGTTTTTAGTATGCTGTTTGCAGAAAATGTTACTTTGACGTGATTAGCATGAGTGAGAATTCATTGATTTTTAACAAGTTCATGCCTTCCAGATGGAACAAGTCGAGCTTTGTAAATGCACTGATGTGCAACAAGTGAACAGGTCCATCGTTGTGAGTGCCGAGCGCTTCTGGTTCTTGCGCCTGAGCTGCGTTAGCCTTGTGCCGTCGACTTGATGTACACGTACACCAAACTGACTTCTTTTGCCCCCCCCCATGTAGTTTGCATTAGAGTGCAGTAGTGAATGGGTAGTGTGCAGGTGTAGATTCAGGGAGTGCAGTGTAGCACACACTTGTGTTTCCTGTTGGGAAGCCGTGCTGTGTTCACACCTAAAGGTGTGTGAGTGGTGTGGAACAGACCCTGGAACCCACAGTTCTTGCTTTATCCTTTCACGTGGTCGTACTTTGTCACATTTCTCATTTTTCTCTTTTTAATATATGAATACATTTTAAACAACTTTTAAAATGGAACTATATGAATTTTATGGGACCATAGAAGTTTTGTTTTAGTGAACGCATGAAAGCATTTTAAAAGGTAACTGAGCCTTTTCTAAGTAGAGATTGTTGTAAAAGACAGTGATGTGTTATCTGCTGGATTATATTCTATGTGCTGTTCCTCATTTGCAAATAGTCCCCTTGGGTGTAAAGAATCTGTGCTAATGGTAGGGTAATGAGATCCGCCGTGTCTGAAGCCTGCGTAGGGCTTGCGCAATACGAGCGCAGGGCTTGTCAATGAATGAATGAAACGAACACTTGATTTCGGCACAATCTCCCAGAAAGCTTGACGCTGCTCGTCACATCTCGCATTGGTAATATTTTCACTCGGCCCTTTATAGGTGTGTGTGTGTGTGTGTGTGTGTGTGTGTGTGTGTGTGTGTGTGTGTGTGTGTGTGTGTGTGTGCGCGCGCGCTTCTCTCTCTGTTCAACACCTTGTTCCCTCCTGGGGTCTCATTACTATCCTCTCTAGCAAGTATGTGCACATTTCACCCCATCCTCGTGTGTGTGTGGATCTAAGACGGGCTTCAAGAGGTTTTTTTGTGCATAATTTCCCCCTTTTATATTTGTCTGAAAGTTTAAAAAAATGTCATGACATTTTCAAGTACACTGGATTAGAGAAACTTTGCAGAAGGGTTTTTAGATCAGATTAGTAGTGTTTTCAAATATCCTTGTTGGTAGTTTAAAGCCTAAAGTATTATTTTACATACAACAATATTGCATCCCAGTAATATATAAATAAATAAATAAATGAATGAATGTGTAAATATATAATATATAAATATTTTTGGATGGTACTGAAAGAAATATTTAAGTTTATTCATGGTTAGTTGAGTGGAATAAGCCTTTGATCTTTGCCACTAGTTTCACACATGGTGGGTAATGTTGACTCCTCTGATCCAAGTGACCTTGCAGTGAGCAAACATGGTGTGACACACTAAAAGTGAGGGAGAACAACAGTTGAACAAAAGTATTTTATTGATGTTTTATGGTTTCTTCATTTCATGTGTTTTGTGGTTTTCATAAAATATATAAGCATATTGGAGGTGGTACATGTATATACAGAAAAGTGTTCTCATTATGCTACCATTTTGCTTTTCGCTTCAGAATATTGCACATCAACTTTTAAAATTATTTGAGAGTAGGATATCTCAGTAGGGAACTTTGGTGATTCCATTTTTTAAAGCACTTTAAAGACAAGCTTATATTGGCAAGAGGTATTACACCAGAGGCTTCTTTTTTCCACTAAATAATGCAGTAAATAATGGGGTAACCGTGGGAGATGCATCTGACCTTGCTGGGTTCAGGGTCCAGGCTCTGTGTTCTTCTTGAACACCAGGGAGCACTTGATACGGTCCTTTTCCGCGCTCTCCTTGAAGGCGAACAGGAAGTACATCACCTTCCTCACCATGGCCAGCTCGGCTATCCTCTCCCCGAACTCCTGGATGTCGGCCTCCAGGCACTTGATGGGCGCGTCGGGTGCCTCTCCCGCCGTCCTCCAGAACTGGCCCGTGGGCTCCAGCAGCTGGCGGGTCATCAGGTTGGTCAGGTCGGGCGTCCACAGCTGCGAGATGCCCGTGACGGACAGGCGTCCGGGGCCGCCCAGCGTCACGTTCCAGCGGGAGAAGACGAGCTCCTGCTCGGCGAAGTCCAGCCGGTACACGGCCTCGTGGGGCAGGAGCAGACGCTCGCCGTCCTGCCGCCGCTGGCCGCGTTGCTGCAGCGATTGCACGCGCAGGCGCATCATCTCGGTCAGCTGCACGTCCTCGACGAAGGGCAGCTCCGTCTCGGAGGCCGTGGCCGACCCCGCTGGCTGGGACTCTGTGTCTCCCTCCATGAGCGTTGGGCGTGAGATCGGGGAGGGAGGGGGTGCTACGGTTACCGCCGACTGGCTGCGGAGTCTTGTCTCCCGCTCCGATTTCTACCCTTCGCCCTCGCTCCCTCCCCTTGCCGTCAGCTCCCAGAGGGGCGAAGAACCTCATTTTGCGTAGGGCTTCATTGATTCTGTTTTGCCTGCCGGGGGCTGGTGGTTTCTGTGTGAGAAAGAGGACGGAAGAGAGGGCTGGGCGGAGGGCGGGTGGGTTGATTCATGGTTGATGTGTGATGCGTGGTATCGCTAGGCAACAAAAACACGATGACGTACAAAGGAGCAACTTTTCCTTTGGGCATTTCATGACAACTGAGGAGTTATTTGTAAGAGGCTTGGAAAACTGAGTTGTTTGTGTGTAAATGTGTGACTGAGGAAGGAGCATCTATCCTGGGATGGACGAAAAGGGGAATAGCACACAACTCTCTCTGTGCATGAGGTAATCAGTCTGTACACAGCGGAGAACACTGGATTGTGGTCAGTGCAACTAAGCCAGTTGTTGCACAAAGTGTGGAACACGCAGCAAATGTGGAAATGCTTCTTCAATGCAGCAGGATTAGTTAACCATGTTTAACCTGTATCTACATGCGTTTTCCCATTTCAGGTGATTCCTGACTGGAAGGACCAGGAATGGGATGTCAACAGGCCTGAGGCTTACGCAGGGATCTTCCACTTCCGCTTCTGGCGATTCGGACACTGGATAGATGTCGTCGTCGACGATCGCCTGCCCACTTCCAATGGGAATCTCATTTACTGCCATTCAAACGACAAAAATGAGTTCTGGAGTGCTCTGGTGGAGAAGGCCTACGCAAAGCAAGTTAACTGTCATTTGTAACGGGGAGTCGAAAGGGAGCCAATCGGCCCAGATGTTTGAAACTTCTGAAAGGCTAATTTTGTCTGTACCGATTCCATTCTATAACCTAAATGCTGTTAAAGTGAACTACACCTTATGAGACCCTTGCGGGTGGGGTTTGGCTAACATCTGCTGAGCCGCGCCGTCTTTCGCACAGGGTGCATGGCTGCTACGAGGCCCTGGATGGAGGCAACACTGCTGATGCGCTGGTGGACTTCACCGGAGGCGTGTCGGAGCCCATCGAGCTGCTGGAGGGCCACTTTGGCCAGGATGAAGAGGCCCGTAACCAGTTGTTTGAGCGCGTTCTCAAAGTCCATCAACGGGGAGGCCTCATTAGCTGTTCCATCAGGGTGAGTTGGCTGACGCTCCACTCGATTGGCAGGAGTGGACTCTGGTCGCGCAGGTGCCCCTAGATCGCATTGTTTGGCGGCGGTTTTCTTTTTGGTTATGCTTTGGCGCCGTTTCCCAGGCAACCAGCCAGGCAGACATGGAGGCCCGGCTGGACTGCGGCCTGGTGAAGGGCCACGCCTACGCAGTGACGGACGTGCGGCGGGTACGACTGGGCCATGGCCTGCTGGCCTTCTTCAAGGCAGAGAAGCTCACCATGATCCGCCTGCGTAACCCCTGGGGAGAGAGAGAATGGAACGGACCGTGGAGCGACAGGTTGGTGCAGCTCCGCCCCCTACAGGACCAGAGCCGTTAACTCGGTTCTGAGTAGCTGCAGATCTTCCAGCAAGCATGGGGGAGTGTCATCGAGTTACACGATATTAAATGGAAAGTGTATGTTCTCATAATGAACAAAGACGTCAATAGTTTGTCACTGTATCAAAGGTTGAGGGCAGCAACCACACCCAGTCTCAAAACCAGGTTCTACAGGCAGAGTTGAGTTCTCTGCTTTTAAGAATGACCCATTACCTCTTAACAATGAACTCTTGTAGCATAAATCTGGTGCACTTGGGTGCATTCAGTCATGACCTAAGAGTCAGAAAAAACATCAGTTTTATGGCTGCAAAATCCTCAGTTTCTCACTAAAGCATACAGTAGAAGACTTTGAAAAGACTAAAGACTGACATTCTCTCTGCTCGCATCTAAAGATGGATTAAGGAGGAAGAACAGAAGCGGCCTTTGGCAACAGCTGACCTTTTTGTGTATAGTGGTTTGTTGGCAGATATCTTCTTGTATCAGCTTTGCTGCTTCCTGTTTGGTACAGGAGAGAGCTCACTCATTGGCTGTTGGCGATGTTGCATCACTGTTTGCATGAGCCGAGACTAAAACATTATTATATTAAATATGGTTGATTTTAACTTCAATACAAGAAAATGTTTGAAACGGCTATCCTGATTGCCAAAACTCACGATTTTATTATAACATCTGAAATTTATCTGTGATGGTGAAATCGCTAGAAAAAGCCATTTGGCGTAAGGCCAACATAAGCCAGTCTTTTTACTGTGCATTCAGTCTGCCCCCTGCTGGAAGTAGCAGGACATTTTTGTAAATTTGAAGATTGTTTACCTGCACGGGTTGGTTGAGCATGCAGCAGTCAGTCTTTCTCACTGGAAAGTGTCTCTCTCCCTCTCCAGCTCCGAGGAATGGCAGAAGGTCAGTAAGAGTGAGAGGGAGAGGTTGGGTGTCACTGTGCAGGACGATGGTGAATTCTGGTAAGAGGCTTGTAAGCTGTTTTGCACCTTTTATAAACTTTTCTTTTTTACTGTCCAAAATCAATGATGTCCAGTGATATGCTAAGTGTGCTAACGTGCCGGTCATGGTAGGTGCGAAGTTCTCCAGCATAACACATGACCAACATTGTTTTCTTTTGTCACCGCTGCTCTTCCTCACTCTCAGGATGGATTTTGAAGACTTCAGCAAGCAGTTCACAGACCTCATCTTGTGTCGGCTCATCAACACGTCACTCCTGAGCGTCCATAAGACCTGGGAGGAGGTGGTAATCTTCGGCTCCTGGGTCCATGACGAAGACCCACTGAGGAACCGCGCCGGAGGCTGTGTGAACCACAAAGCAACTTACCTCCAGAACCCCCAGGTGTGTGTTGGGGGTGAGATGCTTGAGCGTGTGTGTGTGTGTTGACTCTGATATGGCTTTATTTCCAGTATGTGTTTTTTGGTTTTTCTCTCCAGTATGTGTTTGATGTGAAGAAGCCAGAGGACGAGGTTTTGATCTGTCTGCAACAGAGAGATCGAAGAGCTCGACCTAAAGAGGGCAAAGGAGAGAACCTGGCGATGGGGTTTGACATTCAGCGGGTACACACACATACATGTGCACACACATACATGTGCACACGTGTACATGTAACCTGGGTTAACTACCCAGTTATGTATTTTGATTTAACCCTAAAGCTAACATTTTTTTTACCTCAATAACTATGTGCGGTCGCACACACTTGTGCTCTCTTTGATATGGTAATGTAACCAAATTGAAACTTTCTACCACTAGGTGGAGCTGAACAGGATCTACCGCATGCACATAAGCCAGCAGAAGCTGTGCAGTTCCATCTACATCAACTCCCGCAGCGTGTTCATGCGCAAGGACCTCAAAGAAGGCCGCTATGTCATCATCCCCACGACCTTTGATCCAGGCCTGCAAGGAGACTTCCTGCTGCGAGTCTTCACAGATGTGTCTTCAGACTGCAAGTAAGGCAGAACGGTCCCCTCTCCCTCTAGCTCTCACCTATCAGCTGCGCTAGCCTTTGTGTTCGTTTGGATAGGTTTGTTTGTTTATTTGTGTGTGTGTGTGTGTCTCAGGGAGCTCACCCAGGATGTGCCTCCTCAGACATGTTGGACAGGCCTTTGTGGCTATCCTAAACTGGTCACCCAGGTGCACGTAATGAAAGGGGCTGGACTACAGGTGCAGGACTCTGATGGATGTAAGGTGTTTTCTCTCTTGCCCTGCTTCCCAGCAGCAGTGTATGTTAGTCCAATGGTAGCGGTGACTGACCACGTGGCTCCTCTCTCTCCAGCCTCGGATCCGTACGTCATCATCAGCTGTGAAGGGGTAAAAGTACGATCTCCAGTGCACAAAGACAACCTGACCCCTGACTTCGATGTGAAGGCGTTGTTCTACAGGAAGAAACCCAAAGGGACCGTCCTCATTCAGGTAGGAGACGGAGTGCTTTAAACCAGACAGAGAGAGATGTGCAGACACGGGTGAAGACTTTAATTCAGCTTAATGATTCAACAAGCCTTTCACACTTGTTTTGAGCTCCATGCTTTGACTAGCATTTCCCAGCATTGGATCAGGACCAGAACTGAACCTTTCTCTTCCGCTTTGTTTTGGCTCTGCGCAGGTCTACAACAAGAACGTCCTGACTGACTCGTTCATGGGTCAGGTGACGCTGAGTGCAGACGTGTCGGAAGCGCAGAACCAGACCGTGCGCCTGCAGGCCAAAGGCAGTCGACAGGGCAACGATCTCCCGGGCGTGCTCAGTGTGAGCGTCCTCACCAGCAACGTCCTCACCGGTATCTGAACCGGCCCAGACCATTACCACCGCTTCCTTCAGCGGAACGAAACCTGTGGTAACCCAAAGAACATTATCTTGGGTAATTTTACATTTGTACGTTTAATTTTTACTAATGTGGCCTTTTGTTTACAAGTTCTCTTGGACCAAAAATGGTAATATTATGTAGCTCATTCTTTCTGATTTAGGTGTTGAGGTCAATTTCTATGGGCCAAATTCTTGATTTAAAACAATGCCACTATCCAACCAAAGAAAACCATTCCTGTCTGAATGACAGCAATTGTGTGCATTTACCAAATACAGTTTCAGGTGCCAATCATCCATCCCAAGTGCTGAATATTAATTGAACTTGTTTACACAGTGGAGGTAGTACTCAGGAAGTGTCTGTACCAGAAACTCTCAGTATTGCAGGACATGCGCCGTTTGCCGCAAGACATGTGCATTACTGCTGTCCTGCGACCTGGGCCCTGGCAAGCCCTCGCGCCACACTCTTTTCACCCAGAGTGACTGGGAAGAGCCAGCCAATCAGATGCATGCAACACAGGACGATGTCCTGAATGTCTAATAGCTGATGCTAATTAAATGATGGTTCATAATGGCATTCACACCTGTGTTCTTATAAACACTGCTTACGCCGATCAGGAAGAGTCAGAAGTGCTAGAACAGGAGGTATGACTTTAATGTAATGACCAAAATGGCCACTTGGTGGCAGTATGTAACCAGAAAGCAGTTCCACTACAGTCATTTCCAATGGTCTTGTTTACTCTATTGCCTTTACTTAAGTCTCACCTAATATACAAGAATCACTATGTATGTCTTCATACTCTTTTTAAAAGTACTTTTTGTCATTTATTTTTATATGTATAATAATCTTCAATGTTCTTCTGCCAAAGGGTACTGGCCATTTTGTTTATTTTTTTATCGACGTTGATGCATTTCACTGGACATATTTAGATGATCTGTTTACATGCCTTGTTAAGATGATCAAATAATTTATATAACGCGTATATTATAAATATGCTATGAAATAAAAACATTTTTAACTGAAAAGTGAACTGTTTTCTATCGGGCTAAGAGCAGGAAGACAAATGAGTTCCTTTGTGTGAGGGGAGAGGGAGAGATTGAGTGCATGTCTGATGAATATTGGGGAAAACCTTCTTTGGTCAGAGGAGCCCAAAAAAGGGTCTCTGAAGAATGGCTGAACGTCTTTGTGGTACCTTGATATTATCCATGCTAAGAGGACTGAGTCTATGAGGGGGGGGAAAAAAGATGGACATGCAAACCTTTTAGAATAAAATAAGATTTGAATCTCAATAATGAAGGATGTACTGACTTTTACTGTATTAAGATCCTACTGTGAGACCTGTATCTTTGAATACAGTACGTCTAAATTATTTTGCTTTATATAAGAACAAATACCCTGCTGTTCAACTTGGAAGTAATGTCTGTAAAGTGACTCAATTTTGATTTGTTTAACATTTAAGTGATGTATGACAGCAGTGTATTCATTTCTATTGTATGTTCTTGTATTGGAACAAAGACTTATCAAAGAGGGGAAACTGAGATCCAGATACAGACCAACAAAATGGTGAAGATTAACCAACCGAACATAACAGTGGTGGATCAACAGCAGAATGGGGTCGTAGTGATGAATGTGGTAAGCCTAAATGATGGCGGTATGAGGAACAAAGAACCATACAAGCTTGAAACACCAAGGGCTGAAGGAAGTTAGAAAAGATGCGAAGGGTAAAGGCAGCATGGGTTCCCGTGGTAATCAGATCACTAGGGGTTGTGACTCCCCCGGCTGGGAGAGTGGCTCCAGCAGATCCCAGGGAAAAACATCCGAGATCTCCGTCCAGGGCCCTTGAGCTCACAGGCCTCTGTTAGAGGACCCCGAGCTTGAAGGCAAATGGGGAATTTGTTTAATGTCTCAATACTGAGAATGCAGTGTTTACAGTACATTAGCGATATTCTGCTATTTTCCATTGAATAGCTAACTTTTGTATCCTTTTTTTAGTTCTTTGTTTATGATCTAAACATCTTTCAAACTACTAAATCCCTACATATTTTTGCCGCAGGGGTCGTGAGGTGCTCAGTGTTAGAGTTTGTGACCGTGGCAGTGAGGATATTGAATGCTCTACCTCCCAGAATGGAACCCAGATGCACCATCACTAGTGGAGGAAAATGTAGCCAGTAAGAGAGATGGGTGCCTATGATGAACATTATGCAGCTGTGTTTTCTTACATGTTTCTAGGTATTATCTTATTGTTTATACACACTTTTTTATTTGAAATTCTATTGTGCATTTTGTAATAATGTCTGAATGTGTCTCTGCATCTGTACATGTAGTGTTCCTGTGAGTCAGTGTTTGTTAGGGGAGGGGGGGGGTTACCTCCTATATTGCTCCCTCCCATTGCTCAGACTGACCTGAGCCCCTCCCCCTCTTAAGAGGGATCAGGGCTGCTGAGGGGAAGGACTGTCCTGTTAATTCCTCCACACAGCAAGAGCAGCAGGTGCCACAGCCAACCTCCTCCCAGAGAGAGAGTGCGAGGGAGAGGGGGAGAGGGGGAGAGAAGGAAAGAGAGAACAGCCTCAGGTCTCTATTGATCAAATACGGGACACTCGTCTGTACTGCTGCCTGGAGCCTGTTTGTCTGTCTACCTGTTTTCAGCAGTTCACCTGAAGAGGAGAGGAAGCTTCCTGAACGTAAGTGTGTGGTCCAGCACCTTAATGCTGCTTTTTCTCAGGCTTTAATCTCCTTACAGCCAGAACCCCCCCCAACCCCTCCTCCCCTTTACAATAGTCCACTTTACTCCACCATGGGTATGTCTAATTTCATAGACCTCAGCCTGATAGTACCTCTGACCTCAGTAGATTTGTTTTCCCAGAACTTTTCTTTCTCACTAGATGGTAATCAGGGTAAAAATGTAGAATTCCTGTTTTGTATTTTGCCTTTAGCTTAAAAAAAAGCTTTTTTTATGTTGGGGGTATCTTGGAGTTTCTTAGTTTTCATGGCTGTATTTCTGCTTGGCTGTGTGACCTGGCCACAGGAGAACAAAGGTGAAGTTTCCTTACCTTAACGTGTTCCTCAGAATCAGGTTCACGAAGACCTGATCATCACACACGCTCATCACGCATCTCTCCAACCAGCAGAAGCCTCCTAGCAACCCCAGATAATTTCTGGCCAGATCTGAGTTTTTTATTCCTGGTTAGACTGGCATGGTTAGTTTTACCCCTGACTGTGTGAAATTGGAGAACAGCTCAGGTGAAAGGACACAAGTGAATCCGTCTATTACCTGCTTAATTCTACACTGTCATGTCAAGGATTCATCTGGCTGGGGAGTCTGTCAGTTCCTCTTATGTTTCAGCACTTTGATTTGAGCTGCTCTTTCACTCAACATCTACAGCTTACAGACCTGGACGAACTTTCACTTTTTTTTTTGGTTCCTTTCAGTGAGCATAGCGTCAGTGTGTGAGTGGTGACACTTTCTCACAGGACGGTGATAATGATTAACTGCTCACTGGGCTGTTTTATTTAAAAAAAAATTGGATTGTGGGCGTTACTCTTTCACTGTCCATCAGCAGCGTTGCCAGTATGTTCCCCTTCCCTCTTTTCTGAATGCTACTAACGCTCTGAAAGCCAATTGCCACATTATGCTTTGTTCATTTAAAAATGTCTGGCAGGTGAAGACAGATTGAGGACGTACTGCTTAATTAACTGTTTTTATGTGCTGTTCTGCTTACCTTTATTGTGGAACAGTAATAAGAGATCCCCTTTAGAGCCAGCTGAACTATCCCAAGGCTGTTAAATGCACTCATCTTAGTTACTGTTTTTGTCATGACACTCACTGATGTTGTGATAAGGTGTTTGGTATTTGGCTTTTTCACTGTGTTAAGGGAAATGTAGATCACTTAATGCAGTTTCTATTGGTGCACATATCAAAGTTCATCATTACATTAACAGCTAACTGCAAATCCAATTTGCTACCGTACACTTTGGATAAATACGGTTAGATTTGGATTTGGGGTTCCACTATTAGTCTGTGGCAATAATGAATTAGTTTTGAATAGTATGTGGAGATAATTTCTTCAATGATTAATAAAGAAATGCACAAGTGAAAGGATGAATCTCTTCTCTTAACCATGTATATTGCACAAGTTACATACTATGTGTTTTTCACTACTAATTTGCAACAGTTTTGTCACCTTTAATATATTTCCGATAACAGGAACTCTTCCCTTACGAGCTTAACTACTGGATTAGACATTCAGGGGGTAATGAAGACAAATAGTGTGTGTTCAGCTCTGTGCTCTGTCTCTGAGTGTGTGAGACTCTCCTGTGACCTGTGTTACTCTGTCCTGCACCCGGACTGCCTAGACGTCCCGCTCTCCTCTGTCTCAATTATACGCTGAAATATTAATGACCACATGCATGGCCTCCCATTTAGTTTGCTCACCCCAGCGTGTCTGAGCTTTATTACACTGCCCGGTCTTCACCAGGAGGCAGGGGTGCTGGGTCCATCGGCTACACCACCCTTCTGACGTGAGGTTTGATGATGTGTTTTTGTGGGACCGAAAGAAAGAGAGAGAATGACACTGAACAGGGAGAGGGAGAAAGAAAAACTGAGAAAGAGAGGGAATGAGATAGAAAAAGAAGCGGAGAGAGGGAAAATGAGAGAAAGAAAGGTGAAGAGGCAGAACGAAATGGAGAGAGAGAGAGAGAGAGAGAGAGAGAGAGAGACTGTGGAGGAGTGGTGGTATGGTGAGTTATGATTTGAGTGGATAAGGTGGTGGTGGTGGTGGGGTTGTGTTGGGTGGGTGGGTGTGTGGGTTATGAGCAATGTTGTACTCTGCTGGTGAACAAGCTGAAGGGAGTCTGAGCGAGTTATTTCAACGGTATTTTGCAGATGAATGAGCAATTATCTGCGACTCTGCTGCATGCAGGATGGTTCCTACCCTGCCCCCACCCTCCCCACCTGTCCCAACCCACATAAAACTTCCCCCTCTCGCCCCCATTCGCCCCCACCTTGCTCCTGAAACGCCAAAGGACACGCAGTCTTAATTAATATCTCCTCTGTTTTACAAACCATTACAGTCTGTCTGGAAATTGTACACACTGTGAGTGAGTCTGAGGGCATGTGTAGTGTAATAGTGTTCATGGTATGTTCTCCCCTGGAAGGACATAATTACTTCGGCAGTAGCTGAGATCTTATGGAGGTTTTAGGTCAAAGCAGCGGAAATGAACCTCAGATTATTTTTACGCTTGAATGACTAGAGGAGGTTCAAATGACAACAAATAGTACAGCAACAGTTCTCTGACGCTCCCTACTGGTCGTGTGTGTGTCTGTGTGGGTGTGTGTGTGGGTGTGTGTGTGGGTGTGTGTGTGGGTGGGTGTGGGGAGGCTGTGCATTTTTATCTCTGGGTTTGTGTGTGTGTGTGTGTGTGTGTGTGTGTGTGTCTGAAGCCGATTCACTTATTCTGTGTAATATAAAATGTATGTACAAAGCTTACATTTGGCAATGGTCTTAGATGATTCCATACTTCTTCTAAACTGCTGTTCTTCATTTCCCCTTCTTTCTCTCTGTTTATCTGTCTGTCTCTCTCTCTTTGTTTGTCTGTCATTCTCTCTCAAGCGTTTGCGCTCTTACGTTCCCAGGGTTTCCCACGGTGATGTCTGATGTCCAGTAAGCACAAAAGCCATGGTCATTCTTCAGCAGGTAACAGACATACCTTACACGACCCTTTTCAAAGTACATACTGCATTCATAAATATGCATGTACCATAGGCTGCCATGCATTTTGAGGGTCTAAGAACATAATAGATGAGCAAAAACTTTTGCATAATTCATATCTGGTGATTATTATTGCATGCAAAAATGGCAACTCGTACAACTAGAGACATTCAGTATGGACTGGGCATTGAAAGAACCAGGTCTAAGTGACATTATTTCATGAGGAACACGAAAAAATGACCCCTGCTACATTATCAATAACACTAATTCCAACAGTGCTGTACGTCAGATGTAAAGTGGGGGGAAGGGGGGGGGAAGATTCAATCGTGTATTTATGTTTAACCTTGAAGAGATCACAGAGTGATCACTGGCAGCAGACGTTCCATAAATGCCGAAAGGGAAGCCGGCAATACTGATACTGGCAATGCCACAAGCTCACGGTGTGTAAACACACTGGCTCAGAAACAGAGCAACTTCAGGGAAGTAGAGCTCAAACAGTACTAAGCAATTAGCTCCAAGCTTATCAGAGCTCACATTTATACCCTCAAGGCCTTTCTATTCTTTCATTCATTTCACACTGTTTCTCTCATAATTATCTTTTAATGTATTTTCTATTACGCCCATTCTCTCCATCCCTTTTCAAATTCCTCATTTCAACATTTGGCAGATTGTCTTGTCCAAACCAACTTTTTATTATTATGACGGTATATCTGCCCCCTGGGAATCAAACCTATGACCTTTTGTTCTAAAAGGTAACATTAGCTATTCAGTCTACCAGGTGGCTACAGGTTCCCTTTTTTAATTTATGCATTGCATTCTGTTAACAAGCTCAGACAAACTGTATATCTTTTTGTTTTCTGTGATCTGACTTTGCATTTTTGTTTAATGGGGCTGTGATCTTAGTGATCTAACATCATGTTACTACATCTAGCTGAATATTTATAAAGTTGCTCAAAAAATAGAGGCAGTTTAGTACATGCACATCCATCTAGTGTCTATTAGTGTCTACAGAGCTTCATTCATCGGTACAGAACAGAGAGCTCCACCTCTGCAACCTTTCCTTACCTACAATCTCCTGACAATGTCCCCTTTTCAGCAAAGGGGCATCCAGCCAAATATGGGCATTTTTGGGGTGGCAGAGGTATGAACCACCCCTTCTATAAGCTCCTCCCCCCCATCCCTGTGAGGGAAAAGAAAGAGAGACCAAGTGTGTGGGTGAGATATGCTGACGAAAAGGGTCCTGGATGGCTGTGACCCAAATGAACAGCTCTGAGCACTGAGCCGGGTGGAGTCTGAAGACTGGAGAGTTTTGCAGGGCTTGGTGTGGCCTGGTCTTCCTCACTCACTGGTTCGGGGAAATGCAGTCTTTACGGAAGCTGCAAACATTCAGTGTGTGTCTCAGCGTGTCTCGGAGAGGACGTCGTTGAAGTCAGGTAGCAAGTAAGACACAGGCCACATCGTCACACTTCAGAATTGAGACTGAACCTTAAATCTTAATTTGCATCAACCATAAGTGGATATTAGATAAATGAGGTCCATATATTTGTATTTTACTATATATTCCTATTCATCTGGTACTATTCAGATGTCACCATTACTGTGGTGCATTTAGAGTTTGGCTAAATGGTTTAAGGAAAAAACATTATTGTAGCTTTCCAGACCAGTATAGCAGTATAAGCTATGAGTATGATATGAGCTCCACATGTTCTCATGTTCCACAGCTACCAAGCACAATTACAGATTTCACGATAGACCAATCATTTTTCATTGTTGTTAATTATTAAACAATATTAAAATCGCTAGACTTGCTATTTGAAAAAGACGCTGATCATGATTTGAATACAAAATTGTTCTGTTTGTCCTCTTTTTCAAAGTCAAATAAAATATTCTAAGTAAATCTCAAACAGCAGTATGTTGCTCAGTGCCCACTGAACCGTTGGGGTAGAGGCAGCCAGACAGGGTAATGTTAGGGAATGTATGGAAAACCTCAGTGCCTTCATACAAAATATTTGCTTTTTCCACTCTAATATTTTTAGCATATTAATATTTATATACCACATTTGCGATAATGAGCATATTTGTGATAATGAGCATATTTGTGATATTGCAAGTAAATGATAAATTCTGACGGCACATTTTATGTAACTGTGAAAGAGCATCTGGATCTTGTATAGGTTGTTAAAATTCAAGAAAGCTTTTTATCGTGTAGTGATTTACAGAAACAATGTGCACTGAGACAAATAAATGTCCTCTTTACTGAATGTTTAGTAACAAAAGAGAATCAAATGGTTTATTTCTCATTGAATTACCTATGAGCTGTTTCCCCACCTAAATCCTAATTGCTATAAAAGACTATTCCAAATCTAGTCTATAGTTTAACACTAATGGCATTATAATATATTGCAGTAGACATAATCTATAATACTTGCCAACAGTGTTGTCCTGTTACAGTTCTTTGTAGTCACTTTTCGCATGTTGTTGATCTTTGTGAAAACTGATCATGTGCTCATGTGCTTCACGCTCAGTCAGCATTTATCAGTCCAGTTTGATGAGTTCCAGTGTGCTGTGCACTGCAGTGATTTCCCTGTTCCCAAAATACCATACTCATCAGCAATCACTCATTTAACAAGTTCTTCATTTAAAAGGGCTTTGTTGGGACACGGAGAACAATAAAATATACAATTATCTGAAACATTTAGAACATTGTGCCTTGTCTTTTAAATTGTGCAGGTCAAAGGTGTACAGGAATCACAGACTAAATAAATGAACGGAAAAATAAAATGAACAATAGGGGGCGACATGTTACCTTGCCAAGCAATTTTCTTGCTTAAAGGACTCCAAAGAGAAAGTTGTGTTTTACTAATAGCAGTGTAAAAGCTAGTTACATTTACCAAGTTCCAAACCCAAACCATTACCTGACTGAACTAAACTGAATTGTCTATTGAGCAATTACACTCACCTAATTTCATCATAGTATCCTGGCTAGATTACAGCGGGAGAAAATTAGCCAAAAGGACAACGTTTTACATCCCCATCATCTTATTCCCTATAAGTGATTATAGCATAGTTTGTAAACAAACAAACAACTGTCAGGAGTCCCAACTGCTCGAGAGAGCAGCATCGTACAGCCATTGACGTCATTCTCCGTAGCTAAGCCTGTTAGTGATCAATTGCATTTCCTGAATAATTTACCTAGAATTGTGAGAAACAACCAGGCTTCCTTGCGATATCTTATTCCACGTGTGGGACAGCAGAATTCTATCCTAATTCCTCCTGAATCACTCTTAGTTTTTTTTTTTTTTTGCTTGCTTGCTATAATGTCTGGTAACAATTTTACTGATCCAATTTGACAGAGGTCACGTACTGGTGACACTTCACTAGAAAGTCATGTGATTTAGTAATGGAGAAATGTCATTTAAAAAGGGCCCATTTGCATTTAAAGAGATTTTATTGCATGTGGCCCCTTCTGTGCTCTCAGCTAGGATCCAGATTATGTAATACGGCAACACTTAGAGGTTAACGCCCATGTTTAGAATCATTTTTGCACACGGGATGAGGATGAAGTGGAGGACATGCTAATCGTATTCCCCTTTTGTTTTGAACACCGTTGTGCTTCGGCAGTTTTCTGTACCACTTCCCTGACATCCAGCAGAAGGAGCGAGAGAAAGAGCAAACCCTCACAAAAGGCTGTACGAATCAATTATTCACGCGCTGGTTGCTAGGACTGTGTCCAGGTTGCCGACGGCCCGTGTTGCTCTCTTGGACGTGACAGCTGCGTCCTCGTGGTGTAGTGTTCTCTGTCTCCCTGGATTGATTTGCCTGCTGTATATTTAGTTAATTAGAAAGCCGCATAATATCAGGGGATTCACCTCCACCCACACCCACCTCTATCCTCTCACACGGCCCTCTCCTACGGATAGATAAATGGAGAAGCTCTAAGGCTTTTGGCCTGGGGGACACGCGCTTTAGGAGCTTAGCACTGGTGTGAGCAGGTATAGTTTCATCAGGGAGGAGAAGAGAGAGGAAGCGTCTGTGGACTGAACATACGGGACAGGAAGGAGCCTGAGTCCTCCTGCGTCTGACCAGAGAGGCTAATTGGAGACCGCAGAGCAGCTCTCAGGACCTATTTCATTTCATAACACTGTGCATGTGTGTATTGTGGCTGGGTCTGAAGAGGTCATCCAGACCGGCTGGACTCGGGTGAAGTCAGACTGTCTTTTTTTGGGGGCGTTTTTTTTTTTTTTTTTAATTTCGGCTTCACTGCAGGAGCAAAGAAACCTGAGGAAGAAACTGCGATTTAGCATAACATCCTGTGTTTCTGTTGGGGCCACAGGTTGTTTCGTCGCTCATTCTCGCACAAGGCCACACACACACACACACACACACACACCTGGTGAGGAAGTGTGCATATTTGCGCGTGTCTGAGGGTGTAAACTGTCGCGGGACAGCAGGGTAAACTATCACGGGACAGCAGGGTAAATCGTTCATGAGGCTCCGCTGCATGTATGGATAAGAGTTTGCTCTCCGGACAATGTACAAGCGTCGAGAATACGTTGAGCTCTACCAGAAGGACCAGGCAAAATGGGCACTGCTGAGGAACGTCAACACGGTCTTCAAACACTCTACTCTCCTGCCGGTACAACCTGTGTGTGTGTGTGTGTGTGTGTGTGTGTGTGTGTGTGAAAGAGAGAGAGAGAAAGGGAGCATCACAGTAGATATTAATCACTATTCATATAGACTGTACCAGTGCTTTTTTTCTTTGCTCTAACACACCCAAGTCAGGTCCTGAAGGGCTTGATCATGTTCTGCTGAGTTCAGTAACATTTGATGGAACTGACACACAGCACTGTGGGAATGACTAATGGAGAGATGTATCAACCAGTACAAAGTAGATCCTTATTCAAAGCCTTAAGCCCAGTGGTTCCCAGCTTTGTCCCTAGAGCACCACTGAATAGCATGTTAGGGTCTTCCCTCATCAATTCATGATGTGCTTGCTGATTAGCTGATTAGTTGAGGCAGGTGTGCTGGAAGCAGGAAAAATGCCAAAATGTACAAATCCTGTGGAGGTCCAGAACTAAAACTGGGAAATTCTGCCTCATGCAGATATGAAAATCCTGTCTGTTTCTGGAAGAATGTTTATTAAATCCAAGTGCCCTAAATGATCTGATTGTACTTGAAATGACTGAAATGTTTTTTAGTGGAAAAAAAAAAGCTTTGCTTCAGCAGAACCAGATTTGCAATAGTACCATGTGTGTTTGTGAGAGATTTAAATTTGTGTAATTTGGCACTCCATAATGAAGTCATTTACTATTGATGATGTCATCATTCCCTGCTATGGCAGCATTCATCTTTGCTTACGTTGAATGATTCATGATTCATGATTCATGATTCAGTTACTGTCATGCTCTGAACACTGATGACTCTTGTTCTAGGGGGATTATGTGTGGTTGGACCTGAAGACTGGACGGGAATTCGAGGTGCCTGTTGGGGCAGTGGTAAAGCTTTGTGACTCGGGTCAGATCCAGGTTCTGGATGACGAGGGCAGCGTGAGTTCCTCACCTTCACAATGGCTTCCTGTGTTCTGCCTCTGTTCTGCTCTCAGCATAGACCCACCCAGCCTCCTCACTCACAGCAAGATCCACAGCTAAACTGTCAAAGAAAAGATCGTTCATAATACAAACATAGCATAGTGATGGAGTGGTTTTTTGACCAATACATTAGGTTACTAAATGTGCTTACCGTGTTGTTCTACATAATCTGGAATCTGGACAGACCTTGGATTGTTTGTTACAAAAAAAGCAGGTGGAGCTGCATCTGTATTCCAGCTCCGCACAACCTCCCATTCTCAAAGTGATGGAAGGTCAGGTGATGTTGCGTAATGTTCCGTCCAGCATGCCCTCTTACCTGTGTCCTCCTCCCTTTGCTGCAGGAACACTGGATCTCCCCCCAGAATGCCACCAACATTAAGCCTATGCACCCCACCTCCATCCATGGGGTGGAGGACATGATTCGTCTGGGGGACCTGAATGAGGCAGGGATTCTACGCAATCTGCTGATTCGCTACCGCGAACACCTCATTTACGTAAGTCCACCCTCAATCTGAGTCTGCCAACCGCCTCACCCAGCCCGGGAGTGAAGGCCACATTACAGTGCTGAAAAGGGTTCAAATCAGTTTTTTCTTTAATTGTATAAACAGAATTTATCTTCATATTATAGTGCATAAATGTGTTTAGAAGTATTACACCTCCACCACTGCCCCTGACACAAATATATATAAACCACTTAATAGTGGCCTTAAAGTTAAAGACGATACTAATGGGTACTTTTAATGGATAGTGAGAGACAGGTACATTTGAACTTGTGATAATAAAACACTTTGTATCTTTGTTCCTCGTCAATGAGTGATTAAACAGAAATCAGAAATTTATCATTTCTGCACTGATATGTTTATGTCTGAACATTAAAAATGGTTCCTGGTGCATACAAGCATCCATACAAGGGTAGCATGAGCGCAGTGCAGCTTCTCTCTGTCGTATTTCCTCGTCTTTCTCTCTCGTCTGTCGAACCTAAGCAATTGTGTTCTGTCTCCTGTATCATTTCGTCTGTGAAGACTAACTGTGGCGGCAGGGTAAGTAAAGCGCAGGCTTCACGCACGGCTGCTCTCGTGTCCGTCCGGTCGCTCCGTGCGAGCGTGTTTGCGTTACAACCGCTCCATTTCAGCATGGCATCACCTCTCCCCAGTAACGGGACACCAGCGCGCGACGAGCGCTGTCACGGCGATCTCTGAAAGTCGAGACCCCCGTCCGCTCTCCTCTCGCTGCTCATCTCTTCAGCTGCTGTTCGCTCATCTCATCGTATCTGTAGTCATCAACATGCCTGCAGTAGCAATTACGCAGTTCTAATTGGCCTGCATCGCACCTTCATTCCGTGTAACTACACAGCCCCACCCACATATTACCATGTGATGTGTTGAATTAATAGCTGCACGCTCACATCTATTTTTGACCTTTTGAAGAAACTAATCTGAGACTACATGGATTTACACACCAGAGTAAATGTTGTCTTTTTTTTCTTCCTTCATTATCCGCTCTCCCTTGGCCGCCACAGACGTACACAGGGTCCATCCTGGTGGCGGTGAACCCCTACCAGCTGCTGCCCATCTACACGGCCGACCAGATCCGCCTGTACACCAACAAGAAGATCGGCGAGATGCCTCCGCACATCTTCGCCATCGCGGACAACTGTTACTTCAACATGCAGAGGAACAACAAGGACCAGTGCTGCATCATCAGGTTGGAGCCCTCGTCAGCCCTTCGTTAGCCAAATTGGCTGTTTCCAGCGAAAGCTTTGCTTCTTAGTAAGAACTAACGCTCCTGATGGAAGGCGGTGAGAGTAGTAAACAAGCTTTATGTGCGTTTGGTGTGTCCGTGTCTCTCCTGACATGTCCATCTCAGCGGCGAGTCTGGCGCTGGGAAGACGGAGAGCACCAAGCTAATCCTACAGTTCCTGGCAGCCATAAGCGGGCAGCACTCCTGGATCGAGCAGCAGGTGTTGGAGGCCAACCCCATCCTGGAGGGTGAGAAGACCTGATGGGGGTGGAGGTGAAGGGGTGGTGATTTATGCAGGGCAGGGAGCCAGGAGGGGTTAGAGGGTGATGGGGAAATGCTCAAATGAGTTAACACACACACACACACACACACACACACACACTCCTGAGCACCTCCGTGGAAGCACCATGCTTTGTCAATTTAAATGTTTTCCTCTGAAGCACATAGGACTGTGATTTAGAGCCAGTGAGCTACAGACTTTAAAAAATTGATTATGTTAAGCTTCCGTAATTATTTGATTTGGGAATATGTTCAAGTAGGATGACATGTTGTGATGCTTGTTTTCAACAGCCTTTGGGAACGCCAAAACCATCCGTAATGACAACTCCAGTCGATTTGGGAAGTACATTGACATCCACTTCAACAAAAGAGGAGCAATAGAGGGGGCCAAAATTGAGCAGTACTTGCTGGAGAAGTCCAGAGTTTGTCGACAGGTACAAAAAACCAAAAGTGTTTGTATTGTGAGCTATGACTGTTCAAATGCAGCAAAGTTCCTTCCCTCCCTCCCTGTCTCTCTCCCTCCATCTTCCCAATAGGCAAAAGATGAGAGGAATTATCATATTTTCTACTGCATGCTGAAGGGTATGACTCCAGACCAGAAGAAGAAACTGGGTCTGGGCAAAGCCACAGACTATACCTATCTCACTATTGTGAGTGAGAATATTAACACCACCGTCTTTTACAGGAAAAACAAAGTACACTCACACACGCACTACACATGCACACACACACACACACACACACACGCACACGCACACACACACACACACACACACACCCTACACACAAAGGTTTACACACACATACACATACACACCAACCCAAAGAAAGGTTTTTAACTAGATTAGTAAAGACATTTTTACTTACCTTACAACCTCTTGTACACCTTGCACAAAATAAAACTACAACTAAGTAATTTAAACCCATATCAGATATACATACCAACCAAACAAGTAGTTTATTACTCACTCTTTCTAACTTGTGCTAAGGGAAACTGCACAGTATGTGATGGTCGCGATGATCAGAAGGAGTATTCTAACATCCGTTCGGCTATGAAAGTCCTGATGTTCACGGACACGGAGAATTGGGAGATCTCCAAGCTGATGGCCTCGATTCTACACCTGGGCAACCTAAACTACGAAGGTGAGACGCAGACGCCGTTCGCTGGAATTTTTACTGGCACGAAATATATAATTTATGTCCTTTTTAAGGGTAGAGCTTTTTTGACGTATTGTTTTGGAGAATATTGTTCTCATGAAAGTGCGTTTGTACTCAGGACACTGTTAGTCACTGCAGTCGAAATGGAAACTGATGACATGCTCGTCTTCTCTGTCTTAGCCCGCACGTATGATAACCTGGACGCCTGTGAAGTGGTCCGTTGCGCAGGACTGTCCGCTGCCGCGAAACTTCTGGAGGTAGCGTGTCCAAAACGACTCTTGTGTTTTTAGAATTATGTTCGGAGTGCATAAATACTTTATATTTTCCCATTTGTCTTGCGGTAGGTGGGTTGACATTAAGAACTGTTATGACGGTTAGGTCAGGGGAAAGAATTTGTTGGTATGCTTGTGTGACGCAGGCGTGTGTGTAAGTGACATTTGGTGGTGTTGTAGAACTACAGTCAGGAATAAGAAGGGCTCTATCGGGCTCCATCAGCTGACTGGCTGCCTTCCCGAGTGAGTCCAAAGTCACTGACATGCTGACACATGAGAGAGAGAGAGAGAGAGAGAGAGTCTTCCACAGCGTGAGGGTTGCAGAAAATTAGGCTTTTAGTGCCACCTAGTGACAAAATAGCACAACAGTACCTTCAATGTTGAAACTGTCCTTACTGTAAATAATTGAAAATGAATAGGGACTTAAGGGACAGGAGCTAACTTGGCTTAGCCAAATGCTAACCCGGTGTCAGATTTGGTTGTTTGTTTATTGTTCTTACGAATAGGTCGACTCTAAGGATTTGATGAACTGTTTGACCAGTCGCACCATAATCACCCGTGGGGAGACGGTGTCTACTCCACTGAGCATTGATCAGGCCTTGGATGTGCGGGACGCCTTTGTAAAGGTGAACCACGTCTCCTGTCCTTCAGTCCAGATTAGACTCATTTCGGTTTGTTTAAGTAATGTCCTTGCCATGACTATGTGTGTTCCTTCGGTTTAGGGAATATACGGACGTTTATTTGTGTGGATTGTCGAAAAGATTAACGCCGCGATCTACAAGCCTCCGTCTCATGAGGTTAAAGCGGTGCGCAGATCTATCGGCCTGCTGGACATCTTCGGCTTTGAGAACTTCACCGTCAACAGGTTGATATCACGTTCCGTTACACTTCAGAAATCCCTTCAGTAACAAAATACTCCATTACAGTACACCCCCTCCCCCCCAGTAAGTAACAAAGTATACTGTGTACCCCATATCAGTGATGTTTCCCATAGTGTATACCTTCACTGCAAAATGTACTGGTTTTCCGGCTCTAATAGAACCACTTCAGATTTATAAGGGGCTTATTAATGCTCTGAGTTTATTGGTAGCAGGAAAAACTCAGTGCTGGGGAATTCCAGTGCAGGGACACCAATGTGTGCTTCTTTAACACTGTTGTGATGTCACCTTCTTTCCAGCTTTGAGCAGCTCTGTATCAACTTTGCCAATGAGAACCTGCAGCAGTTCTTCGTGCGGCACGTCTTCAAGCTGGAGCAGGAGGAGTACAACCTGGAGAACATCAGCTGGCAGCACATCGAGTTCACCGACAACCAGGATGCCCTGGACATGATCGCCATCAAACCCATGAACATCATCTCCCTCATCGATGAGGAGAGCAAGTTTCCTAAAGTGAGAGAGAGAGAGAGAGATAGAAAAGAATAGAGATGAGTGGGGACAAAGAAGTTGTTATTCTGTTTCATTCTGTTTCATTCAGAATTGCTTTGATCTTGTCTTGCTTTACCTCAACCCTCAGGGCACAGACACCACCATGCTGAACAAGCTAAACTCTCAACACAAGCTCAACACCAACTACATCCCCCCAAAAAACACCTATGAAACACAGTTTGGAATCCAGCACTTCGCCGGCGTGGTTTACTATGAGACACGAGGTCAGAAATGGTGCAGTTGCACTCCTCAGTGTGTTCCAAGTGCAGTATGCTAGACCTAAATGTTTTGATATGTCACGCACTTTAAAAAGCTTTTAAAATTGTAAACTAATTCCCTGTAATAAACAATGTCTGCAGGTTTTTTAGAAAAAAACAGAGACTCTCTCCATGGTGACATTATTCAACTGGTTCACTCTTCCAAGAACAAGTTCATCAAGCAGATCTTTCAAGCTGATGTTGCCATGGTAATAGTTCCTAATTTTTCACACTGACAGCATTTTTTAATTAATGTATTTTTGTCCAAAGTGTGATCTTTACAGCAATTTTCCCTTAGAGGTAAACCCATTCATAATGTTTTCAGAGCTGGATTAAGTATGTAGTGTAATGTGTATGTGAAATAAACCATTGATAGTGACATCAGACACAAGTTACATGTGTCTGTTAGATTGCCACAATCAAATTCAGAATGATTAAGAAGGATTTATTAAGTTTGGATTTATTCAAATGACCAAATCACTGATTCTGACTGTGGAGTTCATCTGTAAAGGTTCTATTTCTTTGCCATGTTCTGATTTGCTTTCTCTGTCTTTGTGAAATGTGTGTGCCAGTTTCTGAGTGGCTGTGTGTCTGGTGGTTTGTTCGCTCTACCAAACACACCTCCTACTAAGGTAAAGCTGGAACCACAGAGCCCACAGTTACCAGATCACCAGTCCCATTTGCCACTCTGCCTCTGTTCCATTTTGTGTTCGCTGTTCTTTGTTTGGCAACATGCCCTGCAAGTCCTCCCCTTCCCTCACTGAAAACCAACTTCATTCCTGAACAGTGGTGTTACATGAAGAATCTAGCAGTGAAATTTACAGCTTCATACAAGTTCTGGCATCTCCTTTCCTGTTGCTTTTTATCTCAGATTTTATGAAAATGTTTATATTTGTGTACAATTTTTATATTGTGTATCATGGTTTGGTTTGACCATGATTTATTGTGGAATTTGTTTTTTTTTTTTTTACTTATTAATTACTTAAAATAATGAATTAATTAGACACTAGAGAAAATATAGATATTGCTTGAAAGTGTGAACTATATATTGAGTATATATAAGTGTTTTTAATGAATGTGATGTACATTATCATGTAAAATACAATACATATAAAACACAAAATATTCTTTTGTAAACTATAATGTGTTGTTTGTCATTATAGAATTATTAATTCCCATCTTAAGATCATCGGCGCTAACCCTTAACCCTCCCTTTTGTTTTGCGTGTCCCCTCAGACTGACAGAAATAGTAGCTGTCCATTTAGCTAGATTAACATGTCAGAAACACAGTGCTGAAGTGTTTCCTGTTAACCAAAAGCTGAACTTTGCTTACAGAAGTAGAGCTGAAGGGAGGGCAGGGTGGAGCAGGGCACGTAACTACGGAGGTTAAGAAGTTTTTAAAAGAATGACTTCATCTCCGTTCTCCACCAGATCTTAATGTGATTTTTTGTGTTTGTTTATTTCCATGCATGTATGTGTCTGTATATGTGCATGTGCACTGGTGTGTGTGTGTGTGTGTGTGTGTGTGTGTGTGTGTGTGCACGTGCGTGCACATGTTTGTGTATATGTGTGTGCACGTGTGGTTGTGTGTGCGCGCGTGTATGTGCATGTACGTGTGTGTGTGTGTGTGTGTGTGTGTGTGTGTGTGTGTGTGTGTGTGTGTGTGTGTGTGTGTTTCCTGGAGCCCAGGGGGCGGAGACGAGGAAGCGCTCACCGACGCTGAGTAGCCAGTTCAAGCGCTCTCTGGAGCTGCTGATGCGCACGCTGAGTGTGTGTCAGCCTTTCTTCGTGCGCTGCATCAAACCCAACGAATACAAGAAGCCCATGGTGAGTCGCACCTCTTGCCTCGTGGAACAGGTCGGCAGGCCCTTGCTCGGCTGCAGGTAACAGAAAATCTCGGGCGTCACAGTCACTAACCTTAGCTGGACAGCTTAGCTAACCTCAGCCAGACAGCTAAACTCACCGGTGCTCTAGTACGTACTCAGCTGAAGCCATGAGAAAGGACGACATGGAAGCGTGTATGTTTTGCCTTCCTCGGCTCTTGTGTCCGCGCTGGGTAGTTTAGAGGTGTGAGTTGCCTTTTCTTCTTCTCTCCCAGCTTTTTGACAGGGACCTGTGCGTGAGGCAGCTGCGCTACTCTGGAATGATGGAAACAATCCGCATACGCAGGGCGGGTTACCCCATCCGCTACACCTTTGTGGAGTTTGTGGATCGCTACCGTGTCCTCATGCCAGGAGTGAAACCTGCCTACAAACAGGTGAACGGCTCGAGGTTTTGGTGTGGTAACCAGCTTTTGTTTTGTTTATAACATCCCACCCAGGGGGAGCAATGGAAGCGAGCTTCATCCCAGAACAGCAACGTCCTGTTTCCTGTTGCTTTTTGCTCCCCCCTGAACTCTGGAAAAAAAAAAATTGTTAGCTGAAATAACATTCGTATATATTCATGATGAGGCATATTGGGTTTTTTTTGGTTAGTTTGTTTCATCTATATCAGTGTGTATGCTTTCCCTTGCAAGCCTCCAAACAGGTGAATGAAGAGACTCTTGAGTTCTATACGCAGCTATGACTCCTCTAGAGTCTTAAGATCAACTGTCAAGCACCTCAGAAACTCCAGTACCTCCTGAGCATGTCACGTCTGTTGGCTCGGTCGTATTTGGGATGATCACATACTGCAGGTCTCTGGGCTGATAGAGGAACTTCCATCTTGTTGTTATATTCCCTAGGGAGACCTCCGAGGGACCTGCCAACACATTGCTGAGACAGTCCTTGGCAGAGACGATGACTGGCAGATGGGGAAGACCAAGATCTTTCTGAAGGTATTTCTGCCCATCACTGCTTCATTTCTGGGAGCTAGTTATAATAATAATAATAATAATAATAATAATAATAATAACAATAATAATAATAATTATTATTATTATTATTATTTGTATAGTCTGTAAGTGCTTTACATACCATTTTTACTTTCAAAATGATAATAAAATTAAATTAAAATGAAATAAAAAACAATTAAAAATACAAGAGAACAAACTTAAAATGTAATTGAATTATGATGAAAAAATTATTTAATAAAATGATTCCAAAATTCCAAAAAGACATGCAGATCTAAAAGGTTTTGATGCTCTTCTTTATGTTCAGGGATGAAATTGACTCTGAGCTCCTCAGGAAGAGAGTTCAAGAGCTTTAGGCCATAATGACTAAAAGCACCCTCTCCAATCTTTAACTGGGTTTTGAGAACCACCAGTAGATTACTGTCTGAAGACCTGAGAGACCTGACTGGAGCATATCTAACAATCATTCTACTAAGGTACAGTGGAGCAAGGCCAAGAAGACATTTAAAAACCATCAGTAGAACCTTAAAATCTAGTCTAAAACTAACAGGTAACCAATTCGGTGAGTGGAGAGCGGGTGTAATATGATCCCACTTTAGTTATGGCAACATTAAAAACCTGTGCAAAATTACAATACGAGTGTTTCTTATAAAGATGGGGAAGACAGAGAATTTGATCTTTCTGATTCATTAACATGCTTGAGTGATGCAATGATGATGCACTGGTGGTGAACTGATGGCACTAAGTACTACAGTACAGGAGAAAGACATTTTCGTTCATTCTTGTGGCTGTTGAAACCTCTAAAAATGTGGAACTGCCCCCAAAATGTTTTTTTTTCTGCCCCTGAACGACAATAAAGGCAGAGTTCAAAGGTCAGCAGAAAGTTTGACCATTTTCCTGTTGCCATGGAGACTTTTTCCAGTTGGAAACGCTTTATCAGGCTTCCCAGCCATGGAACAGGAAGTCCCTGTCCACAGGAGTAAAGAGAGGGCACTGCCAACATTTCCTAAGAGGAAGTGACATTATCATATCAGGATAAAGGAGATTTAGTACATATCAGTTGGACACTCTTGGTAAATGCACCAGATTGTTATTTATAATTATCTGTAGCCTTTCTTGGGAAGGCCTTGAAACTGTTTACACCGCGTTTGGATGTCCAGCGGTTTTCCGGATGACATGGACACGTGGATCGTCAGGAGTGCAACAGGCATGACTGGTGTCTCTCTGTGATTGACAGGACCACCACGATATGCTTCTGGAGATTGAGAGAGACAAGGCTATCACGGACAAGGTCATCCTCATTCAGAAGGTGGTTCGAGGCTTCAAAGACAGGTCAGTTGGAACGCAACACTCAAAAACTGTCAGCAGGAGTTTATCGCTAGACTTATGCCTAGATCGCTAGATGGCGTATGCCTTTATGTTCAGCTACGTTATTTAGCAGGTAACACTGGTCAGCAGTGATTTTGCATAATACCTGTTTATTATGTACTTCTTCATGCTGAGTCCAAATCTGTTTTCAGAGTTTCTCCATCTTCTATAGTTTTTGTGGTTCAGTGCACTCATACTGTACGTCAATATCAAGGAAAATAGATTTGCTCTAAGTTGGAAAAATAATGCTGAACACTGAAGAGGGAAGTTCTATAGGCAAAACCCATATATTGTACATTTATGAAGTATGTTTGTACATATTTTTATGAATGTTAAGTGTAATAACAGAGTTGTATATGAATAAACATAATTATTGTAAAATGTGAACTGCATGTACACTTTTTAAAAACTATATTTAAAATGTATTCTGAGGTCCACCTATTTCAGCTTGGGAAGCAAATAAAAATGGTCATTTGTGTACTAGGTATGGTGTATTTAAAACAACAACAACAACAAAATCTTATGATCACCAAGCCTAACTCTGATTACTGACCCTAACTAATATTTTTTTAAAAACAGGTCCAACTTCCTTAGGATGAAGAAGTCGGCCCTTTTTATCCAGAAGAGTTGGAGAGGATATTACTGCCGGAAGAACTACAGCGCAGTAAGTTCTGGTGGCTAAACGGGTAACTAAATGGTGGGCAGGAAGCGGGCGCCCGTCCAGTTGTCTGCTGTGCTCACTGTGCCCGGCTGGGCTTCTCTCCTGCTTCGCAGATGCGTGTCGGCTTCTCCCGCCTCCAGGCCATCTACCGCTCACGGAAGCTTCACCAGACATACCATGTGACCCGGCAGCGGATCACGCAGCTGCAGGCGCGTTGCCGTGGCTGCATGGTGCGACGTGCTTTCAGGCACCGCCTGTGGGCCGTCATCACCATCCAGGCGTACACGCGGGGCATGATCGCCCGCCGCCTGTATGCCAGGCTCAAAGGAGAGGTGTGTAGTGGAAAGTAGTGGAACTGAAACACACACACACACACACACACACACATACACGCATGCTTCCCGTGCACGAATGCTCATGTATGTACAGGCTTTCGCACATGCACAAATGCTCGCACACACTAATCACCAGGTGTTTGGCAGTTCTGCAGAACGTGAAATATAAGTATAACTTATATAAGTGTTGCTCTCAGCCATGTAGAAGATGCTCACGGGCATGTAAAAGTCAGGGCTGTGTGCCAATAGCCTCTGTGCACTGATTTATTCTGAAGCTCTTCAACAGCTGTGGAAGCACATTTAGTTGCATGGTTGATGACGGTGACAGATATCAACCATGTCCTCTTCTGTAAAAATCCGTATTGCTACTCCCTGGATATATATCAGTAATATCCCTCACCACTCCTGCAACTCCTCAGTACCGGCGGCGCCTGGAGGCGGAGAAGATGCGCCTGGCCGAAGAGGAGAAGCTGCGGAATCAGATGAGCACCAGGAGGGCCAAGGCCGAGGCGGAACGCATGCACCAGGAACGCCTGGCCCAGCTGGCCCGCGAGGACGCCGAGCGGGAGAAAAGGGGGAAGGAGGAGGCGCGCAGGAAGAAGGAGCTGCTAGAGCAGATGGAGAAGGCTCGCCACGAGCCTGTCAACGATTCCGACATGGTGGACAAGATGTTCGGCTTTCTTGGGACCACCAACTCCCTGCCTGGTCAGGAGGGCCAGGCGCCGGCCGGGTTTGAGGTAAAAGAGCGCCCCCTTTTTGTCAGGCTAGGCATCACCCTGCTTATGATGACGAGAGCACCTCTTGACATGTAGTTCCACTACATTAAGTATTTCACTTGTTTTCTTTTCATAATTTCCATCTCCATTTTGTTAGCTACTCCATCTTGTTAGCTAGCGACTCCAACTTAGCACGATGTTAGTGGGACGATGTACAATGTGTGCACCAGGACCTGGAACGCGGCCATGCAGCGCAGCTGGAGGAAGAGGACCTGGACGAAGCTCTTCCTCTCCCTGAGGAGGATGAGGAGGACCTGTCTGAGTACAAGTTCGCCAAGTTCTCAGCCACCTACTTCCAGGGCACCAGCACTCACACCTACATGCGCCGGCCCCTGAAGCAGCCGCTGCTGTTCCACGATGACGAGGGTGATCAGCTGGTACGGACGCCCCTCCTGCCTCTCTTTCGTAACCCAGCAGGCATTGCTCTTTGCGTTTCGGTGGATAATATGGTATCTGGTTATTGACACGTCTTTGCCTTTGTGTAGACCTTCATCCTGGCTTCATAGATCCATGCTTGTGTTGTGGTGGGGGTGGGGGGTTCCGGTATGTGTGTGTGCGTGTGTGTGTGCATTACAGGCGGCGCTGGCGGTCTGGATCACCGTCCTGCGGTTCATGGGCGACCTCCCCGAACCCAAGTACCACACAGCCATCAGCGACGGGAGCGAAAAAATCCCTGTGATGACCAAGATCTACGAGACGCTGGGCAAGAAGACCTACAAGAGAGAACTGCAGGCTCTGCAGGGCGAGGGAGAGGTGTGGGGGACGAGAGAACATGTCATGATTTTCCATTTGAATGTGTGTCGTTTGAGTACATTTGTATAAATGATGATCCTTTGTGTAGTTCTGATGTAAAGATTTTTAGCAAAGTTTTTAGGGAAAACCTTTAGGCTAACTAACTGCAGAACTTCAGTGAAGGTCCCTGATTGATAGTCAGTATAAACTCATTGATGGAATGCAGATAAATTAAGTAAACCACTACTGAGATTATTAGACACTTTTGAATACTACCACTCTCTCACATTTCCATTTATGCAGAAGTATATACATGCATATTAAGGACAGTGTTGTTGGCGTACTGCTGGAGCCGTAGTTGAGTAATGGGACTCCCCCCCCCGCTTCCTGCAGAATTCACACATTGACAGTCACAAGAAGAACAGTGTCCGACACAAGCTAGTGTCCCTCACTCTTAAGAAGAAGTCAAAGATTACCGAAGAGGTGAGTGATGATGTGGTCACCATGGTTATGGAATCTGAATAACCATCGTCCTGACTCGACGCAGATGACGAGCGCTGGCCGTTTAAGGGCATGACTGTGTTATCGAACGTTTGCGTCAGGTGGCCAAGCGTCTGACGGATGGGGAGTACACGATGCATGGCAACAGCATGCTGGAGGACCGACCAACGTCCAACCTGGAGAAACTTCATTTCATCATTGGCAATGGAATCCTCCGCCCCACCCTCAGGTTAAGTCTGCACCACCATAGACATTTTACAACCACACAAAACACCTGAGAAAAAGCCCAGGAACTCTCACAGGCAGTAAACCTACACTCCAAAGCTAGGAGCTCACCAAAGTCCACAAATACATTATAAAACCGTGCAAAACCACAAATATAATACTTAATTTCACTGACATCCAACATCTCTAAAGGTAATTAAACCATTAGGTTCACAATAAGCGTTTCCCAAATGTATTAAATAAAACATTCTGTGCTGTTGCAATCCTGTGCCGAATGACTTATTCGTATTTTGTTGTCCATAGAGATGAGATCTACTGTCAGATTTGCAAGCAGCTGACCCAGAACCCATCCAAAAGTAGCCATGCCCGCGGCTGGATCCTCCTGTCCCTGTGTGTGGGCTGCTTTGCGCCCTCTGAGAAGTTTGTGAAGGTGGGAGGGGTTTGTGATGGTGGGAGGGGTTTGTGAAGGTGTGTTTGTGAAGATGGGAGGAGTTTGTGATGGAGTTAGTTTAAACGTCCCGTTTTCCAGTTCCAGTAATCTCTCTAATCAGTGAGACTTTATTTACCTGATTCACACTTTTAATACAGAGAACTTTGTATTTGTACATGCATTTGAAAACAATGTCTGCACATTAACAAATATTTCAACTATTACAAATTTTGCAACTGCACTGCTTTGGTTTTCATTGTGCAGTACTTAAGGAACTTCATTAATGAAGGTCCTCCAGGCTACGCTCCATACTGCGAGGAGAGACTCAGGAGGACATTCGGAAATGGCACCCGAACTCAGCCTCCCTCATGGCTGGAGCTCCAGGTGGGCCGTCACTCGTTGGTCAAGCTGTCCGTGTGACCTGCTGATCTAAAGCAATTACACGAACCTGTTCTGTACTGCGGTTTTGCCATCAAGCGCTAACTGGGATCCACTGGTTTACTGGTTCATTAGGCCACTAAGTCCAAGAAGCCCATCATGCTGCCGGTGACCTTCATGGACGGCACCACGAAGACCCTGCTGACGGATTCAGCAACTACAGCGAAGGAGCTGTGCAATGCTCTGGCAGACAAGATCAACCTGAGAGACCGCTTCGGCTTCTCCCTCTACATAGCTCTGTTCGACAAGGTACGCAAGCAGACACACACACATGGACATACACACACAAATGCAAAGCTTGGCAGCGCGGGTTTCCATGGAGCACACGTCTTATTGCCTTTAGCAGAGTTCTTTCTTGACTTCCGACTTCTCGTTTCCAGGTGTCGTCACTAGGCAGCGGGAACGACCACGTGATGGACGCCGTGTCTCAGTGTGAGCAGTACGCCAAAGAGCAAGGCGCCCAAGAGCGCAACGCCCCCTGGAGGCTGTTCTTTAGGAAGGAGATTTTCACGCCCTGGCACGACCCCATGGAGGACGGTGTGGCCACTAACCTCATCTACCAACAGATTGTACGCGGCGTCAAGTTTGGAGAGTATCGCTGTGATCGGGTGAGGACAAGTCAGCATTATGGTGCAGTCTCAGTGTAATTAAGGTTTCTTCAAAAGCGATGAATCAAATGCTTTTGATTTGGCAAGGCAAAACTTCCTGAGAGAAAGAAGAAGAAACCTTGAGAGGGACCAAGGTTCAGAAGGAGAACCCATACTTCTCTGGTCCACAGTGGATGGATGGCAAACCAACACCACCAAAAAAATAAAACTGCTTTTTCTTTTCTCTCTCCCTATCCCATTACATTCTTCCTTACACCGTTACCCCCCCCCCCCCCCAGCATG
>JAOXYF010000027.1:13300695-13333606 GCA_028565775.1 Sternarchorhynchus goeldii | reverse complement strand
TGTCCATTTCCACCTCACCGGAATCCCTTGCTTCCTTGTCTCTTCTCTTCACCCTCCGGCCCCTCCCCTCCTCCGCCCGGCTCCATGGCAGGACGACCTGGCGGAGCTGGCTGCACAGCAGTACTACGTGGACTATGGCTCCGAGATCCTCCTGGAGCGGCTGCTCAGCCTCGTTCCTTCCTACGTCCCGGACCGTGACATGAGCTCCACCAAGACCGTGGAAAAGTGGGCACACTTCATCATGGCCGCCCACAAAAAGGTGCATGGGCCAGCTTCTGTAGAGGCAGCTTCAGTCGGAATATTCTGCTAATTCTGTCACCCATAAACGGTGCCCCCTGGAGTAAATTCATGAGCATGAACACGGAACCATTTTCTTCTACAGGGCATCTACACACAGAAGCATGTGGATCCTCAGAAGGTCAAAGAGGAAGTGGTGGATTTTGCTCGATACAAGTGGCCTTTGTTGTTCTCCAGATTCTATGAAGCCTTTAAATTTTCAGGTACAGTACATTTATTGGTGAATCAAACTCAAACTGAGCTGGAAAGTGTTTCAGTATGATAGGAATGTAATCATAAAACAAATTCATGGGTAGTCAAGTCAAAATTTATTTGTATAGTGTACTGACAAAAACAAATGTATGACTGGTAATTTTGCCATGTTTCCTCTTTTCCTTGTATGTCTCACAGGCCCCAGTCTGCCTAAGAACGATGTGATTGTAGCAGTGAATTGGACTGGTGTTTACTTTGTGGATGAGCAGGAACAGGTCCTTTTAGAACTCTCTTTCCCAGAGATCACTGGTGTCTCCAGCAGCAGGTACGAAAACATCACGAACTGTTTAATACAAACGATGGGCGAACGCTTTTCAGCAACTCAACCTGGACTATACGGTTCCAAACAGGGGAGGGAAGCTCCTGGGACAGAGCTTCACTGTGGCAACCATTAAAGGAGATGAATACACCTTCACCTCCAACAACGCAGAGGACATACGCGACCTGGTCGTCACCTTCCTCGAGGGCCTCAGGAAGAGGTCAAAGTTTGTGGTGGCGCTACAGGATAACCCCAGTCCAGGTACGGTACAGGTACTCTTTTCACTGCTGGCTCTGCTTATTGGACCAAATGTTACGGCTGTCAGACGAAAACATCTGCCCAGCAAAGATCCAGGAAGGGATGGTTTTGACTTTGAATCGCACTGCTGTATGTTTTCTACTCGAACGACAACGTAGCACACCAGTCACTCTCCCGTCTCTCCCGCACCAGTCGGCGATGACTCAACGTTCCTGAGCTTCGCCAAGGGTGACCTCATCCTCCTGGACCAGGACACGGGCGAACAGGTCATGACCTCTGGATGGGTGCACGGGGTCAATGACAGGACCAAGCAGAAGGGAGACTTCCCAGCGGATTGTGTCTACGTGCTGCCCACTGTCACCAGGCCTCAGCTGGATATTGTGGTTAGTGAAATGTGTTCTGGGATCTGCACCCATATGAAGTGTTTGATACATATTGTTTCTCTTTTGCAGGAGAATCTGATTTAGGCAAAATTAGGAGATGCAATCTATTTTTTTGTTATAAGGGAAGGTGTACTTCTCTTTTAAGATGCTTCTGAAATCTTGTTCCTTTCATCCCTTTCATGTCTTCTGTGCATTTTTTCTTTCTCATGTCAAATCGTCCACACACATGCACAAGTATATATATTATTTATGTTGTCCTCCTTTCCCCCTTTCCTTCTGCTACTTTCTGCATCTGTAACTAAGGCTCTGGTTACCATGACGCCAGACCAGCGCCAGGAGTCTATCCGCGTGTCTCAGGTTGTTTTGCCAGACAGCGTGGAGCGGGAAAAGCCATACACACTTGAGGAGTTCTCTTATGACCACTTCAGGTAAAAAAAAAAAACAAGAACTATATCCCTGTCAACTGTAGCTTTAGGGTTAATTAAAAGCAATGTTGAAAGTCCCCACATGTCACTCCATTGTTACGTTTTTTTCACTGGGTTCTTGTACCTTCTCACATCACATTTAAAACCCTGATGCTTGCTTACAAACCCAAAACTGGACCGGCTCCCTCCTATATGAGAATGGTCAAAGCCTGATCCGTACCTCATGTACTTTGAACATCAAGTACAGCTCGGCTTGAAACACCATGATTCAAGTCCAATGGTAGACCAGCTTCTAGGCTATTTTCTGTCCTGGCTCCAAGATGGTGGAATGAACTTCCACAGACTAAAGACTTCTATTTGTAGAGTATTACATTGGCTGCACTTTTATTTATACCAACACTAAGTAACTCAAATTTGAACACTTATTTGTTATTCTTTTATACTATATTCATCATTGTTTAATAGGACCAGCTCAATTCTTGTATTTTGGCAGTGTTCTAGTTTGTCTATTGAACTCCAATCTACATATTGGCTAGGATACATTCTGTGAGTCAAGCACTTTTGTAATTCGCTCTGGATAATAGTGTCTGCTAAATGCCTTAAATGTAAATGTAAATACAATGTGTTTTCATAAGCAGTGCTCCAAAAATAAATATCTATCTGACAATAACTCCATATTTTACCTCCTGCATATAAATTCTTGCTACTGTGCTATCTCAGTCAGAAGCAAATCACTATCATTCTCCGCCACCCATTTCTACTCCTAAACTGAAGTATAATATATATCCACAAAATACCCAGAATTCACAGTAACTTTTCAGTGAAAGCTGAACTTCTCCAGGATTAGTGTTGCGCTAGAGAGGGCTGTTGGACACTCTCCAACCTGCCTACACCCTTAATGCCAGTGTGGCTTCTTGCAGACCCCCACCCAAGCACACCCTGAGCCGGGTGATGATCACAAAGAACCGGGGGAAGGACAAGATGTGGAGCTGCACACGGGAGCCCCTCAAGCAGCCCCTGCTCAAGAAGGTCCTGGTCCACGAGGAGCTCTCGCAGGAGGCGTGCATGGCCTTCATCGATATCCTTTTACCTTTTGGGGTTGTTTCAGGGAGAGGGGGAGGCCTTCAGCAAAGAGGAGGGTAGTGATTATCTTCCTGGGTCAGCACTTAAAGGGCTCGGTAACTGTATGATGATCTTAGTGTGAGAGCAGGGAAGAGACTGACCTGTGCAGCACTGCAGCCCTTTCACCTGCAAGACGTATCTCTGAGACTTGTCACTGTGGTCTTCTGACCTGCAAGTCTCATCTCTGAGACTCGTGAAGGTGGCCCTCTCACCTGCAGGACTCATCTCTTTGGCTCATCATTGGGGTCTTCTCACCTGCTTGACTCATCTCTGTGACTCATCACTGTTGGCCTCTCACCTGCATGACTTAGTATGAGTGGGCCATAAGTGCACATCTTTATTGGGTTCCAGGTGCTAGCACAGCTAAGCTAGATAAGTTAGCTCTGTACAGCGTCAGAGGAATTCAACCAAAATGTGGATGGACTATGGAGCGATTAAGTGGGGTCCTTTGAACGAAATAATAACTTAAAACATTCAACTAAACGCTGAATTTAAAATGTGTGTAGGGAGAGAACAGAATGTCTCACACCAGACTTAAATTAAAGTGCTATCACATAACACATTCAACTAAAGGGTTTCCTTAATATGTCCTTCTGTACCCATTATGAAGTACATGGGGGACTATCCATCCAAACGAACTCGTTCAGTGAATGAGCTCACAGATCAGATCTTTGAGGGAGCGCTGAAGGCAGAGCCTCTGAAAGATGAGATCTTCTGTCAGATTCTCAAACAGCTCACTGACAATCATGTCAAGTAAGTCCATCTTTTGGGGCTTTCAGCTCGTCTTGCTGGCCAGAGACATGGCTTGCAGATGTCACACTGCAGTTGAATCTGATTCGTTTGTGTTAGTATGACCACGTGTGTGCATGTACCTGCAGGTATAGTGAGGAGAAGGGCTGGGAATTGCTCTGGTTGTGCACTGGCCTCTTTCCTCCCAGTAATGTCCTTCTGCCCCACGTCCAGAGGTTCCTGCAGTCTAAGAAGCACCACCCACTTGCTCTAGACTGCATGCAGAGACTGCAGAAAGCATTACGGTAAGCCCTGTTTTCCACAAACACACACACTGACACAAGTGCTCGCACACACGTGTGATGCTTCCTCTGGGAGCCTATTTAAACATTCCGTCAGTGGGCGAAATCAAATTAAAGATCCAGAAATACAAAGCTAAATCTCCTAAGATAATGATGCAGCCAAATATGTTGCCATTTTATAAAACTGTATTAGGTTATAGCAGTGTCAAATGTAGTTTCCTTGAGTGTCTAAATACTAGACACTCAAGAGGATTGTCAAAAACCCTCCATCCTCTCTCTTGATACATTCTCACCAAGTCTGGTTCTAATCGGAAATTTCCCCATTGAGGGACTAATAAAGGATTATCTTATCTTATCTTATCTCTTATCTTATCTTAATCCCTCCCTCCTTCTAGTTTCTGATGAATCGGGCCTTGTTTCTAATGTAAAATGAGTACCTCTGGGATACTTTGTTGTGTAACAGGAATGGCTCCAGGAAGTACCCCCCTCACTTGGTGGAAGTAGAAGCTATCCAGCACAAGACAACACAGATCTTCCATAAAGTCTATTTCCCAGACGACACTGATGAGGTACCACAGGACGTAAACATATATATTATATAAACACACATATTATTGGGTATAGCCTTTGTCACCAGGGAGACGAGTACAAATATGTCATGTTAAACAATATTGGGTGGCATAGTTGGTAAAATCCACATGGTACTAGCAGCACTGAATAAACATTAAGTGTGTAAGTGGAGCTGGATATGCCCTTAGTCGCCAGGGAAGCCAGTATGGATTTTAGGGCTCAGGGAGTGAGTAAATATGGGTTTACATTTAAAGAGGTTTGTTAAGTGATAGGCCTGTGGTTTAAAAGTGAGCTTGGACACAGCTGGGTCAGGGACGCCAGACCTCGATGTTGAGCCTTCTGGAGGCGCTGTGGGCAGTGAAACGCAGACGAAGGGAGGTGCTTGAGTGGCCCTGTGAGGAGCTTTCCAGGTAGTGGGTTGTTAAAAGATATTTACTAGAGAGCACAGATGGGAAAGTGGAAAAGGCCTAGAGAGAAGGAGGATGTCCTGCGAAGTCCAGCCACACACTCTTCTCTTTTTCTGTCCTTAACATGACCACCTAGAATCATTTGATGTATGTGGGCTTAAATCAGTCAGAAACTGTCAAAGACAGGTGGCTACCCGACGATCCCTGTGAAGGGCTCGCAGGGTGGTGGGTTGTTAAAAGTTTGGCACAGGATAACTGACATCTTATGTATAATTACATGAGTCACTTTTGACAGCAGTGTTGGAAGTGAAGTTCACTAAGGATCCATCTGTGAACACACAAGGGGCCTTATCCCAAAGTCATTAAAAAATCGAAATAAAATGTTTTACTTGAAAATTCTAACCCTGCTGTCCAGGGTTATAATGTCTGTACCTAATAGCTCCTACTGTGTCAGGCATCGTGCTTTTAAAGATGCAGTTCAGTCATTTTTACACAGTTCAGTTTTCTGAGAGTGTGCTGTAAATGCATTCTCTGAAAGAAACCAGGGACGATACAGAGTCTAGTACACTATCGATCGTGATGCAGTGCTGACGTTTAATTTGGAATGCTGTGTCGTTTGTTCCAGCATGTTTGATATTAGAGAAGGCTTCACAACAGACAATAAGGAGGAAACTCTCTTGGCTTTTTTATTTAGGGATGAGAAAAATCTCATAATTATGCACTGACTGCCCAGTTGGAGAGGAATACATTTTTATGCCCGGTATGAAATCAGCTGCGGTGTTCAGGGAAGCACTCTCTGCTCTCTGAATATCAGCCTTAAGGGCTCAGCCTTCATCTGTTCTCTTGATCCAGTGTAACTTTACAGTTTGATTAGAGGTCAGACTGAAAGGCAGGCTATAAAAGCCCCTCCCTCCGTTTCCCTCCCCTTCTCTGTCTCACCGTCTTCTCACTGTTTTCTTTCTCTCCTCCCTTCTTCTACAGGCTTTTGAGGTGGAGTCCAGTACAAAGGCTAAGGACTTCTGCCTGAACATTTCTGGTAGACTGCTGCTCAAGTCTTCAGAGGGCTTCAGTCTGTTTGTAAAGATATCAGATAAGGTACTGCAGCCTGCACAGAGCTATTATGGACTGAAAGCTGTGAGTCTGGAAACAGGGCAGAATATGCGTTCACTGCTCTCCATTATTAACCCTGGTTACCTCCTAACTCTCACGCTACAGTTCAGTCACATAAGCAAAAATGTGTGATTTTTATGACTTATGAAATGATGACTTTTACATGACAGTAACATTAAAATATGACAAATTGTTATTTAAATGTCCTACAGATAAAAATGGTTTAACAGCGCATTTTCCTCTTTCACCTGCTGCCAGGTCATAAGCGTCCCAGAAGGTGATTTTTTCTTTGACTTTGTTCGACATCTCACTGACTGGATCAAGAAAGCCAGGCCTGCTAAAGATGGTACAGTCACCGCCAAGTTTCTCTAACAGTTTTTCACTTTTTCAGCTCAGCTCATGGTTCACTCAGGCTAGCTTGACCTGATTTAATGGTGAAGGTTTAGAAATGTTCTTCTCCTACTGGCCAGGTATTGTGCCTTCACTGACCTACCAGGTGTTCTTTATGAAGAAGCTGTGGACGACCACAGTCCCTGGAAAGGACTCTTTTGCAGACTCCATCTTCCATTACTATCAGGTAAGTGAATAGTTGCAGGGCCATTCAAGTCCATTATCACAGCATGTACCTGTCCAGTATTCTATGGGTAATATCACTCATATGATGTGTCCTGTCTGTTGCCATCCATGCTAGCCAGTCTCATTTTGCTTTTGGTTCATACAACTGCATTTAATTTCATCCGTAAACCAACCCTCACCATCATGTCCTTGCCACCTGTGTCCAGGAACTTCCTAAATATCTCCGTGGTTACCACAAATGCTCAAGGGATGAAGTCTTTCAGCTGGCAGCTCTGATCTACCGAGTCAAGTTTGAGGACGACAAGTCCTACTTTCCCAGTATCCCCAAACTGCTAAAAGAGCTAATTCCACATGACCTGATTCGCCAGCTGTCACCTGATGACTGGAAAAGGGTACGTTTGTCACCGGGACAATTGTCGACACTCATGACATTTCTGGTTCCTTTCCACTGCACAGCTTCACTTCTATGTGAAGCTTCCTCGGACAGTTTCTTAGCCTGTTCCCTTTTCAGTGTCAGTCACTTTACTGGTTTTGCTGGATTTAACCCACTCACTGCTGTTTTGTCTGCCAGTGTTGACTGACACTTGTTCCTTTTGAGGCAGTCCATTCTGGCGTACTTCAACAAGCAAGCCGGCAAGTCTCGGGAGGAAGCTAAGCTCATGTTTCTGAAGATCATTTACAAGTGGCCCACATTTGGCTCAGCTTTCTTTGAAGTAAAGGTAATGATTCCACATTACCAACAGGTGGAGACGAAGATTTACTCACATTGCACAATATAACGCGATTACACCCCATCACAATGCTTTGAATTAACCTATATACAGTCCTTAAGATGTTTTCAAGTGTCTATATGGGAACAATTGTTTCTATCATAAGGGCTAATATGTTTATACTTAAACATTAGATGTTTTTGGTGACTTCTGCTTGAACAAATGAGTCTCTGGTCCACATGGGATGTTTTATACTAGAATATGGCAGGGGCATAACATTTACAATCCAGGTTTTGTCCGGTGAACGCTGGGCTGGCAAGCGTAGGTAGTGCCAGGGAGAAGGAGCCAGCGGGTGTAGAGAGGGCACGGTGACCCAGCTTCCTCTCATCTCTCGCCCACTCCAGCAAACCACGGAGCCAAATTTACCCGAGATCCTGCTGATAGCCATCAACAAGCACGGCGTGAGCCTCATAGACCCAAAGACCAAGGTGTGTGTTTGGCAGCCCCACACAAAACCCGTGAAGGTTTTTACATCAGAATGCAGTCAGGGATCAGACGGAGTGATTCGCAGAGTGATTCGATTTTGTCCTCTCCATTTTCTTTCCTCCCAGGACATTTTGACCACTCACCCCTTCACCAAGATTTCCAACTGGAGCAGCGGCAACACCTACTTCCACATCACCATCGGCAACCTAGTGCGAGGGAGCAAACTGCTCTGTGAAACCTCGCTGGTAAGAGAAACCATTCAACTCTGCATGGAAAAAGCTGGAACTGTTGGGTTCCATTGTTTGGGTCACTGTGACCTTGTACTAATGTGATGATGTAATGATGTCCAGTGAAACACAAAAGCTGGTTATGTGTGGTCAACCTGTGTGTGATTGCTGGTACGTCTCTAGAATGTTCTCCTCTATGCCCAACAGGTTTTTTCATGTCTTTTCTTGTCTAATGTCTAATGTTTACTGGAGAATATTAGTGTTTGGGGAGACTGTTGGTGTCTGAGGGATAATACTGGTGATTGCTGGAAAATCTTGGTTTGTTTGAGTATGTTGGTATTTGTTGGAGGAGTCAGTGTGTTTTGGGCTTTAAAGGACCAAAACTCATCAGTCAAGATAAAAAAAAAATATTAATAAAATGTGCTGCACTTCAGGGCTAGAAACGCTGCCGTAGTAACAACCAACTTGCCAAAGAAAGCAGCAGTTTACGGATCGTTTGAATCCATCAGATTGCAGAATCTGTTTCCCCAATCCTCCATTCCAGGGCTACAAGATGGACGACCTGCTGACGTCATATATCAGCCAGATGCTGACCGCCATGAGCAAGCAGAGGAGCGCACGTGGCCAGAGCAAGTGAACGTCTTATTGGCGGGAGGCGGCGGAGCTGGTGCGTCTGCTGCGGCCGGTGGGCAGGCCCTGCAGCTGGGGCCGTAACTTCGCCTGGCAGCTGTGGCGGATGAGCCGAAGCCCCTCGGCCAGCTCGTGGGGTTCCGCCTACCCCGGCGAGGACGACAGCGCTTCGTCGGCCTCTAGCGAGGACGACTACCTCTGACTGGGCAAAGCCTCTGGCCTCCCGCCCACCGACCCCGCCCCGGACACTCTGTCTGTCCCTGTACAACAAATACTGACTTTCAGGTTGCTTGACACTGTGTGCATGTGATCTTAACCAGCAAACCTGTAGCCGTTAAGACAGGCTACAAAACACGCTGCCGGAGGTTTGATTTTGACATTAGGCCTAAAGTGAACGTTTACTAATGAATTGGAACAATGTTGTTTAAAAAAAAGCGGTCACAGTTGTAGTGAGGGACACCCAGGGGTCAAAGTGAGGTGAAGTGATGAATAACCCCTCATGACACAAGTGTTTTCATTGGACTGCAAAGACCAACCCAAAAGTTTCTCATTCCCCTCTTATTAAGCTGAGAATTGCCGCTCTTTGACAGTCCATCCCCCGCTGAGTAACAGGCATGATAATGGGGTGTTTGTTTTGCAACCAACATCATCACGTTCTAGTACAGCCTACAGCTGTGAGTTGGAGAACTGTTTAGAGAAATGACTAAGGAGTCGGAGAGTTTTCTTCACTCTTTCTTCACAGTAAATATGTATCGCCACATAAATCACCAGTTCTTGTCTTTTATAACTGTAATAATGGATGATATTTGTGAATGAATTTCTGACCGCATAAACAGACTGGATTTGACATTTTTGTATGTCTTGATTTTCTTTCAAGGACAAATTCATGTGCTGTAGGTTTTTATAGGTTAGAGCGTGATTGATTTAGATTTAACATGCTAACCTTGTGTTGTTTTACATGTTTCTTTAAGATATTTGGTACATTTACTGCAGGGCCTTCTGTAAAAAAAAAAAAACCCCAGATGAGTCATAGATTTGACAGTAGAAACATTGTCTAAGAGATATTGCTAGGCAGGGGTATTTGTCATATTCGAACCAAGCTGGAGAAGAGAGATTGTAAAAACCCTGGTGCCTTATTTCAAAATAGCATGGCTGAAGTTTGCAGTATGAAGTAGTGAGAACCCAATATGTGCTGATTATAACTTTGTCTTGTATCATTAATGCCCCTTTTGAACCCTTTAGTCAGTTTAGAAAATATATGCAGGCAAGCAAAATCTCATTTTGTGTTATAGTACAAATAGCTTTGGAAATCATGCTCACTGAAATTAGCCAAACCCTAATTTCTTTTCTGCTGTTGGTCATATATCAAGCAAAATTATAGCCAGAAACTTGTCTGCCACTTCTGCCAATCTCCTCTTGTTTGACTACAGTTTGTAGTCCCAGTAATCACCTCAGTCATCATTACATACATTTATATAAGAACATAGTGGCAGTTGTGAAATATCAGCACTTGCCTTTGAGCTGGATAGGAAAGTTAAATATTTTTGCATTAATAATTCCCAGTCTAACAACTGGGGATCCAAAATTATTTCACTCTCAGTTCCCAAAGCACCTGAACAAACCAAGCAAGACTGAAGACTAAACACCTGATAAAGTTATAATGGACCTGATAGAGGGCAACAGAATGACCTGGTGGGTGATCCCAAGGAGAACTGCCCTCATACAATGTCAAACAAACGGGTACTGTGTAAGTTGTGTTCCAATTGCTTTTATTTGACAAGCAGAGTGAATTCTTGATTTAACAGGCTTACAGTAAAGACGAGCTATGTGATATGGTTATGAGATACTTCTGTAAGTAGAGTTTGTCTTTGTGATTTAGAAAATGCTCAGTTTAAGGCTTATGTACTTTACAAATGTTAAGGTAAAAGAGGTGGTTTCGTGTTTCGAAGCTTGTTCCTTCCTCTCTCCGAAAATACACACAATAGTTCCCCCCCAGTTCTGTTTACACTGAAATTTTCACAGTACATTTAGTTTCAATTTCATTTTGATCATATACACAGTCATACATACTACACAGCTGTAGTTACAGTGAAATAAATGCAATAAATTAAATGCATACAAACTATCCAGGTTATCATATTTCATACAGCTGGCAAGGTTGTATGTCATTTTACTGTTTACCGGGAAAATGATGATGTGTCTCAAGACAGTAATGGCTGAAGGTCTGTGGGGGGTTTGGGTCTGTGCTTACTGTTGCAGCTTGTACATATAAAAGTGCTTCAGGTGCAGCGTTTGTCTGATTTGTGGGGAGTGGCTTTGCTCACAGTTACTTTTTGTGTAGCTGATCAGTGTTAACCAATGAGCTGCATCTCAGGTGGGAGGGTTGGGGAGGAGGGGCTCTGTTGTTGCTTTTAGAACTTCACACATCCCATGACTGCATGTTCTTCAAACCGATTCACAACAGATTGTCGACTCCTTCCAGATTAATCTGGAGGTGGCTGATCGGCTGATTGGAAATAGAACTTTAACCCACAGGTCTCGTGCCTTCGTTCAGTGTGGTTGGGTCCGATTGTCCAGAAGCTTCACAGAAACCTTCACTGTGATGAGTCACTACACGTCAGTTACCGGTAGCCACATATTGACAGAAAGTTGTGGATTGAGTAAATTTTACCACATCACAACTCTGACAGGCGAAACAGAAGCTAAATGAAAATGAAATTTGGTACTTTTGATAAAATACATTCAGTAATAAGCAATTATTCATTATTATTAAGACTCTAAAGAAACCAACCTTAGATATGTTTACTACAGTATAATATGCTACTCTATATCTATCCGCCTATTCTGTCACAAAATGCAGTGTTTTTTTATCATTTCCTCAGCTTCTCTTTCTTAATGTGAGCTGATGCCTGAACAGAGCAATTCTTCAACATGAGTGTGTTCATAAATTCCTGCACATCACGCAATTGACAGCAGATGGCGCCAAACAGTTCCTCGTGGTAAGGACTGCTCCTAACCTTGCTGTGGCTTGCTCCACAGAGGCTGGAGTTGGGCTTGGTTTTCAGTCACAGGATGCTGGGTCCTTCATGTGTAATCAGTTAAGTATGAGGCAATCCACATTTTGCGCTACATTTCACTCGTGCCCGTCTGAAACTCAAAAGCGAATGTACAGGCAATGGAGTTTATGAGGCCTGAGCGAATGGACGAATGGCTTCATGTAGGCAACGGTTGGGAAGCAGACACACTTTGCTCCTACCACTCGCTTCTCTGGAGCCCTCAGCTGGCTGGCCTCAGACCGGAGGCTCCTCAGAGATGGTGGGCAGGTTTGGCGTAGTCGGCAGGCCGCGTCCCTCCCCTCGCACGCTGAGGCTAGAGATGGACCAAACGTCGTTGAGCTCTGTCGAAGGGCAAGTCAAACATGAGGGGGGGCTGTTATTACATAGTGGAATATAACACAGGGAAAGGTGAGGGCTCACAAATGATCCACGACACAGAAAGCGACAAGGCAAAGCTCTGTGCATCCAGGCAGGTACACAGCATAGCAAAGGCAAACCTGGCAGTCTACACAGACAGGTAAACAACACGGCAGTCTACACAGACAGGTAAACAACACGGCAGTCTACACAGACAGGTATGAAATGCACCAAAGTTTCGTGATCTGATTTCACCTCATGCCAGTTTGTAGTTTTGTTGGTTTTGTCCCTATTGAGACTTTATTTGACTCAAGAAGAAACAATGGAAGATCATTGGAGGAGCTAATTAGAAGTTCAAAAGGGAGTCGTATTCCTACACCTACAATGTCGATTAATTTGCTCTATTTTCCAAATATATTATGACGTATTTGATAATAATATGGACCATTAGTACATCGATTTAAGGAGGACATTCACAGCACGCAAAACTTCTACCCCTTACCCTTCTGCTACCCAAAGACTAATGGTGGGGGAGCTTCTGCTACCCCTCAAGTACCCCTTCTGTTACCCCTCATTTGAATACTCCTTCTGTTAGGTACTTGACCTCTACCCTGCATGAAGCCTCAATTCATTTCCCTCTGGATTCATTTTGTACATTTAAAACCTTCAAAATGGTTAGGCTTTATGGAATTCAATCTTTTTGAATGAACAATTGTACATTTAAAGGCCTTGGTGCATTTGTGGCAACGTTCACGAGGAGAAAAGACCCAGAAACATTTCTCCTTAGGTGTGCAATACATGTAGATGAGTCAGCGCAAAAGCACAGGTCTGATTGCGCATTTCCAGACAGAGCCAGTTCTTACCGGTCCTGAACTTGCTGTAGAGTCCGTTCTCATGAGCCTGCCTTCCGCCAGACCAGAACGGCAAGCCTCTCTCCCGCCACCTTTAAGAGGAAAGGTGACAAGTGACCCTCCACCCCTAATTAACCATAAGAACTTCATATCATTGCAGTTTTTCTCAGTTGCTGTTCAACCTCCACATCATCAGGTCACTTGTGCACATCATAAAAACAGTTTCTCATTCATTCAGTACAAACATCAAATGCTTTGTCTTCATCATGCTAATATTTTTTACTATTATCTGCTGTTTCCTACATTATCAGTTACTTTTGTCTTGTCAATCAAAATGTGTTATGCTTGTTTTCAGTTGAACAGTCAGGGAATGCGTGTAGCTTTTTCAGTGCATGGTGTGCTAACTCATATTCCCATTATAGGGCCATAAAACACACAACATCTCATCACCTTCCTTGATGCACCCAACAGGAATCTCATGCCTGATTAGAGGGATCAAGATGGCTTACCAAATTATGTAGTAACAGTAATTATGTAGTAGGGATAATGTGCATTTCCCTCACTCAGACAACCATTAGGCAATGGTTTGCAACCCATGACAGGTTGCTGAAGGAATTCCTCCCACCCTATTCCTTATTCCTTAACTCAGTTGAGGAGTTCTACTCTGCATGGAGGTAGAAGGTTTATGATCACCAGCCACGTACTCGGATGACCCTGCTGGCTGCCATGGATACAGCATGTGATGACATCACAGCAGATCCCTGCAGAGGCTGGATAAGACTAAATATAGTCTTATATATTTATTTCACTCGTGCCCGTCTGGATAATCTTCTAAAAGATTCTTTCCACGCTGCATCGCAAAGGAAGATATCCATTGTGATGTGGTTGAGAATCTGTGGCCTGACAGACAGGAACGTCAGGAGATGTAGAAAGATCTCACACTGTTGTTTTGACCACTACTGTAGCCCTGCATATACAGTTCTACCTGTTTCATATGTTTGCATTTCTTTAGTATTTAGTATTTTTAGTATTAGATTTAGTATTTTTTTCCTGTGTTATTAGTCCCTTTCTTTTCTGCATTATAATGACATGGTGTAAATTACTATACAAACAGTAAAATCATGAATGTGAATCCTGTCCAATCTTGTAAACATATACAGTAATGTGTAACTTTCTACAGTTGACACTGATATGCACAGCACAGAGATGGTTCAGCCTTGTGCATTTTCAGTCATTGTCATCAAAAGCTTATCCGTCAGAAGATATTTACAAAGTCACTGATATATGACTAAACTTGACTTGTTCATTTTGTCTTGTTCGTAACCAGTGGCACAAGAGCTGGTCATTCTGATAACACTGACATAATCCTTGACATAAATACTTACTTTTGGGGCATGAACAAAGGATTTTGAGTAAAGTTACAGGCTGTTGCTGGCAATCCAGTGTGTGATGCTCTTTGTATAAATTGTTTTGAGAAATGCACGTACTGTTGTGCAAATGTTAATGCAGATTCGAGAAACAAACCAAAGTGACTGAGAAAAACTGTAAATAAAAAGCTAAGCAAACAACACATGAATATTCAAACATTAAGAACCGGTTTTCAATTTTTCAGAAATAGAACCAACAAACCAAACGGACTAGTGTAAGAACATTCCAGAAACTCCTGCATCAATCACACTGGAACATCTTTTCCACATCCACGGAAAATATCTGCTAAGGAGTGGTAGGTTGGACTATATACTGGCCTTTCCACTTATACAACATGACCTCTGCAGTGTCCAAACTCACCAGTGGAAAGCAAAAACGGCCGCGATGAGAACGGCGGAGACGACATCCGCCAGGACCCACATCACGCCGTATTCGCGCGGAGTCTGCAGCGGAGAGGTAGACGAGACTCAGAAAGGGTTCAAGAAGGGCAGCTGGGCGTGAACCTGGCATGATCACTCACCATGAGGAAGATGGGCCGCCGCAGGCTCCTGAGGAGGTGCAGGGCGTTGGTGGTGACAGACTGCGCTCCAGAACACCAGGCCAGCGAGTACAGCCATGGCTGGCTGATCACATACAGGTTGGTGCTGATGTTCACTGAGGCGTATTTACTGGAGGGTGAAAATGGGAACAATAAGAGCAGCAAAACAATAAAGGGGTGGGGGGGGGTGAAGGCAGCTGTCCCGCATCCCAGAAGGAGGAAGCGAGGAGTGGAAAGTGAGAGATGCAGAAAAAGACCAAAAAGGGGCAGTAAATAAAAAAAGCTGCAGCCAGTGAGAATACTGTGGTTTTGAATCAGGCACAGCACCCCCTCTGACATACCGCAAAGAGCTGGATTATTTTAGACTCTAAAGTGTGGCTGGAGACAAAAAACGATACAGCAATCATACAGCAACTGCATCTTGCAAAATATCAAAAACATCTGGAACATCTGGACTCGTGCCATAAAAACCTTCCTTGACTTAGCGGAGAGCTAATCTGCATACTGCAGCTTTCCGTGACTTCAGTGCTGTACAGGAAGTTGCAATAACAAATGACAACATTTTAATCTTTTAATCTCTACCATAAACACAGAAGGACCATGTAGTACATAAAATCATATGGGCTGATTTTTTAATTTTCAGCAGCATATTGCAGTTCATGGTGATCAGCTGATCTTTATGGAATGAACATAAATTAACTTTGTAGATCACATGAATCTTTATGACACGCACAGATGACTGCGGAGCATACTGATGGTTATAGCTCGGTCGTTTCTGCACGAGCAACAATTCAGTGTCGCGCTGCCAAGTTTCAGTAGTTGTTGCTTCTTTCACAGAATAGCACTGGCCAGAGAAATCCCTGTTACAGACTGTGAAAATGCGGCAGAAGGTTAGGGTTCTCTTTCTACTGGTTCCCATGCTTCATCTCTTATCTCCTGTCACGTACCCAGGATACAACCATACTGAATCTTCTCTGGACCTCCTGCTTCTGGTGAGAACTGAACCTACTGCATCAAAGGGTAACACCTGAGTCTGCATGACTACTTTGTGTAAAAATGTTTGTGAGAGTGTGTGCATCAATGTTTGTGTGTGTGTGTGTGGAAAGATGGACAAATGAGAACTAATGATGGACAAATAAGAAAATAATGTAAATAAAATGAACCAATTAGAGTAGAAGTTTAATCCGCAGAAAACCTAAATCTTAGAAAATAGGTTAATCTTGGTTTTATGGGCACACAGTGAACAGTATGTAAAAATGTACCTAATTAATTGCCCAATTCTAAAGTTCAGTAAATGACTCAGTAAATGATTGATTTCGCCAGAATTTATCCTCTTGCTTCAGACAGGAAGTGGTCCTGATGTTGTGTAATGTTTACATATGGTAAAGTGTCTGTGTACTGAGTCATGGGACTAGTCACGTGTATCTAGTGCTGGAAATTCTTTGTGAAATCTTTTGTGAATGTATGGCTGTATGACTCCCCCTGCTTAAGCTTTTATATTCAACTCTGCATGAGCAGCAGAAACCTACAAAATCTGTGACAGCAGGCTGTCAATCAAGCATGCTCATTTCAATATTAGAACCACACCCAATGCCTTATGGGAAGAAAGATGCTGAGGAGAAACAGGACGTTTCTTTTGAATCTGAGATGACGCAAACTGTGGTGGTCCATTCTTTTTGGAAAGGTTGAGTAATCGTGAATTAAAAATGCCAGTGAACAAAACTGTATACGGGAAATACATGAAGAGTTCACTATTCAGTCTATGGCTGAGAGAACTGTAATTTGATAAACCCAGACAGTCCTAATCCGACTGAATGCACTGTGCTGTGCACTCTGACCTTTCCTAAATCAAGCACAATGCACCTTGCATATGTTCCCCTTTACCCGTGTTCTCCTTTAGCCCTTTACTTGGTGGACTGGGGGCACTGTGGTACCTGATCTGCTCCTGGGACATAGAGCTGTAGTGGAGGTTGAGGCGGACGATGTGCTCCTCCTGCAGCTCCTCGATGGAGGCTCGCACCCCTGATGTCTGCTGCAGCTCTGGGTCCAGCTCCTGGACCAGCCCTCTCTGATCCGCAGGCAGCCACAGTACCTACAGTTATGCACACACACACACACACACACACACACACACACTTATCAAGCACACAGTTTTCAGTTTTTCTAAAACCCAATTTATAACCAATCCGTTCTCTTTGTTTTAATTTTCTATTTGACTTTTACAGTGCAAAGCCTGTAAATGTAAAATGTAGTTGCTTATATTTTGCATGGCACATAGCAGGAAGACCCATCTACCTGGTTGGAGCTGATGGAGGATTCGTTATGGATGACCTCAAGGGTACGAGTGATCCATGTGTCCCGATACGGGTGGCCTTGGGGTGGCCGTCTTAGGTCAAAAATCACCAAGCGCCTGTGCTGGGCAGCCAAGTCCAGAAAGTCTTTCAGCGTGGGCACCGTCTGGTTCTCCACCCGGGCCCTCTCCTCGGGTTCAAGGGATGAGGCTGTGCCAAACGGATCCTTCTGCAGAGGAGAACGTGCGAGAAGATGGGTTATTTGTCTGATGATGGTGAAAATGAACATTTCCATTATAGAGAGGATCTAACATGTGAGATATAGATATAGTTCTACAGCAAAATTCACCCTTGGGCAAATGCAATAGTAGGGCAGCCTGGCATTTTGCCACTTCTACCACAGTGTACTCATCTGAATGGGTTGCAACCTGACTGTCTTCCTGCCTCCCTCAGGGATGCTTGGCACCCTGTCAAGAACCTTGAAGGCCTGGTACTGTCTGGTACAACCTACATTCCAGCCTGACCCTTTTAATCCCTATGGATTTACTCGTAGGAGTTTTATAAAGAATTTCTAACAATAATTAGGGGCAATATCAAGATGCACAAAAAAAAATCTACAGGTCATATGTTTGATGTGCACAAGTTACAACACAAAAGCACAATTTACTGGATTTATACAGTAATGTTAGGGATGACATAAAAGCTGGGGGAGGTTCACTTGGAAGGATGTGGCACTTGGAAAGAAAGAGATGTCTGCTGGGATTGGTTTTCAATGCCTTAAAGTGCTTTCTAGAGGGAAGCTTCTGGAAAGAGTGATGTCCAGGATGAAAGTGATCCGCAGCCACTCTGTTGGCCTAGTTTGCTGCTCAGACTGCACAAACTGGGCAAGGAACGGAAGACTGCAGCCAATGACCTTCTCAGCACAGTTGATAATACCCTGTAAGCTGGATTCTGCACTGTAGAGCCAGACCAAACAACAATAGATGAGGTAGTTCCACTTTCAGTGATGGCTTTGTAGAAATGTAATGAGGAGAGGTTGTGTAATGCAGGGGAACTTGGTTCAACAAATGCATGCACTTCTGGGCTTTCTTTGCGACAGTAATGATGAAGTCATCCCAGCTGAGTGTTCTGGAAATTATGGTGTTTCAGAAATGATGCACTCATCCCATCTGAGTGTGTTGAAGATTACGGTATTTCAGAAATGATGCACTCATCCCAGCTGAGTGTGTTGGAGATTACGGTGTTTCAGAAATGATGCACTAATCCAAGATGAGTCTGTTGGAGATTATGGAGATTATGGTGTGCCATCGCTTAGACATGACACCTGTGCTTTATTTTATCTCTGATTCCCCCCCTGTGAAGTCCAATCAATTACAACCCCCGTTGTCGGGGAATGTTTGGATATCACTTTCACAGTTATCAATACAATTTGTATTTGCTTTTGTTTTTATTACACTATTGTGCACTCACATCTCACATCTGTGTCCTGTATTTCCTGCACTTTGCATGTGTTTCCGCACCACTGCGACGAGAGTTTAAAAAAACGGCTCTTAAGATTTTGATCAATAGGTACTCTACATCTTTCAGTACATCTCCTTCTGCTCTGAAGTTACTCACACACTACACAGAACTCATAGATACTAAAAATAAGTAAATCAAATCAAATCAAATCAAAAGTGAAATATGGAATCCCACAAGGATCCATTTTAGGACCATTATTATTTACATTATATATGCTACTACTGGGTACAGTTATACAATAATATACATAAGCATGGTGTCAATTTTCACTGCTATGCAGATGATACCCAGCTATACATATCAGCCAAAACTGATGACACACCCAGGCTAGAGAAAACTGAAGCCTGCGTAAGAGATGTGAACGATTGGATGTCACAAAATTTCCTCCACCTTAATGGTGATAAAACAGAGGTCCTCCTCCTGGGCCTGAAGGCTGCAAGACAGAAAATGTCGGATTTAATGCTAAACCTCGCTGACTTCCCCATTGCACCTGGCTTGGTAGCTAAAAATCTCGCTGTTGTTTTCAATATATATTTCGATAAATATATATATAGTATTACATGGATAGCTTTTCTTCACTTACGCAATATTTGCAAGCTAAGGAATACACTATCCCAGAATGATGCAGAAAAATTTGCACATGCCTTTATTAGCTCTAGATTAGGCTACTGTAACTCGTTACTATTAGGATGCTCTAGTAAGAACTTAAGTAAACTTCCACTAGTTCAAAATACTGCAGCTAGAACTAGGAAATTCAATCATATCAGCCCAGTCCTTTCAACCCTGCACTGGCTCCCAGTCACATTTCACATCTTCAACTACAAGATCCTTCTGTTAACATATAAAGCTCTGGATGGGCTCACCCCTGATTATTTGCAAGAATTTATTTCTTACTATGAGCCTCCATGTTTACTACGAACACAGTTGTTACTAAGAACACAAGTTGTTGATGGTGGGGTGGAGGGATGCCAACGCCTCAGGGTTCCCCCAAGTCTGTGTTACCTTCTGGTTCTGTCCTTTTAGTTAGGCTGTAATAGTTAATTGCCAGAGTTGCTGCCACGCTTCTGAAATGTCTATATTTTAGGTCCCATACAGAACTAACTGTCTCGCTTTACTTTTACAGAGCTAATGGCTGTACTTGGTCCTAAGTAAGGATTGATGAGGCTCTCCTGCTACCTGACCAACCACCTCCTACTTATCCAGACGCAGATGGAGGATTATTCAACTGGATGAAGGCCCTCATCAGCACCCCTGATCTGATATTATAGTTTACAATTTACTACTCTGTGTTTTTTATATATTTATCTTGTTGTCATGGTGACCGGTGTTGCCCAGAAAAGGATGGGCTCCCCCCTTGAGTCTTGGTTCCTCCCAAGGTTTCTTCCTCACACTCTTAGGGAGTTTTTCCTTGCCACTGTCACCCTTGGCTTGATCACTGGGGGCTTGGACTCAGACACTTGTAAAGTTGCTTTGAGACAACATCTGTTGTAAAAAGCACTATATAAACTTGATTTGAAAAATAAGTACCTGTTCGAATGTGAGGTAGGTAATGAAGCATTTGACACTACTGCAATACACCATCTTAAATGAACGCTAATGAATGAATGCTAACAACTGCTTATCTAGGTAAAACTGTTCTAACGAACCATTTTAAATTCAGGTTGTAATCCACCGCTGCTGTGCTCTGAAGCCAGCTGACTGACTGTACCCAAGGTCCTGTATGCTGGGTGTGTTATGTCAACCTTTTTTTAGGCCTCTTTCATGAGTGACCTGGTTTCCAACAAAGGGCAGGTGTTACTGGGATGCTTTTACACAAAATACCCAGACTTCGCCGGCCTTGTTTCCAAAACAGGTCACTCAAAAAAGAGGCCACTGAAACTGCACAGCTGTTTCGAGAACGATTTACTGTCAATCGATTGCAGGGAACACAAAGCATTTGAGTTCAGCATGCCCCAGGGAGAGAACGGTGGAGGGCTGTAAATGTGGATGTTAATGTTAAAGTCGTGAAGTGGAGGTTTGCAATTGGAGTCTAACAGGGTGAGTGGGCGTGGAGCTGTCAGCGCCTCTCGCCCTCTTGTGGAGGAAGGAGGCTCGGCCAGGGAGTCTCACCCGCAGGAACCACGCTCCAGCACTGAGGGCCTCCAGTTCAGCCCAGGTGAACATGGCTGCTGGGGCGTCTGTTCGGTTGGGGAACACCTCGCGCACGTTCGTGGTTCTCCTCAGTGTGCCGTCATGCATGAGGAAGGGGACGCCATCATAACTGTGGAGAAGAAATTTGGGTTGAGTGTAGTACACAGTGAGAGAACCGATGAGGCAGAAAGAGACAGAGGAACTAGAGATAAAGAAAACCACAGACAGGATGGCCTAACTCTACTAATAGTATATGCTGATTTTTTTTGTGTGTGTTTTAACCTGGAAAAAAAAGGGAGTTTTCTTACATTTTTCATGACTGGGCAAAAGATCATTCTGTGATTACATACATTTTTCAGTAATATTGTTATGCAATAGTGCGAATACTTCATGTGACATACTTAAACATTAATCAAGTTATTTTAACAAAAATTATTTGTTTGTTAGATGTGAAAACCTTCACTTATAAAATCATCTGCAAAATATTAATCAGTAACATCTAAGATTAAACCAGACACTGTATTTGATAATCCAGTCAGCCAGTTCAACTGAAACAGGAAACATAAAAAGATTTGAGAAACCAGTCATCAAGCAAACAAACAAACAAACAATGGCATCCTGTTTTCGACTCTGACTTATCATTCGATAAATATATAGATAGTATTAATAGGCTGGGCTTTTCTTCACTTATGCAATATTAGAAAGCTAAGAAATACACTATCGCAGCATGATGCAGAAAGATTAGTACACACCTTTATTAGTTCTATTAAGATGATCTAATAAGAACTTCAAATAAGATCTATTAAGATAATAAGATCTATTAAGTAAGCTTCAACTAGTTCAAAATCCTGCAGCTAGAATTCTAACTAGAACTCCATGTTTAGTAAGAACACAGGGTGCTGCTTCTTACTGGTTCCATCAATTAATTAGGTAACAGTAGGAGGAAGAACCTTTTCTTACAAATCCCCCCAACTATGGAACAGCCTTCCAGAAAATGTGTGGGACTCTGACACAGTCTCAATCTTTAAGTCTAGGCTAAAAACTTACTTATTTAGTTTAGCATTTGGTAATTGGTATTCCCCCTTAGATAAAAGTTACAGATCCAGGGGTTCATGGGCAGAGGGTTTTATAGTGCACATTGGAGACAATGATGCTGTCGTCCCACCACTGCACACGTTCACTCAAGTTTGTTGATGGTGTAGTGGAGGGATGCCAACGCCTCAGGGTGCCCCCAAGTCTGCGTTACCTTCTGGTAACACTGGTTACCTTCTGTCCTTGTAGTTAGGCCGTAATAGTTAATTGCCAGAGTTGCTGCCACGCCTCTCAAATTCTATATATGAGTCTATATTTTATGTCCCATACAGAACTGTCTCGTGTTACTTTTCCCGAATTAATGGCTGTCCCCCATCCTAAGTAATAAGTAAGTACTTGGTCCTAAGTAAGGATTGAGGAGACTCTCCTGCTACCTGACCAACCACCTCCTACTTATCCAGACGCAGATGGAGGATCAATCAACTGGATGGAGGCCCTCATCAGCACCCCTGATCTGATATTATAGTTTACAATTTACTACTCTGTGTTTTTTATATATTTATCTTGTTGTTGTGGTGACCGGTGTTGGCCAGAAGAGGATGGGCTCCCCCCTTGAGTCTTGGTTCCTCCCAAGGTTTCTTCCTCACGCTCTTAGGGAGTTTTGCCTTGTCACTGTCGCCCTTGGCTTGATCACTGGGGGCTTGGAATCTAAAGCTGCTTTGAGACAACATCCGTTGTGAAAAGCGCTATATAAATAAACTTGATTTGATTTGATTTGGTTCGTTTGCATAAAATCCCACCAAAATGTGCATTTCCTTGTGGGTAATGCATGTGTCTGTGCAACCAATATATTTCTGTGGCGACATCAGCTCCAAGTGACATCATGACTAATGCTACCTGTGGCTCCAGCAAAGGGCCTGCTAACAGGATTATCTTGCTGCTAATAGTTTTATCCACTCATCACAGGAGGAGCAGAGTGACCTGAAGTCTCCAGCTAATATATGAGTTCTATTTATAGAGGCCGACTGGTTGGTCCCCACCTCCCTGAGGGCAGTTAACGTCGCTAACGCAGAAGGGACCCCAGCAGCAGAATAGGACATGTGTGGAGCAGGTGGAGGATTAGGCATGAAGAAGGTGATGTTAGGGGAGAGACCAGAGCAGAAATGATCAGCAACTACTCCGGGGGGTGAAGTGAGAGAGAAAAGTGACACAGAGGGTGGATTGAGGGAGGAAGAGATGAAAAAGAGCAGAGAGAAAAGCAGAGAAAAGCAGAGAGAGAGACAGACAGACAGAGAGAGAGAGAGCTAGTGCTTACCTAACAGTGACGTCGGTCTCCAGCCCCTCTCCTCCTGCCTCCACAGCCTTCTGGAAGGACAAGCGGGTGTTCTCAGGTGCAAGCTGTTTGACCACACATAACAGAACATTCATTCAAGGACAAACATTCAGAAGTATTGTTCCTCTGACATTGATAAGAAACATCTAAACTGATTTCTGTGAATCACAACTGGTTCTTCCAGTAAGGTTTAAAATAATGAATGAACAAACAAATAAATAACATGCTAACAATAAAGAAAGATACACAGATACAAGTCGTGAGGTATACAGAAACGTTACCATGGGAGCGCCTCTGTGGCCAATGAGAATGGGCGCTGGGCCCAGGGTGCCCTCCTCTTTGATGCAGGGGGAATACATGCCCAGCGGAACCAGGTACAAGGCAAAGAGCACAGCTAGGAACGAACCCAGGATGGCCACCTTCCTCACTGGAGTGTGAACAGAGAGGAGGCCAAAGCACTTTCATGATCATGGCATGCCTCTGCAGCCTCACATTCAGCCAACCACGTGCGACTACACCGTATCGCCTCCACCGTTCTCACACGGTTAAATGGAGACACTAAAAGCATAACCAGCTTATGAACCTACTGATCTGCTCTGCTCCAACACCTGCTTCAGCCTTACATAGGATTCCGATTTGCAGGATACTCTGAGCTCTCATATGAAAGTCTATTCATTCGGGCAGAGAAATGGACGTAAGCTGTGGATGTAAACCTGTGTTCTTGCTCCTACTGCAGCTATACAAAAGGGGAAGGATTAGAACTACTGGGAGTGGCAATAAAAGAGGACTGTTAAATCATTAAACAATGCTACTGAATTGTAATATCGGTCCACTGTGGGGGGAAAAACAAAAGATTGGAAGACCAGTCAACCTGTGTTTAACAACACCAGAGCTCATCAGTCTGCTGACGGCATTAATGACATCATCTGTCAAGCTTCAGATTTAGAGAAGTGGATGTTTTACTGTCTGAGTGTTGAATACAGTTATGTCCTTGCATGTGAAGACAGTGATGAATGAGAAACTGTAAGATACATGCAAAAAAGAGACATGAAATCAATGTATGTGGTCAATATTACATGAAATGAAATTAAAGCTCCAAGCTGAGAAACTGAATCCATTTTCCTAGAGAGAGAGAGCGAGAGAGAGAGAGAGAGAGAAGAGAAAGATGTCTGTATGGTATATGAACAATGGATGGGTGTGTGTATGGAGATGAGTGTCTGACACGGCTGGTGCAAAGAGGGTGAGGCAAGCCTGTGACCCTCACACTGGTCTTTCTCTCTCTCTCTATCTCTCTCTCCATCCCTGTCTCGTTAGTTATCCTCTCATCATGGGCTCTGCGAGAGCCCCAGACATGAGTCAGCCTCTCTGCCGCCCTCACGACAGTGCCCATGACAACCAGAGACAAGAGTGAGAGGAATCCAAAGAAAGGGAGGGAAAGGGAGGAAGCATCACGCTGCGCGAGAAGGACGGGTGATGCGTCATAAGCAGCTGGACTTTCGTAACCACGCATCACTCATCAAAACAGTGGGCTGAGTGTCATAACCATGCTGTTTTGTCAATTCAGTAGACATTACACAGAAAAGCTATCTGACCAATTATGTGGGGAGCGGGAAGTGAACTAAATGAGACTTCCAAATAAAGATCAAACATGAATTGGTGTTACTTTGTATTAAGTGTAGATAAGAATAAACTCGGGTTAATGTGTTTTATGGTAGTTTTATGGTGAGCAGTGAACAAAAATGGAGATCAGAACCACCTCAAGATGTATTATGATTATTCTGGCCTCTTTTACCAACAAATAAACTAAAGATGGTTTTATATCAGCCAGAACAGGGCCGATCTGTTATGACAAAAGATTTGAGCAGCGTCTCCGACAAGCCAAAGAAACACTGACAGGAACTTCAAGACGTGTGAAGTTGTGTAAGCTTTAAAAGACAATGACACACAGCAAGGCCACAGCACTCACCTCTCTTATTCATTCGGAAGAAGTGTAAGGCTATTGGCCAAGAAAGGAGGGTCATTAGTGAGACCGCACCCACATGCAGAAAAGGTGCTGTGACCTGCAGAAAAGGCAGTGGATTAATGGCAGCATTATTCATAGATAAATCAAGCACTTAACTCAGTGTCATACTGCTAGTTAGGCCTTGGGTAGAGTTTATGCAAATTTGCCAACGTCCTTTAAGAAAAGGGCAGGTGAGGGGAAACGAGAGAAAGAAGAAATTGAACTGACCAACCTGAAAGGAAAGGAGGAGGGTCTTCCATTCTTTGCTCCACAAGTCAGAGAGCACAGCTGTGGCACTGACAGAGAAGGTCAGGGTCACCAGAATGCCAATCTGTGCAACCCAGAAACAATACAATTACTGATAAATCCAATTTCCTTGCTGTTCAATATAGTCAATAAGTAAAAAGAAACAACAGTGGTTTATGACCATAACATATTCACCTTGTGGCTCCAGTGGAGGTAAAGCCTCTGCCCCTCAGAGAGAAGGCACACTGCTAAGACCTGCCAAGGCAGAGTTGTGTTTTTGATGAAAAATATAATAGACTAAATTAACCTAGTATTCAGCCTGGGTATGAAGGGACTTTTCTGCAGTTCCCCATTCTCACCAGCAGGAGGGCGATGTAGGTGAAAAGGGCTGCGGCCACAACCAGCAGCACCACGGACCAGGGGAACCAGAAACCCAAGGTCCCGAAGTTAAACCTGAAAGACAGAGCAAATGGTGCATGGAACTCTGTAAGCTAGTTTCGCCGGGTTTGCTCCAGTGTGTACATGTTCTGTGGAGCCCTCACTTACCAGTCGAAGTCGTCGTAGTCATTCTGAGCCTGGCTCCAGAAATACAGGAACACCAGGGTCAACAGAAAAGTGGTGAGGAGGAGGCCAAAGCTACTGCACTCCAACTGAAATGAGAAGAGAGAGAGCACCCGCAGACGGCTTTTAGTACTGACATCACGACTGTTCATGCGGTGGGGGAGGGAAGGGGGGGGTTCCAGAGGAGCAGTACATTAGACTAAATCAGCCCTCTCAACTCAACACATCAATAAAGCCCTGCCACTTCAAAAGGAGGTAACCTGGGTAAGGTGCAGATGTTCTGGTATTATGAGCAAACGCGAGGGCTAAATCGTATGCAAAGCAGGAGCTCTTTTTTCTAGCCACAATAAGCTTCAATATAACAGATTTTTTTCCTGGCGTTAATGGGGAAAAAGGAAAAAAGCCACATTTTACAAAACGGAGCATGTCAGCAGACAGAGACAAATAGATAGAAAGAGAGAGAGAGTAGAGAGAGAGAGAGAGAGAGAGAGAGAGAGAGAGAGAGAGAGAGAGAGCATAATCAATGCAACGTTCAGCAGACTGAGAATCATATAATCAGCAAAAGTGACGGAATGACCTGTTTCTAATGAGGGGCAGCAAGCTGAGAGCTTCCAGAAGGCATGTGTGTGCTGGGCCATGCCTGGCATATGTAGTTCATAGTGAGGGGTTCATTTTAGCTGTGTCCAAACTAACGTGTGGTAGGGCTTCTTGCTCATGTAGGAACTGTCATGTAGTTGTACAAATAATGTTTGATCTTTATAGATGTTTACTGCATGCCACGGATATCTGTACTTACTCCTGAAAATTCACTGAGCACGGTAGTTTCATTCCAGTTCAAAGCTAACACACCTGCTCTAATAAGATGGATTCTAGTAACTGGGTTAGATCAGAGTGGAGATGACCTACAGGATCCTCCAGGCTACATGCTTGTGTGTGTGTGTGTGTGTGTGTGTGTGTGTGTGTGTGTATGTGTGTGTGTGTGTGTGTGTGTGTGTGTGTAGCACTCACCCGGCTACAGCAGCACTCCCCAGGCTGGGCCCTGGCCCGCTGGTAGCGCCTCCACTGGCAGCCATAGAGGCCAGCCAGGCAGGAGACGAACGGCTGGTGCTCGTAGCGCTGAAGCAGCTGCCGCCGCACCACCTTTAGCCTCCCCAGCTTCAGCGTGGACAGGCTGACAGGAGAGCGGCCCATGGGTCATCCACTGCCCACCATGGAGCACCACAGCTTGAGCCCACTCAGACTGGAGGAGAGCCAAAGGTGAGGGGGGAGGGGACTGGAAAAGAGCAGGACACCTGAGAGAGAGAGAGAGAGAGAGAGAGAGAGAGAGAGAGAGAGAGAGAGAGAGAGAGAGAGATAAAAATTGAGAAATATGTTGAAGGAAGTGGATGCTTTTAAACTCTATAGCAAAAGAGAGCGAGAGACACAGTGCAAGGCAGTACTACACACACAAACTCCCCCGTAACCTGCCACAAACGCATGCCATCAGTACACACTGAAAAATAAACAAACAGTATGAGGACGATTATCTTGAATATGGAGAGTATTATTTGGAATATGGGGAATATAATGTTTTAATTAGCAAAATAACTCGTGCAAGGGATTCCAGCAGTCTCAGAAATACTGGCAGCCTCATTCAGATGCTTCTCCTAATTACAACACCCAGACTCTGATGCACACACGGAGAACAGAAAGCATTTTTTTTTGGAGTCTAAAGGTCCAGGAGAATAACATTTTTTCAACAGCCGACTTACATGTTTATTGCTGTGTATATAGCAACATTCAAAACAACAAACATTTTTTAATAATGATTTAAGTCCCTTGAGGTTAAAAGTTCTTTCACGTTCTCTGACTGCATACACCATCAGCCACATGTCGACAGCCTGCCAGTTACTCCAGCCAGCTCCTTGAAGCCGTCTCCCATGATTATTGATGGTTAGGGATGTAATTTGTTCCCAATTAAGTCTGACTATTTAACCTGTCTATATTCTGGTACCTGAAGTTTTGAGTATCATCTGTGTGTGCTGAGTGGACTCTGTGGGCGGCTCTCCAGGTATCTGTTTTGACTCTGCATTTTTGTCTCAACTTGGTCTCTCTCTAGACATTCTCTCTCTAGATCATCTTCTTGCACTGCCTTCTGGTTTTGTATATTTTGGGTGATCATCTTGTTTACCCTTAAAATACCTTTAAAATCTGCCAGATTGTATATGTGAGCTTCTGGGTTCAATCTTTTATGGTACATATACTGAAATCTGTAAAATAAATAAATAGAAATTTTAGGTGAGAACTTGGCCCTGCATTAATGCAGAATTCTGCTGTGCTGTGAATTCTCCATATGCTGGATGGAGCCAGGACATCAGATATAAACTCCAGACATGCTAAGAGTGTGTGGATCAGCACAGAGCATGAGGAGAGGGTTAGCTTTCTGTCAAAGGGCAGCTCAAGCTGTCAGCTGTTCTTGAATCAAGAGATTAGTGCGAAAATAAGAACCTTCTTTTCCAGGCCTGATACTCTGCGCTAATTCCTGAGCACAAGGTCAAGTAAACACTCAGCACGTGATTGGGGGGGGAGAGAGAACGACACGTGAGCCTTCTGCCTATAACGCTTTTTAACAGCTTACTGTCGAGGTCATTACACCTGTTCTGGAGCCATTTCTGGCCATTGTTACATGTGAAGCGATAGTCGCAATCACATTCGAGGCTAAAATACAGGTGTGAAGAGAGAAACGGAAAGTACTATACCTTGTGGCAACTACACCCCCCGGGTGGCGCGTCGACTGACAGCCAGGACAGGTGCCAGGTGCGCCGCAGTCTGCCCCGCGCAGGGGCCAGACCCACAGGCTTAAGCAGCTCTGGAAAGGGAAGGACGCGCGAGCCGATGGTATCAGGAAAACACGGCTATTCAGGCCACGGGAGAGTTTCCCCGGGCTGGCCGCCCTTTGCATCCGCGACGGGTTTGAGCTCCGGAGAGCTGCGGAAGCTCGAGACGCAGTACTACGAAGCGGAGTCTGAGCTATCAGACATCGCTCCGCTTCCAGGAGTGAGTCTCCCGCACCCGCAGTAGACACTGTTCCCGAACAGTGATGGGTCATTTCCAAAATAATTAAACAAATAAATGTGGGTTAAGTGGAGTGAAATCCAAAGAAATATAAATTTTGTACAAATTGCTGCTGCTATCAAATACAAAAAACTCGTTGTATAAATTCTGATTTATCACTGTTACTGCTTGTTCAATACCAACCCCCCCCCCCTTGTGACACTAGCGTAACTAGTGTAAAACCATTACATGAAATCAAGGGTCGTTACTATCCTTATGCCACTGCAGCAATTGTAATTTAGAACACGGTAGGAGAGATCTACTGAAACTCGCTAGGAAATGAAACCGTAGCGTGCATAGTCGTTAAGAGCAGCAGCAAAGAGATGCAGAGAAAACGAGTATATGTGCGGTTTAATGACGATGGAAAAAGATGATGCTGGGAGGTTATACGGGAGACTAAATGAGCTAATAATGACTGTCTCCATACAATGGTATATAGAGGCCGTTTATCTCATGTTCACCCATGTTTACAGCGCACCAGGTTAGAGGAGCACTTTTAACTAATTGAGTCTCACGTCAGTAAACCTGGCCTTACTGATACTAGAAGCGTTTTTACTGAGAGTCCAGGGTGGGGCGTTTCATCTCATTATTTTTTTATTTAGATTATTTGTAGCTATATCATGAAGACTACATCATAAAGTGTCCCTTACATCTACTACGTCACAAGCTGAAAGGTAAAATTAAGATAACGTTAAGGAGCGTGTTTTAAGTAACCGACAGATTAAAAACCGGTACGAAAATCAAACCAAAAGAAATTCTGCTCAGATGAGGTGTGCTGTTCTCCAATAAAATGACATCCAAAGTTCATCTCCTTTTCTCTAGAGCGCTCGATACTGTGAAAAGAAAGATCACGCCATGCCGCAATAAAATGAGTACCCATTAACTGGTCTTACAGTTAAAAGCAGGAAAAACAAAACTAAAGACTTATGACTCGTCTTTTTAAAATAACGATATGAGACAACGCGAAGGAGTGGAGCTGTTCTCAAATCAAGCATAGGTAACTTATATCCCTGTGTCTTTGTTTAGTATTTAATTTGCACAGTCTATGTACCCTATCCCGATCGGACCCGGCATACAATTCCACCGTTTAGAATCCAGCTGTAAAGCTATGACCGAAATACATAAACAAAGCGCGCGATCACTGCGATGGAAGAAACATAGCTGTTCATGCTCTCTCAACATCACCCGATAGCTACCCCCCGCCCCCCGCACGCAGACACACACACACACACACACACACACACTGCATTACAGCAGCAAAGTCTCCCCAGCATTGTTCTGGCTTCCAGGCTAAATATGTGAATTTATGTTTATTCTATATTTTTAACCAACGACAACTATTAACATACAAGTATTGCACAACTATTGCTGCAACTAACAACTAAGTTATTACATTTCACTGTTTTAAATAATTTTAATATGTCTAGGCTTGGTATCCAACTATACGTTTTACAAATTACGCTACTCAAACAGCGATGACCTTAAATAAATGAAACCTTTTAAAAATACAAGCACTGACAAAATGTGGTAAAACAGACAAAAACAAAAGAAAAGAACTGATTAACTCCAAAACAAAACATGTTTGTTTTGGTAATTGTCGAAGTCTCGAACACACGGTCCTGTAGCCAAAAAAAGAAAAGCTGATCGACTTAGTGATTCGCATCAGAACGAAGCGTAACCACAAAGGACCAACGTCGGGGGCTGGTCCAATTATATTAAAAACATCTACAACCCTACAATCATATTAAAAACATCTACAATGTACAGAGAATAATACTTCAGAATAATGTTAAATGTTATGCCACAGAGATAATACCATGTCAATTGCCGTTTTAAAGATATACTAGCCAGGTGTTAGAATAATGCTAATAAGTTTAACTTACAAAGATGCAGCTTGATTTATTCCTCCACCATCTTAGTCTGGATAGTCCGAAAATGGGTATTTACGGACACGACGTCTATGAGGTGTCCGAGTAATCAACACCACACTCCTGCTGCGAGTACCAAAGCGCGAGACGAGCCAGGAACGGACCATCCCGTTCATTTGCCCTTCCCACTTGTTGCATATCGCCCACTCTCAGTCTCCTCCCCCTCGCTTCATCTTTTTCGTCCGCTCTCCCTCTTCACTAACGAGGCTAATGGAACTAAAGCTAGTTCAACTGGCGCAAAACGATGTGTTAAAACGTCATCCGTTACTTTTTTTCAGTGAGATGGCCATTGCTTGATGTCCTATTGCGTGTCGCAAAGTTGTTATCGTGTCATTAGTACGCTAATCTCAAAGGTTCAGGTGACATAACAAAAGGTCGTTTTTCTGATGTAATCTATAGCATAGTTATAGATATACACGATACAGTGATATCTTCCAACACACTTACGAGATTATTCTGTCAGATCACGCTTCGTTCTCTTCTAATAGGAATATGTTTCATTCTGATTCATGCACATATTGTTTATATTAAGGGTAACCATGACATTGTGTATCCTAAAAGCTATCTTATTTGGAGATGCAGCTGTACTCTCCGCTCTTATTCACGACTTTCAGGACGCAAATCCATGCATCAAACATGTCTACACCAGACGTCGCTTTTTGGGCTTTTGTGTAGACGCAGGACTCCCATCTGTGAGAAACTGGACAGAGTCACTCCTGTTTAAGCCTTTTTTTCTATACGCATCCAGCTAAGCATGAGAATGATCCCGAGTATGATGTCGAGGATACACTCGCTCTTGGGGTTGTTGCTTGCCAGTTTGATATAACGTTCGACCCCACGAGTTGTAAACTCTCTGTTTTCACGCCCAGGAAAAAGACATTAAAACTACATATTATCTTAAAAAAAACAAAATGGTACAGACCTCAATTTCTTTAACAATAGTTATGTAAGCAGTGTGTGTCAGGGAACTTTATTTTAATATATTCATCCATTTTTATAGCCATAAATCACAGAATTAAAAATGGTTTAGTTCATGTTGTCTTTCATGTTGACATAGACTTGTTGTATTGGGATAAAAATATAGCCTTGTTCATAGTGGCGTTTGTGTTCTTAATAGTTATTTACATGTTTCTTTATGTTTTGAGTTACACAACAACTACAAACCCACAGTGGTAAGAATTCAAGGTCCAGTGTTCTTGGTTGACTCACGGGACATAATTACACAGGACATGTCCAACTTACTGAACACTTATTATATAGTGCCCTCTGTAGGTTAAAACAGCGCACTGCATATTAACCACAAATTAGAGGTTATCGGTAAACTGTAATCATCAAAGCATATCGGAGAATAGACCATTTTAGTTCATTGGAAAGTGCAGGGAAAGTTAAAGATGCTCAAACTGTGAAAAGGGAATAGAACTGCAGGGAAAGCAGCATGAAAGTACATTCGCTGTACACTTTATTAGAAACACCTACCTTGGGTCTATAAGATAAGATACCTTTATTGTCATTGCACAATGTACAACGAAATTGAGCAATGTGAGCAATTGAGCTATGTGCCTACAAGGTACATGCAAGGTGTATGTCATTTAGATAAACATTTCACATAGGTACATAGGTGCACTTTATAGCCTTTGTCCATCTAATGCAAAACTTGTCAATCACTGTCTGTTTATGAATGTCTGGGTGAGTATTATTTTATTATTTCAGGGAGAGACACACACACTCATGGGGCGCGAATTATCATTTCCCTGCGATTATTCATTTTTCTGTTTCTCAGTTCATTGCACACTCAAATATG
>JAOXYF010000027.1:13254662-13279422 GCA_028565775.1 Sternarchorhynchus goeldii | reverse complement strand
CACACACACACACACACACACACACACACACACACACACACACACACACACACACACACACACACACACACATCTAAGCAGGCCAAAAAAACCTGTTTCCTGCCCAAGCCCCCACCCTTGGACTAATATTCTTACTCCACTCTCGGCTCAAACCCCTTGAACCGGTCACCCATTACGAGCACTTCAGGATTCACTTCTCACGTTCCGGCAACTTCCATGCACCTTTATCAAATTACTTAATAAACCATTAAGTCAAAGTTCACCTCTCAAGTTCTTCAGTGTGGGTGTGGGCATAAACCGACAACTGAAGACAGAGGATGCAAAGAGCTGGTGAGTGCAGGACAGAGAAGCGAGTATGGAGAAACAATCTGCCATGCTCAATGACCCCCTTTCACATATGGAACACGGAACACCCTTGACTTCTCAAGAATCTTTGGTGGCTCTCTTACCGGTAACTGACCAGGTTCCCAGGATCAGGCCTCTTGCTTTTGTACTACTTCTGTGACTGGTGGTGGCTTGTGGTCACAATGGCTTGTTTCAGGTCCCCCCCCCCCCCTTGCTGTGGAAGATGACGCAGGCTACTGTTGGAGGTCTGTAGGAGGGTAATGGTACACTACTGCAACCCTAAACCAATGTGAAGACCTCAGTGTTCCTCTAGACTGGGTGGTACTTTAAACACAGGTTGAGCAGCTTTCAACTGGGAGTGGAAAACAAACAACTTACCTTATGTTAACCTTATGCCCTGGTTCAGAAATTACATGGTTGCACTGGTTAGCTCACTGTAGCAAAAGCTGATGTGTGTGCGCACAATAAACCTAATCATGAAACTTAAAGTGTAGGCCATTTTAAAATAGTTGAACATCCCATAATGCGGCTAATTATTTTACGTTGCCCTTATACCATCGTAATCATATATGATACCATCACTGCTCTCCACTGAATCTAGAGGGAATACTTGAAAACCTGCTCTCCATTAAATACCACAGAATACCTCAACACAGTCTGTGTGTGTGACAGAGAATGAGGTCATGAAGGACTCCAGGGTGTGTAGGTGGGAACAGTAAACAGCCATAAGGAAGAGAAGAGGAGGGGGGGAGGGGGAGAGTCTTCATCAGCTGTCGATGTGTTTAGGTCACCTGCAGGCATTTCAGCCGTAGTATTTGGCATACATCTCCATGCCTGCTCCCCCCCCCCCTCCCCTCACTGTACTGCAGAACTGGACTAAGAGCCCATGCTTGAACTATGCTCCAAATGTTAGCACACTACTGCCAGGCCACTCCTCTTAAACCTCACAGGACCCCCCTGCAGGCTTGCAGTTGGGTCTGGCCACCGCACAGGCGAGTTTGCGAGAGACTAACGAGGCGTCGTCGTAAATGAGAAACTAGGCCTGAGGCTTCACTAATAGGTACTCTGGACAAACCGGCCGCTCAGTTCGCTCACTGACGTCTGACGGAAGCTGGTTAAAAGTTTGGCGACGAGTCAGAGTCACGGGGTCGCGCGCACGTTTGGCGAGTCAGAGTCACGGGATCGCGCGCACGTTTGGCGAGTCAGAGTCACAGGATCGCGTGCACGTTTGCTGGCTGCATACAGACAGTCACGTTTCCTAACTCAGCAAGACTAAAGTGGACGAAAATGTGGAGGCTTCATTAGCAAGCAGGCAGAATGAAACTAAACACCACCTGCCTAAAACAACCTCCGCACTACTTCAGTGAGAGGAAACCGTGAAGGGAAAGCGACTGCGGACGAAGAAACCAAAGCATACGGCAGGAGCGTTGTTGCTCTTGGGGGTTTCGAGCTCTTCTAGTGGCGTTTCTGCTGACAGGGACACGTGTCCTGAAACAGCTCGGCGAGTGACCGACAGTTATTTATAACTTATATTGTTACCGTTGCTTGAGTGGTCAGGCTGATGTGGAGGACAGGACCCGGACCTGAAGAAGCCACAGCGGGATAGGACAAGACACAGCAGGACTGAGGTGCGAGGAGAGGGAGAGTGCTGACGCGGACACCGAGGTGCGAAGAAAACTGCGCCCAAAACTGCTGTGGTCGTTTTGGTCGTTTGGGGGGGTTGCACCTTGGCAAACAGAACCACCAAAACCCAGAGCACAGATGCAGAGCCCAACAAAAAGTAGAAGCACCCAATAACACTAATTCTATTTTACGGGACCTTTTGAATACCATGCTATTATTCCAATTCTTTGAGCACTCACAACTCTATAATGTGTAGGCCCTCTCAACCAGTAACCTGGCAGTACTTCAACTGGATATGAAACGAGTCATCCTCCACAAGAATTCAGTTGCAATTACAACTTTGAACTTTGCAGTTTTGTAGTTCATAAACTACTGAAGCCAACATGGGTTGCAAGTACAGATGCCCAGAAAATTGTGTGTCCTGTCTCCAGATTTTCTGCTTCAACGATTATTTAACATGCTGCATTAAATCCCATACAAAGTTGAAATCTTCAGAGAAAGCTTTGAGCCGTCCCCAACCTCCAGCAGATGCTGTCTGAGGGAGTTCAGATACGAGTCTGATGAAAGGCAAACTTGGTTAGAACAGAGGAGAGAGAGACGCTCAACAAAAGAGGCTTTCTATCACTCGAACGGGAAAGGAACCACCTGACATTTCCCCCATATATTATAAGGAAATGCGTTTCAAATGTAGTGATTACTAACCTCTGTATGTGCTTTTACTCCAGGTTATTAAACCAAGGTTAGCAATAAGAGCCCGTCATGTCACTAATTTTCACTGATTCTATTGATTTTTAATTGGCAATTAAACTTGCTACAGACAGGTGAGCTTTAGCACGGATTCACTCAAACTCTAACCCTGCAGAAAATGAATGCACTTTGGAAATCTGCATCTGAAACCAGTGGAGTTGGTTTGATTTCAGCTGGGGGGGGGGGATGGACACATCCCCCACACCCACTAAAGTTTGAAGGGGAAAGCCAACCCCCTCCCCTCCCCTCCCCCTATGTCTGAGACAAATACAAGGCTCACCAGCTCCAAAACCAGCAAATGCACTGGAAATGGATGCAGCCAATATGGACAAGTTAGAGTGAAAAGGCTCTAGGGTTAGACTGACCCAATAACTGACCGAAAATCACAATCACAGGCTTGCGACCAAGTGTATGATGTCATATCAGTGGTTTAGGTCATGGGTCACTTCATTCCCAACCCTGGTATTCGAACCCCCTCCTATCCCCTCCCCTCATGTCAGATGCACACGCCTCATGTCAGTCTGGGCCAAGTGCACATCTGGAGGGCGTGAAAGTGGGCGTGTGCAATTCGGGATGAAATACAGGGCGTTACGACAAGCATATGTCCAGGCCTCCTGGGGCTCCTCATTATTAATCACTGATCCCCTTCCCTGATCCTGACCCCTAAAACCAATCCAGTAATCGCCCCACCCACACCCATCTCTCCCCAAGCAGATGACTTCAACACAGCTCCACACAACAATCTATTAACATATCGCAGTTCACTGAATGGGCCTTAAGGACATTTTCAACAAAAATGTGACTCACTTAGTATTTGTGATTCAATAGAATTTTCCTGAGAAAACTAATCACACCCCAGGAACAAACACAAAGTGCCTGTTTATCTCTCACATACACACAAAATAAGAAAAAGAAAGAAAGAAAATGAATGATGGTAAAAACACTTTAAATAACAGGTGCAACATAGCTGGCTGATAAGGACTCCAAACCGTGGCAATAGAAAAGCTCCAGAGGTTTGGATGAAATTTAATTCATAATTGCATTCCAAATAACAGGTTTAGTATGGGTACTAACAAAGTCTATTATGAATGTACTTCACAAAACACAGCGCGTAAACTACTTCTAAACAGTCTTTACAAAATCGGATTTTATTTAATTTCAGGCTTAAAAACTTCGCTCGAAATAAACTAGCCTGATCTCGGCTTTTTAGCTGTCCGTATTCATCACTTCGGCCAAAGCTACAGAAGCATAATTACAGGAACCTAGTAATGTAGCCTGTAGGCTATATGTGAGCACTTATAAGACCATCTAATCCTATAAAATTTGACTTGTTTCCTCATGCTAGACTAAACTGGTCTAACGGCTGGTGACGGGTGCTCTGTCCCAGGGCCAGCCAAAAACTGAGAGCACCCCTACCCTTAACGCCCAACGGCGTGGCAAAGACGGGGTTCAAAAACGCCAAGGCGCAGCCAAATAATCCGTTATAGAAAAAAATTGTCCAATTAGAAAAATAGATCGAGAAACGAAGAAACACACATGAGAATTGTAGAGTTTGGCTAGTCCATATCGTCAGCGACTGTACGACGAATAGACGTAAACAGGTTTAATACGAATAGACATAAACAGGTTTAACATAAAGACTATTGTTAATTCAATTGATGGAAACTTAATACCATTCAGTGTAAAAAAAAAACTACTTAACAGTCGTCAGGTAAAATATCTTATCAACTGGTTTCCATTTGAAGAAAATATCTCGCCGAAATTTTGCAAAGGAGATTCTCAATTTGTAAGCAAGGAAGAGTAGCTTGCAGGACAAGCAAGTAAACCACGCGCACCACACAGCAAATAACAGGTTACTTTGATGGCCACGGCGTGAGGGTTTCAATGAACAGACACGCGCCAGATAAAACCAATGCAATTCAATTTGTATCCATTTTGTTGGTCACAAGATGAACACCGTCAACTCTGCGTGCTTCAATCCGACTGACGGATACATGCAGAATAAAGCCAGCTGCATGTTTTCTAACCTTACCGCTCTTTCACTGGCACGCTCCCTGTATCATCTCGTGTAGCATTTCCCCCTGTACCTTCTCAACTATAGGAGACCTGGACTATTGGGTCATTGCGTGAGCTGTGTGGAGCTCGGACAGCCGTGCCGAGCTAGTCACTCACCTCTAACAATGAAGCGACGAATATTTTCCAAAGGATAGTCCCTTTCTCATTTACGCATGCAAGATACCGACTTGCTCTCTTGCGCGCTCCTCTCTCTCATTTACCTCAAACTTGGCTATTCCTTGCTATTGTGAGGAACACACACAACCCTGCTGCATCGCAGCGCCCGCCCACCATGCAGTCTGCTAGTGGTCACTTCCAAATTCGGTCCGTCAGCTGTATATGTTCCGCGTGTCTGTCTAGCACGTTGGACCTTCAGAGGCGGAGCTTTTTATAGAATATTGTTAAGGCCTTTCCATGTCCAGGCAAACTGACCAGCAATGACGTTACCGAAACTATGTTATCCCATAAATGTTCGTTGAACATGTTTCTTAATTGGCACTATAAAATCTTTGGTTTGTAAGATTGGCCTGAGTCCGATAATAAAGACTGACCATATCCTCAGAATATTTTAGACAATGCTAATTATAATATAAATGGTGACACTATTGTTGCAGGTTGTAAATATCACGCTGCACTGCTAAACTGATTTCTCGAGACTATAGAGCATGTTGAACATAGACTGCCACACCTGGCCGTAAAATTATGCCAAATTAATGGAATCTTAGCGACACCTTGTGGAAAATTGCAGTACTGTCTGACGTAGGCAAGTGGATTTCACAGAAAGTCACGAAGTAAACTCAAAAGCTAGGTTTTCGTTGAGAAACATTACCAGGCAGGATTAATCGACATATCGAATTCAGGTAGCACTGGATCGCAGTGATTTTGCTTCCTGCAATAAATACCTGCCTGTGTAGTTCTTTAATGAAGTTTTGCATGCTGCGTCCATGTGTTTCCTAATGTTTTCTACCATCCATAGTTTTTTTGTTCCAGTATACTCATATGTCATGTATAGTATGGAAAAGAGGGTTCTCCAGGAGACTGGATCTCTATGATGGCAGACTGCTGCTGGATACTGAAGAAGGATGTTTCCGAGGCCAAACATAAGCAAAACTGATAGATTGTACACTGCAGAACTATGTATTAAATGTAACAAATGCCTTATTTATGAATAAGTAATGCATAATAAATGTAAAATTTACACATAGGAAAAAAATATACGCGATAGAAAAATACTGAAAATAGATTCACAATTATCATAACATGTACTATAAGGTCAACATATTATTTAGGGAACCAAAAAAAATGTTGCCTGGTATAATTAGTTTCGTCTGGATTTTGCCTGAGCTCACGTTTAAGTGACGAATGGCGCTTCCAACAGTTGGCCAACGTTGTTATTACTCTTTTTTTTTTGCTGTTTTATTGAATTATTGTGACTTAATTAAAAAATCAAACCAACAAAGAAAGATGTACTGAAACGGACTACATGCTAGATGCCCTCCTTTATAGACTGAAAGCCAGACACTTCAAACAGGTTATATTTGGTCTCGTTATGCAAGTAAAAAAGGATTTATAATTTGTCTGATGCTACTCTTTTAAGGAAACCAGGTATGACAAATAAACTATTTAAACAAAAAGACCAGCACTCCCTAGAGGAGAGGGTAGTGTGATGGAGATGTCGCTTAGGACGACAAGTGTATTTGACTTTGGTCAGGTGGTCAGATCACATGCATGCCAAATGGTGTCCAACGTGAGTTGGTATGGTGAGGCCATCACAAGGGTGCCAGTGCTTAAAGGAGTCTCCATGTGAAGCTCAAGGTGAACCCCTGGTGAGGGGCATGGGTGTGATCCTGGATGGAGGGAGGAAACAGAACACGTAGGGATTTCTGGTTACTTATTCATTGAACAGTTTAGTGAACACCAGTAAGTTTTCAGTAGAGTTAATTGCAGTGATTTTTAATCACTTACTGAATCATACCGCAACAGCAAAAAAAGGAATAAAAAATGGAAGTTTGAATGGAAGCTTTTTCCTCACCTGCAAAAACTAGAAAGGAGTGATAATGTACATCAAACCCTTCTTTAATCAGTTTATCAACACCAAAATACACAGTCTAATATTCTAATGTGTATAATGTCCAATATTACCCAAATTCACTCTAATTTGCTAATATATGTTATAGGACACTGAAATGCATCATTTACCTCATAATTAAATGTAACTAAAAATATTGAAAAGACAGAATTAAGCAGGCAATCTGGCCCCTACAACCATTTAAGAAAAGAGCAACAGATGTTAATATAAAAATAGCATAAGACCTCATAGCTAACAAAACATCTGTTAAAATATGTTTTAAGTAGTATATATATAAAGTAGTTAAATATCCTGCATTTTAATAGCATATATACTAAAATATTAATTTTATTTCAGAGATGTGACTCTAAAGTGCACCAGATGGTGGCGGTGCAAATTTCATCCTGCTCCAGTTTTGTAGGAACTGTGTCACCACCAGCGTTCTGTTTTCTTTGGAAAACTGCCTTTATTTACATTTCGCAGACTATTGCGTTTTGTTGTGGCCACGTATGCACAATAAAACAGGGAGTATTTTATATGTTTAAATGAATATTCGGATAGTGAAATTCGAATATTCATAAAGAGAATTATATTCGAATATATTCGTAAGCGCATTCGTATAGAGAAAAGAATTTTCATTTAAAAATATTGGTGCTGTGTTTTGATAGACGTTATTTATTTATTTGTGTATAATTCGTTTATTCGTTTGTTTATAAATTATTGCGCAACAGACGGTGTACTATGGTAAGGTGCAGGGAACGCTGATGTTGCCAAGTCCTTGATTTACCATCTACCTACCATCATTTCAAATAGTATAGCACGCCTTTTTAATAATTAATCTTGCTGTACGGTCGTGCCGCCAAATTATGAATAGCGACTAAATGAAGATGTCTGACTGTTTACTGCTGTCAATATACTTTTCTGAAAAACTTATTAAAATAAGACATCTCGGGAAGAGGGTTTTCTGATATATCTGGCGCAACTAATCCAGGGAAATGCACCGTGTTGTCTTCACTCGCGGCGCGGGGCGGTCTTTATACTAAAAGGCGTAACTGTAAACTTGCCTGCCTGGTCTATGAAAAGAGATGGATTTAATGTGAAAAACGTGGCTTGGATGGTGGAAGGCAGATTCCGTGGAAATGGCAGATCTTAGCGTTTCTCTGTGTATACTGGCGGGGATTGTTTTTATTAGCGAGGTTGCAAGGAGGACGACCGCAAAACTACTAGCCAGGAAGACTTACAGAATCTATGTTGTGGAATTAATCTCTACCGTTCAGCTCTGTGCCTGCACACACGAATTAAAACTGCTGGGTGAAGTGGGCCGCGTAGAGCAGCAGATCGCACTGACCCTCACATACCTCATTTCGGTGGTCCACGCGCTCACATTCCACGGTGCAATCTGCAACCCCTCTAGTACCCTCGAGCACTTCTATCACAGGACTATGACCGGCAGATGCGCGTTGACAAGGATAGCGTGCCAGTTCGTCGCGGCCGTGGTGGCACGTTCTGTGGTACATTACGTGTGGGCTTTCGGACTCTCGGACTTACACCTACGGCACAAATTGTTCGGCTTTAAATGCATCAGTCCGATAAATGCTCCCCTGTTTAAAGCCGCGGCCGTAGAGCTGGTTTGCGCATTCGCCGTGCACACAACCGTACACCATACGCACGGCGTAGAAGAAAAATACAGAGTTCATGCTGTAGCAGGCGTTATCACAACTGCAGTCTATGCAGGTTAGTCTTTATGGTGTGCCTAGCTTTTAAGATCTAGGCATACTGCTCTCAAACAGCATAGTCCTGGTAGGGAATGTGTTCATGCTTTGTATTTTATCCCAAAGTCTATTGCGTTCCAGTGACAGATTAGCAGAGAGAACATTGATAGTTTGGACAGGTCTTCTGCGAATCATTATTGCAGCCAGACTTGTTTTTTTAGGTGGAAGTACAACTGGAGCAGTATTCAACCCAGCGCTGGCTTTCTCCACACAGTTTCCCTGCAGTGGCAACACGTTTGTAGAATACAGCTTTGTCTACTGGATGGGGCCTATCCTAGGTAAGGCATTTACTTGTAGTACCTCCATAACACAGTGCTTTTGATTGTCCGTGATATTAGAGGTTTGAAGTTTCAGTCAGTTGAAAGTGGATAACCATGTATTACCACGTAATTATCAAGCAGTCATATACTGATCATTAATAGAGGTGCTATTAGAAAGTATTTTCCTTGTTTTATTGTGACAATTTAGTCAGCCTTTGGTATGAGGCTGTGAAGTGGAAGCCTGCCCTTCTGCTGGATGACAGTGGCAGTTTTCTTTGTCATTTCTCTCTTGTGTTCAGGCATGGTGTGCTCTGTCCTGCTGTTTGATAAAATCATTCCAGCTTTTTTGCCAAAGAGCACGACTCAAATGGACCAGAACTTCAGTGATATGAAGAAGAAAGTGAAGTAAAAGGAAAACAAGGCCCTAAGAATGTTCTTCCTGTAAGAATGTTACAAATGTTGTTTATCGAGGCACACCTAATTTTGAAGGCTACAGCACTGAAGGATAATGTCAGTGTTGTTGATACAGATCAATGCAAATAATATACTGGAAGTTACTACAGATTATTTTAGTTCAAAGGCATTTCAAAGCACAACTCATTGTTTATAGAATGCCACTAAAATCTTTATTTCTCAAAGTGGATTCGAACAATTCAAAGAAATAGTTATGGAATAAGATTTATGTAAAGACTGCATTAACTTAGTACCATAGTGAATTATCTATAAGCACAGAGATACCAGAACAGGTGCCTTTGAGCTAAGAGAAGGAAATGTCTCAGGATACATAGCTTGAACTGACTGGATTTACATTTGTGAGAGACCCTTTCAAAGTTTGTAACAAATTACATTAAATTACAAAAACAAAGTGCGTGAAAAAAGTATGTATGTTAAATCCTTCCACTTTTATTCTTCCACCATGATACATATACGCAGGCATTTAGATTGAATAAGGTCATTCAAAATAAAAGTCTACAATCTAGGATTCTGTTCATGTTCAAGTGTGACTGGCTAGAACTTGTGACTTTAAGACGCAAAGATCTGGATGCATATGTGACATTTGTACACGATCACAAGTGGAATGACTTGTAGGTGCACAGTTTCTCTGTAGTATAAAAGCCAGATATTTTACTCAATTAAATAAGATACATGGCCAGTTAACTGGAGTCCATTTCGACAAATCTTCCTACCAGTCTATTATTCTGTTATTCTCTTGTCGGGTGTGCGACTTTGCTCAAATAGCTAATAGGACACCGATAGTTATGATTCGTACTGAGTAGATCCATTGATTCACAATTTAATTGATACACATTGTCAGTGTGAGACCTTTATTTTGAAGATTTTTATTCAATCTAAATGCCTTCGAATATGCGTCATTAATATGCAAATAACTGTGGAATAAAGCGTTGACACACATACATACAATATCTAGGAATATTATCCTTTATTAATTGATTTGGCTGTTAAAGAAATGGGATCAAGACTGGCTCAATGGCACAAATCTCCACTTCCATTGTTGGAATGCGTATGCATCTTTCTGGATTAAAAAACGTTATTAAATACAAGCACATAACACATTCCACTCAGCTCATCTCATTCCTAGTATTATTCATGTTATCTTTCCAAGCAATAAAGTAATAATGAAATGCAGGATTCCCAATGTTTGGTGGCAGTATTTTAACTATGAGATATTATAGACGTGCTAATTGACATTTCACTTAAAAGATCAGCAGGGAAGTGGAACAGAATCAGCCCATGAATGAAATGCTGGGCTTGCTGCCTCTGTCCTGCATGACCTGAATACTGTAAAATTTGATCTTTCACCTACTGACCACTAACAAATGTGCTAAACCCCATGAAGTTTATGTCCATTTAGCACATATATAACTGCTCAGAATCAATTGCTACATAATCAGAAATTCATTTAAATAAATATACAGCTATTAAGAGAGTGATTTTGGAATAATTAGAAAATACTTTCATAAATCAACATTTGATGTTTTGGACCATTTATGACATACAACATACATTTGAAAGATTTTCATATTTAAGATGACATGAAATAAACTTAGAAGGTATTTTAACAGGTGCATTTTTGTTTACTGTTGTTATTGTATGTACTTCTCCAGTTCTGCTTTACCTCACATTGTATCCAAAACTGTTTTTGTTTTGTAGCTATAAATGAATACACAAGGTAACAATAGTCATTTTGGATAAAACATACACCGTACATTGGCAATCAGCTCCTCAGTGAGCTGTGCCGTCTTCTTTATAAATTGATTTATTGCCATTTCAACTTTCTTTAAAATCACGTTATTAATTCCAGAAAATGGTCAGTCATAAACCTCATAAATTCTAATATTCCATTGTTGATACCAAATAATTATTGCAAACTCACTGGCATCACAGTGCTTTCCTATTAATTTCATTTTCTGTAAAGACTTTCTTTCAATAAGTTTCTTTATGCACTCATATCAGCTTTACACCTTTATGAGTGGAGTTTAAAGCAGGTATACAAAAGCTTAAGAAGAATCTTCATGAATGATTTACTGGCTGGTGATCTGTGAACATGGGGTGTGAGTTAGCAAACGTGACTTAGTTGAAAAACTGGCTCAGAAAACACCGCCACACAGACAAAAACACATTTTGAAGTGCATGGAGAGAGGCTGTCATGACTAGCATCAGTAGATTACTTGAAATTCTATACATGCACAGAACATAACGTGAAGGGTGTGACATGAGAAAAATACATCTAAATGGGAATCTAACAATCTCTCATTATCTCAGTTCCAGTAAGTTCTAAAAATGGAGTACTTTTAATCACCAGTAATTTACCTTAAAAATTGCTTATTTTAAAAAAAATCTTATTTATAAATAAATGAAAGAATGAACAAATCACATGATTGTGTTAGCACTTTTTTTTACAAAAACTACTTTATTTACTTTTTATTTCATACAAATACCTTGCAGAGAACAGTTATAATTTGGTCTTAAGGAGAAGTACAAAACACAGAAAAAGAGATGGGGTTTGAGAAGTTGGGGGGGGGGGCAGTGGGAGCCTTTTGCACACCAAGAGCCCAAGATCGCTCTGAGCTTAGTGAAGTCAGCTTGGTGGATGAGTTGCTATCTCTCAGAGGACCTGAAGTGCTTCAACTAGCAGTGTGGAGCAGCGCTGCATCTGTTGAACACACGTTACAGTAAGAAGCAGACTCAAAAGATGGACACCTTTAGAAACGATTGGCAAAGGAGAAGGGTTAAAAAAGACTGGTCCTAGATAGAAAGATGGAGAGTCCAAAAAGGGAACTGCTAATAAAAGGGAATCCATATGAAATAAAGTATTAAACTGAGCTGATTAATTACCAGTGATCAACATCAGCGTCGTCAAACTGCCCAGCTACTGCTGAATTTGGGTCAACGTCCATTCCATCTGAAGAGATGCAAAGAGAGGGGCGGCACAAAAGGTATGTAGGGTGTCAATGATTCATACCCATGTGCAGAATGATCAACTCTTAGGGGCGATTCTTCTCTTTTTTTTGGTTCCTTGCACAGCTGAACCAGTTAATGAAGGGACTGCAGTATGGCCTGTCGCCAGCTGCTGCCACTAAATGGCTACTCAGGAGGATTTCACAAGTGCAAATCCTTCAGGCTGCTATTTTTTTTACTTTCGATTGCTTTAGGATCTTTTCACACATCAGTAATCCCCATTTCAGAGTTGAAGACAAATATCAGGGTTGGTTAATGTTATTTTTTAAAACAAACAAACAAGCTATGTGGTCTTTTACAGACCTTCGAAGTCAGCGGAGGGCTCGTCAGTCCTGACCCCGGCCATGTGGAACTGCTCGGCTACGGACTGGGCCAGCATGCCCTCCAGCCTCTGCAGGGTGGCCTGGCCCTCTACCGTCAGCTGGGACAGTCCCTCTTCATAGGTGTAGAACGTGGGCACATCTCCCTGGCCTTGTTCTAGGCATGGAAAGACACCAGTGAGCAACGCAGAGTGCACAGGATTGTGACGAAAACCTGTGTAGTCCTGAAAGCATATAAACTATAAATATAAAGACTTTTACAGGAGTTTTGATTTAAAAAGAAAGCAAGGATGAAGCAGCAGTGTTTTCCTGACCAGCCTCCTCTGGTTCATACTCCTCCCCTTCAAACTCGTTGTCCGAGTCTTCGTCCTCTGGGTCAGGGTGCAACGCCTGGCACTCACACATGGCTGAAAACATGGACTCCACTGCAACACATTGCAATACACACAGAGTCTGTTTCATTTATGGAACTAGAACCTCAGGCCTGAGGAGGGTAGTCGCAACAATCTCAGACACTTATAAAGAGTTTGTTTATTTATTTATTTATTTTAGAAACATTCTGACCAATCACCAGTATTTTTATTAAATCTGTTAAAAATCTGTTATTTCACAACTGGTAGTGTATCCAATATGCAGCATTATAATTATACATCAATATAATTGATCCACATCTTCCACCACGTTACTGGGATTTTTTCCACCAGACTTACAAGCTGCTTTATCGCTGGGTACGAATCGGATCTCTGTGATGACCTCATCTTCACTGTTCTCATCACTCTCATCTTCATCATCTGGCGCTCTCTCTTGCATCTCGGCCTCATTTTCATCTGCCATTCAAGGTAATTCAAGATAATTAACAGTGTGCAACAAAATAGGAGAGTTGATTTAGCATGAGCTAAGCATGACTTTGTTAATTTTCTGAGAAGTTTTTATGTATACATTTTACCATAATCATTACTGATATTACTAACTTTAAATAAAATGTATTTAAAAAGAAAATGGCTAAACATTTTCTAAATAATTATTATTTAGAAATAATGGGTACTGTCAAAAACATTTCCAGAGGGACTTCAAATGCAATCATCCCACCTTCAGCTAGCACTAGTGCATGAAGCAGAGCCTGATAGTAGCCACAAGGCAAACATCTGTAAACCTACTGAGCAGACTAGCTTGCTAGCTATATAGAATTATGCAACCTTAAACTGTACATCTTAAACATGGACAAACACGTCAGAAGATGCCAGTATTTTGTTTGTCTTCTTTCATTCCTTTCTACTTTTTACATTTGTTTTTCATTTCTGTGTGAAAACCCCTCACTTCTGTATAAGCAGAACTCACTGCGTTCATTGGCTCCGTTCAGATTTGGTGAAACGGCAAGAACGGTTGGGCTGCTAACCGTGGACTTTGCTATGGCAACGCTTTGTTGCCGCAGGTAACATCTGTGTCTAAGATGGAAATCAGGAGATCATGTCGAGATTCTACTCATGTGACACTGCAATGTAGACAGTGGTCTGAAAACTGCAAGAGACAAAAAGGATTTTATGACTTCAGATTGTTAAACGCTGATTGTTCAGTCTCCACGGTAACATCTTCACAGCCACAGAGAAAGGCTGCAAATGGACCATCTTAATGCAGCACAGCATCAACACCAACGATGCTTGCCCTTATCTGGCTTCTAACCAACTGGCTAGAAGGGACGCCATGGAGCAGAAGGGAAGGAGATGACGGCTGCAGGAACGACCGAGCCGCCAAACGGCCCCTAACCAGTGGCAGTAAAGTAAAAGAACAGCAGATGGCGCTTGTGTGTGGTCTACTGGCAGTTCGTCACATGCGCATGCCCGCTTACATGCGTCGATGGACCAGAGTTATGGCTTTTGGACTGTGTAATGGACCAGCCTCTTTTGTTTCATGGAGCGAGTGCTCGCCAACGCCACCATCTGTACATCATGCTGGTGTAGCTTTCATGACTCGTTCTCAAGCCTGGAGCAGGTACTGCAGAACTGTACTGTGGTGCCAGCAGAGAAATGGGGCTGTAGTCTTGGACACCGATGTCAGCAACAAGGACTTCAGTGTCATCCTTTCACAGCAACAGGCTGGGAACAAGAGAGCCATCTCATACCACGGCTGCCGCTGGACCAAACTGGAACCCAACTACTTCTTGACGTGGAGAGAACTTGGTGACTGGAGATCTCGTGGTGGGGATATGCCATTCCCACTCGGACCTCACCAATGTCTCGTTCTTCCTGCAAACCAATCACGATTTGCTAACGCGACAATTGAGAGAGCTTGGGTTGTGAGTTGGATCACAACTCTGCAGGAGTACTACCTCACCATCCACCACAATGTGATGGATACTTCCACAGTAACGCTGACGCACCATCTCGCTGCTTATGTGCCAACGAGGGCCACCAATGCTGTGCCTGCCTGGAGGAGAGCCGATGCTGCTGCCACCGGCCCCAGTGCCACCTGACACTGTGAGGCGTTCCACGGCACCCAGCAGGAGGGCGCAGAGCTCTTCTGGGTTTGCGGAGGGCTCTAAGCAAAGCAAAAACCAGGATGAGCAGACATGGCGCTGATTGGGCCCACAGCCAAGCTGCTTCGTCCTTTCTGGGACAGCTTTGGGCTGCGAAACAAACTGTGAAGGAAGTGCCTGGGCAGAGGGTGTGGCAGATGCTGGTGCAACCCAGATTGAGGATGGACAAAGTGCCCTACATGTGCCAGCAGGAGTGGGGCACTTCGGTGGAGACACGGCACTGAATTGTTGATTTGTGTCGATGATTGAGACTCCTCTTTTTCTTTTTGGTTAAAACGTGTGTATGAAGCGTTTACCACCTACGTGACATGTGTTCTTCCCTCATTTTCCCTATTAGTCCAGCTCATTTTCTATGTTTTGCTTTGTGAGTCATTCTAAAGGCTTTGCTTGCAATCAGAGCTGTTCTTTTGAGCAGTAAATAGCATTCTCTGATTCTTATTCAGAGCCAGTGCTACAACACACAATGTAGAAATGTGTAACTCATATTCCTCAGTGCGATGTTGTAATAATTTTACTCAGCATAAAGGAGTACCTTTCTTTTTCTGTAGCATTGGAAAAAGACAACTGTAAATGTTTTTTCAGCTCAGGACAAAGAACTCTAAAATGTAGAACAAATGTTGTGACCCAGTAATATATTGTAGAAAATGGATTTTTAAATATGGTAAATATCACTTACATATATTAATAATCACTGGCCATAGCAATATGCTGAGGCTTCACGACTATGTCATTAGCAATCCAGTTCTTTATTATAGATCAGCGGCTTGGAAGCGATTAACTTCAACACCAAGGAAAGGATGTGACGTATGGATCAAGAAATTATGATGGGCATCACCAAAAAAAGGGGGCGTTCAGGGCAACAGGCGGTTGACTGGAAAAGGCGCATGCCATGGCAAAGTCTGTGGGTCACGGTGTGACCACATTAGAAGCCGACGACTATAACAGGAGTGTCCCCTCCATCTAGCTGGTAGCTCTGGGTTGTCAATTCCACTATTCCCCAGCTGTGATATCCCCCCGACGCTGATTTTTGTTAGAATATTTACAATACAAGTTATTTTGCAAAGTCTATTTTGCTTGTACGTGTGTGAGCTCAGGGTATTGTTTTTTTCATATTTAGCCATTAGCTAGTTCTCTTACCATCCAGTTTTTTGTTGACCATCACGTACAGATGCTCTTGGGGGTAGGCGCTTGGGTCTCGAGAAATGGCATGGAGGCTGATGGAAGGATACTCCAGCGAAAAACCCATCCCTGACCTATCAAACCAAGTCAGGTGCCTGAAAGGAATACAGTTTCTGTAAGTTTACATTCGAACAAATATATTTCGCAGAATAGCATATAAATTATGCTATTACGTTCGGTAGTCTTCGACAGAAGTCCAAGTACTGTTAGCCCTTGTCGGACCTTCACATTTTGCCCTCCAAATCAAAATAACAGCTTTGTTGCCTAAACCGAAACACTACATACTAAATTTATAAATGTATTAACCTAGCTAATAGATTCAGAAATGGAAGCATTGGCAAGTAGCTAGCTGAACCAGAGCCAATGTAGAGCATTAAAATTTAATTAGCAAGCAAACATTAATTATGCTACTTACGATTCGGCGACATAGAGAGTTCCTGTTCCCAGCCTTTTCCCATCTAAAACGGCGGTGGTCTCAGCTTGTTCGAGCCGAACACCCTCGCTAGGAGGGGGCAAACTTTTTAACAAAACCATGGTTTGATTATTTAGAGGGCCGACCGAGTCCAAAAACCTATCTAATACGACCACACACCTGATATCTGTTTGATCAAAGTTAGCTTATTCGACTAGCTTAAAACAAGAAAACAGCCTTTTAGTATCTAGCTGGAAACGACAACGTGACGTTAGCAACAATATCGAGCTAGCTAGCTATGCTAGCAAAGAATACAAAAACTCCGCGCACTACTGTTGCAAACACGGTAAATGAGCCCAGAACATTTATTGTTGGTTTTCAAATTACCACAACTTTAGCTACAGTCTGCGTTTTGTGTACATGCACGCCGCACGAAACAATTACTGCGATTTTGACAGAGAGAAAAGCGCCATGTGGTCTGGACCGTCACCGCTACCCTCTGGTCCGGAGGCAGTACTACAGGCCTCCAAATCGAACGACAAATTAGGTACAGTATCTTGAATTAACTTTTGGACGGCTGTAATAAAAGCAGAACCATTTTTTCACAAAAAAAATTTATTTGTTTTGGTTGTTTCATTTAGGTATGGAGACTGAACATTAACAGTAAAACAAGTAACAGCTGGATTTTTTTTTCACAAACGTCCTCTTACAGCCAAGGCCACTTTCAGTATGACTGACACTCATGGATTAATTTCGCATACGGGACTCGTGGTATATACTTGGAATGGCTTAGTAGTGTTTTATTTGAATTAGACTCACAGAGATAGGGCGCAGCCTTAATTGAACTGGGCTAAACAACACTTCATTCTTTAAAGTGCTTTTGAAAGAGAGTCGAAACTGTCAGTGCAGAAAGAAAAGCTGCGAATAGTGCTGGGCCATCTTGTACAATCAAAGGTGCTTCGACAAGTGCATTCAGTTCTAGAAAATTAGTTTTTTTGTTTGTTTGTTTTTTTTTTTTTAGTTCAGCCCCAGGGCAAGTGTACAGGCACATTATATATGGTTAAAAACACACACAACCAAAGCAACTACATATAACCACATATTTTGGGCAAACAAAGTTCAGTGTACACTAGTGTAAATGAACAAATACATCCTTTTAGGAATGATATAATCGTTTTCCAAGGTAGTAGTAAGACTTAAGCATGTTAAGCATGTTAGAATGAAGTGGTTAGAATGTAAGTAAAACAAAGCTGATAAATTTCTTTGACTAAATTCTGTGCCTTGATATATTTTGTGGCACTTTTATTTCTTTTGTGATGGCAGATGTCAGTACAGTTAGGTTCTGATTGAATGAATCTATGGACAAAACATTAAGGGCTGGCATTAAGGAATATTATTCAAGATTAGCAAAATTTCAAACTGTTGAACAGATTTACGTAGAGCCTTTCTTTCATATAAAACCTTTTTACAGAGAAAACTAAAAACATCTCTAAAACACCAATTCAAAATTTCGCTAACATACAAGCTGAAAATGTACAGTGTAAAGTGTCTCTACAGGAAAACATAAGCCTGTTATACAGATGACATATTACTGGCCATAATGACATAGTGCTTTACTGTCAGAGGAACAACTATTGTACATGTATTACTGAGACCCTGTTCTAAACCTGGATGTGCATGCTGTTGTATGGTAGAGAGGAACTACAGTGCATTCAGACACACAAGGACACACCATGGCATTCCTCAGGGAGCTTGCATTGGTCCAGTATGCCCAGAAACCAGGAGATTATGGTGACCAACATGGGATATCCACCTGGAAGGTGGGCGTTGGTGAAAGGCAATGAGGAAAGTAATATATTAAATGTATTCAGCACATCACGACAACTGTTCACTGTCAAAAACAAAGTTAACAAAGTCTGTGGCCGCTGTGAGGTCGTCATCTTCCTCATCTTCGTCCTGAGCTGTGGGCTTCAGAAGGACCAGGCCGTTATGCCTGCTGGGGTCATGAGGCATGCTGCCATTTCTGCCTGCGTGCTTTGGCAACGAGTCCTCCAAACCTCTAGGGGGCCCCCTGAAGTCTGTGATGCCACTGCCCTTCCTTCTGTGTGCGTTTCTCATCGGCCTTTTCTCCGCCTCGTCCTCTTCCTCGTCTGTCTCTATGCGGTTCAGTCTCTTGCGGACCGGCCGCTCTCGCTCCTCAGACTCATCAGTGTCTACATCTTCGTCAGACTCCTCTTCCTCCTCTTCGCCGTCCTCAGTTGAACTTCTTTGTGGTTTGTGCCTCTGCCTGGAGTCCTCCTGAATGGACTCCCTCTTCCTGCCCCTGCGCCTCCTCTCAGTTGCCTCCTCCTCCAGATCAGAGTCCTTTGAGAAAGCTGATGCTAGAAAAAAAAGAAAAAAAAACAACAAAAATGCAGAAACAAAGACATTGCATAATATGTTAATCCTCTGCAAACTTAAATCATCGCATTTAAAATATAGATAAAACTTGTTAAGGCTAAAAATGTTCTGTTGTGTTATCTAGACAAATGAAGATGCTTAGCACCACCAGAGGCAGTTTAACAAGGCAATTCTGTAAAGCAGTAGTGAGATGGTGGAGAGTGTGGAAGAGGAGTGGCCCTCACAGTTGGAGCTGGACAGTCTGCGGCGGCGCACAGGTTGGGGCATTTTCCGTTCGGAGACCTTCCGTGACCCCTCGGACTCCGAAGTCTCACAGTAGTTGATCTGGGCGTTGTGACTCCTCCGTGACCTCCTCCTCCTCACATCCACGTCACTGTCGCTGAGCCCGCTGGAGCCCTCCGTTTCTGCAGTGGGGAGGGAGAGAAGGAGACGTCTGCACCCAGCTTATTCACAAGGCTTTAAATGTTCAGCGTCTGGCTTCTACGTAATGCAAGACTACAGTTCCTGTTCACAGCAGATGCACAAGCAAGTACGGACCCATCTCCTCCTCCTCCTCCTCATCTTCCTCCACCGAATCCATCAGCTCCTCCTCCGAGGAGCCTCTCTGCCGCCGGGACGATCTCTTCGAGCTCTTCCTGATCCTCTGCTTCCGCCCGTTCCTGGCTGCTCTCCTGGCTGGAGGCAGGCGACCCAGGCCACTGCAAGCGCTGCCCGAGTCGCTCCCATCCCAGGAGACGGCGTCAACTTCGCTGGCTGCATCATCACCCGAGACCACAAAATCTTCCTCCTCCAAACTGGGTTTGTGCCAGAGGAATGAAGGAACAGCAGCAACAGGACGGCATGATTGTACATGAATTTTTTGTTTTTTCGTAGTGATAAGTACTAGACTGAAGTACTAGTATTATATTAATATAAGATACTTCAATATCCATAATATTTTCAGCACTTATCCAGTGCGACCTGCATATATTTTTGGGTATTTGTGGGCAGCATGTGTGCTCCCTGGGAATCAAACCCATGACCTTGGTGTTACCACCTTGCTCTACCTGGTCTTTTAAGAGAGCTATACGAGCACTTGGAAAACTGTGTTCAATCTGCCCTATAAAAGGCACAATACATCCCCCTCCTCCTCCAAACAAATGGTATTTTCCTGGACTGGACTACATACTGAGGTCCCTGTCCCCGAAAGCATCACCTGTCACTAAGCTGAAACTCGTCCTCGCTTTCGTCCTCGTCCAGAGTGCTGTCGCTGTCCAGGTCGTTGAGTCTCCGGCGGCGCTTGCGTTTGCGGGGAGCGGGGGCTTTCGCAGGCCGCCGGTTCTCTTTGCCCCCTTCATTGCCCCGCTGCCCTGTGATGGTGGACATGTCCTTGCCACGGCCCACGCCTGAAGAAAACGATGCAGCAAATACTGTAAACATGTACATCTACTCTCTCTCTCTCTCACACACACACACACAATTACCTGCTCCTTCTGAATTTTGTACATCTTCCTCTATTGCTTCATCGATGGCTTCATCAAAGTCATCAAACCTAGTAAGTGACGATCACTGTAAGTATAATGATCATGACAAAAATCACCGATGAAAAAAATCATTCTGTTGCTGGGGAACCTGACCTGTAGCTGATGGATTTCCTCTTCCTCGTTGATCTCCTCTCCATGCTCTTATTCTTCTTTGCATCTTTTTTCTTCTCTTGTTTTCCATCTTCAGGATCAGCATACTGACAAGATGAAAGGACAAATTCATTATAAACAAGATGAACCAAAAAGCAAACGTCAACCTCAATAATTCGTACTTTAATTTAATTATGTATTTGGAGAATATCTACAATCAGATTTAATACAGCTTTAATGAACTTGCCGGGTTGGGTATGATGTTCTCCACACTGATGCCCACATACACCAGACGCTCACGTCTATAGACAAACACACAGGGGTGAAACATTTTGGGTAAAATAAAGCCTAAAACATTAGAGCTATGGCCAGTGGATGTAAAAGGAGTCAAACTGCTCACATAGCCTGAAACATGGCAGCGGTATGGTTAAGCTTTCCAGGACATCATGAAAGGGCATTCATCAAGAGAAGAGAATGTTTGAAAGCTGCCGTACCTCCTCTCTGCTCGCTCCCGTTTCTTCAGAGCCGTGTCCAGATTCTGCAGCTGCTCCTCCAGCCTCTCACACAGTAGTTTCTGAACGGGACAGAACACAGCCGTTCAAAACCAGCATGTGTGGAAGCTTCCGGGGGCTTCAAAGGAGGAAGCTTGACGCAGATGTGACCTGCCCTGGGGACTCTCATACACCCCCCCCCCCCCTCTAGGCACACTACACTCCCAGGCCATGCTGGGGTGTAAGGAATGGACGAGGGGGGTGGTGGTGGTATGAAGGTGGCAACACTCACATGCTGGCAGGGAGGGCAAAACCACTCCCCGTCAGGGATGATCATCAGGGGGGGCCGGAGGCATGCGGTGTGGTAGCCACTGTCACACAGGTCACACAGAAGAATCTGCCAAAGATGGAAAATAAATCAGGTGACAGGACATTCGCTCGCATGCACCATAAGGAACGGCTATCCTGCACTGACTTTTATACTTCTTTTATAGGCACATTTTTCTAACAGAGGCATTTTAGTAAACCTCTAGTGTGTTACCATGCTGTTAGGGTGAGGTCATAACTTGTCAGTTTCTTGTTGCAGGGCTACAGAGCAATGACATTTTCCCTGATATGAGCATGGCAATAACATCTAGCAGTGGTCCTTTGGTCATAAACCAGTCAGCTATAAATGGGGGCATGGAGCAGATGGGGGTGGGGGGGGGGGGGTGAACCGCAACAGACAGGCTATGGTCTGTAAATGCATGTTCACAAAGTGCTTAAGATCAATTACAGGGTGGTTGTGGCTCACCAGCTCTGGGTGGTTGTGGAGGCCGCAGTGTTTGCAGGCATCCTCAGGTGGGAGCTCGTCTGAGCGCTCAGACTCGGAGTCACTTTTGTCCTCATCCCTCTCTGACTTGTTCCCACCCAGCACATCTCCCTCTAGTGCCCCTTCGCTTTTGCGATTTTTTGAACGTGTTTTCGACCAACGAGGCCTCCTGTGTCGTCGTTTACCCTGGAACACGAACGAGACGCATTACAATGTTGTAATTATAGGGAGAGGAGAATTCTACATCACATTCGGGTGCGATTAACTTTTCGTTTACCCTAGTAGTCTTGGTTTGTCCATCCAAGTCGGTTTTCTTTTGGCCTTCTCTCTTCTGCAGAGCCTTCTCCGCTTCGTGGTCTTCGTGCTCTTCCCCCTCCCACGCTGTAGGGGGCGCCGGCTGTTTCCTCTCCTGTTTCCTGTCTTGAATCTCTGCCAGCTTGGGACTGGGCTTGCAGATTCGAGCAGACCTCCGGAGTGAGCGCCTGTCCCCAGCCTGCATGTCCGCCCTCTCCTGTTCCCTTTGCCGTTCTCTTTCTCTCTCCAGCTGCAGCTCAGGAGTGCGCCTGTGCAGTGGGATCTTGATCTTCAGACGGATGCCCTCCTTCTGCAGCTCAGACGACACCTCTTCGTCGTCGTTAGCCGCAGCATCATGGGGTGCCCTATTCCGATCCTCCCCTGCTTGCGCCTTGGCCTTAGCCTTCTCCGATCGCTTCTTTCTTGAGCTTTTCAACCCTCTTCCTTCATTGTCATCTTCAACTTTGAGGCCTCCCAGAACATCGTCTCCAGAGAGAGTTGCCATTTTACCTTTCCGTGATCCAGCCGGCTCTTCCCCTCCACCCCCTTCTTCCACCTTTCCGGCAGACATGTCTCGTCCTTTAGGTGAACCCTGTCCAACGGGATTGGAGCGTATAACAGACTTCAGTTCCGTACTCTCTCTCTCACCACCTGCTGGCTTTGGTAAAACCGGGGACACTGCGGCTCGTGCAACCTTGTCCCCTGCAGCTGCCTTTCTGTGCAGGGCTGAATCTTCCCTCTCACCGCACTCAACCCCAGCCGACCTCTCCTTGCTGACGTCGGCGCGAGGAGCGGCGGATCCGTCGGCTGCTAGCCTGGGCTTTTGAACCAGGACCGACTGTCTTATGCTCTCAGTGTGCGTCCCCTCAGTCGGGAAGATCTTCACATCTCCATGCAGTCCATTTCTGTCCTTCGTAGGTGTGCTGTTAGACTCAGGAAAGCCGGCGTTCCTCTCAATGGGGCCCATAATCACTCCCATTCCCACATATGGCTCCCTCATCACGTTTTTGTTAAAGTCAGAAATCCTGACTTTCCCATGGACCGATTCACTGCTCGGAACATGCGGACTTTCCGTACCTGTGCCAGGAGCTATGGGCGGCTCCATTTTCTTTTCCCCGGCCCTCCCGGTCAGCTGATCCTCGGGCACAGACACCGCAGGGTTGCGGACGATAATACCCCCAGCGCTCACATTACTGTCATTTCCCATGTTATTGTTGTTGTGGTTAACATTTCCATAATGTCCACCATCATAGCTCTCACTCCTCTTCAGCTCTCTCTTTTTCAGGGGAATCTTAGCCTGCTGATCGCTCTTCATGGCCCTCTCAACAGCCTCGGCCGTCGGCTCTTTTTTGTCTATATTCGCCGGTTGCTCATGCTTCACGGATCCCGGCGCCATGACGACAGACACCGCGTTCCAGTGTCGGGGAGAATCCTTTGGCTCGTCCTTGATGAGGCTTTTAATCGTGCTGACTCTGTTGTCTATAACGGGAGTGTGCTCCAGCCAGGGTTTCTCAGGGCCAATGGCCTTCGTGTCAGACTCCGCCTTTTGCTCTTTCTCTACTTTAAGAGGGACAGCTGATCTCTGATGTCTAATACTTTCATTCACACCCAGACTTTCTTCTTTGAGGGCTTCGGTAAAGGTGACGTCTCCCTTGGTTGTCGGCTTGGCATTCTCTTCTGATGAACACTCCACTTTATCTGCCTTCTTCAAGCTTTTGGCCTCACCTTCGGGATTTACTTCAACTAAATTCATAACACATATTGTTAAAAAAAAAGGACAAGAAGCGTGGTCATACCCAAAACTAGGATCATATAATGTTCAGTAAATGTGGTAAAACAGTGCATAGGTGTATGGGTTTCATTACCACTGGAGCCTATTTCCCCACTTTTGCTTCTCTCCTCCTCTCCAGGGCTGCCACATGTACCATCGTGCCTCTCCTGGTCTTTAACTGCTGGCTCAATCTTGGCTTTAAGCAGTTCCAAAATGTCTGCTAGATCATTCCGGGTCCTGTGTTGTGACAAATGACACTGCTCTATTAATGTCACACAATTTAATTACCGTGTAGATATAAATGTAGTAAACTTGGGCTCTTGGGATGGAGTTTTGATAATCAATAAAAGGCAAGAAATGTAGAATAAAAGCATCTCCAACAACTTATCTAGACTAACAGAATTACAGCTTCCAGGTAAGGTTGCAAATGTCAATAGTCTAATTTACCATTAATAAATATGTCATTATAAATATAATCTGGCTGTGTGTCTGTGTGTGTGTGTGGCTGTCTGGGTGTGTGTGTGTGGGGGGGGGTGGGTGTGTGGGTGGAGGGTCGGCCTCCTGTGACACATGCTACTTCATTTTG
>JAOXYF010000027.1:13222061-13248987 GCA_028565775.1 Sternarchorhynchus goeldii | reverse complement strand
GGGGGGTGCAAGAGAGATTTGATTCCTGTGTAATGACAGGGCTGAAGGCTGCAGTTTCATCCTGTTATTTAAGATGTTAATAAATGCTAAACTAAGACAGTAATTACACAGCAGGGACTTATAACAACATCAGAAGCTTTTGTGTGTGTATTCATACCATATTATGCTTACTGTATAATTATGCACTACAGAAACAATATCAATTCTGAACCATCACTGCATGTCAGGAGGAATGCAATTACAAAAATCTGTTTACTGGAGACACAAGCATTCATGGTGTGGCGTTTCCTGCCATAATGCTCTCATTTGGAACACACCTCTGGAATGCCTCCACTTCCTGCAGGAACTTCTCACACAGTGCAAGGAGAGGCTCAACTCTGGAATGGGAAGGAGGTTCAGTCAGTATATGACCGCTAGGAAGGGAGTGTGTGTGTGTGTGTGTTTGTGTATTAGTGCTGACCCTCGTTTGGTGCGTGCATTGAGGATGAGCTGCAGAGCCTTGGCTTGCAACCGCACGTTATGAATAGTAGCCACTTGACGTGACTCCAGCCCACTGTACAGGAACTCCAACTTGTACGTCTCCTCTAGGATCTACCACAGACACGTGGGCACACGTGCCCATGGATATTTTATGCACATACACACAAACAAACAAAAGGACAGAGTAACAGCAGAAAATATACTTCCGAATGTTTATACTACTCTACATTAATTTTTAGCGTGTTTTATTCTATAGATAGAAAAGAATGATGAAAACCAAAAAGTCTAACAAAACCGTGTAATGTTTCACCACACATTTGATGCAAACTCTTCATATAATTGTGTGGTGTTGTGTGTGTGTGTGTGTGTGTGTGTGTGTGTGTGTATGGACCTGCTGTGCAGCAGTTGATGCCATAGCATTCTGTTTCAGACAAAGAGGCACGGCCATGTTCCACAGTTTCTCTTGCAGAGCCTGATATATATATATATGTAGGCAAAAAGAGAGATTCTGTAAGCAACATATCAAGTACAGTGAGAAAAGCATGTTACTGCACTGCATGAGCTGCCATTGATAACTGATCTCCAATCATCCTGAATGATAACCCATCGACGGGTGAATGCACGGTAATGTTCACAGCTCCTGTCAGCGCCCATATACGAAACACAGACCTTCATGAGGAGAAGCTGACAGTGCAAGTAAGTGGCACAGAAGTCTGCTGATCCGGCCAGCTCTGTCTGGAGTACGCCAAGCCTCTGCAGGTCTCTGCGGGAGGGGACATGGAAAGGCTTCAGCACGCGGCCCATAAAAGCAATGGGAACCGGGCTCTGCTTAATGGCACGTTTCCGACCTGATGGTGAAGTGCAGCAGCTCCTGAGCTCCGGGTGAGTCCAGGTTCTGCAGGGTGCTGACCCTCGCCAGGCTCTCCTGCAGGAAGTGTTGCGCCGATTCCAGGCTGCCGGAGGAGACCCCGGAGGTCTCGGAGGCCGGCCCTGCCACCTGCTTCCTGCCCGGTAACTGAGAGTGTTTAGATGTTAAAACCTCTCTGTTGTGCGTAACAAATAAAGAGGAAAGTGCAAGGGAAGCATTGTAGTCTCACTCTGAGCTGAGGCACCAGGTGGGAAAGGCTGTCGCGCAGGTAGGCATAGTGTCGGAAAGTGTGGTCTGAAAACAGAGCCGGCATGGTGGGGCACGACTCCGCAGCATTAAACACCAGCACCAACACGGCAATATCTAATCGATCCCAGATCAGGAAAAGGCCCATACAAAGGACGCTATACCATTATAAAGTGTGTCAGTGTTTATGATCACGGTAGTGGGAGAGACTACAGTATCCATGATGCTCCACGTGGGAGTAAAGAGCCACACAAGCGTCTGTGAGGTCGGGCGGAGCTGGGCAGGATACATGCTGGGTCATCCATGTCGGGTTCAGGGGTGTCAAAATAGGGGTGTGTGCTCAGAAGCTCAGGGACGATGGGCAGCACCAGAGTGGGATGCCGAGCACCAAGGAACTTCAAACACCTGCACAGTCACAGGAAGAGAGCAGCAGTGAGACACACACAAAGCACTCTTAGATGAAGGGTTTGGAACAGAAAGGGGGTGGATTATCTCAGGTGCAAACCTAATAAAGGACAAATATGGATAGGATAAGGATAACAAAGTATGTGTCAGAAATCAAATGTGGCTTGGCTGATTGACAATATTTGGGGCAAGCGGAAAAGTTTTTTTTTTTTTTTTGGCTAAACAATTCCTTTGCAGATTTCTTGAGGAAGGACATTATATGTTGCTTTATGAAGATTCCAGATTCCAAGACTTTTCAGGATTCCTTTTAACATTCTAGGTTAGGTTTTCTTGCCATTTTATAATAGTCAGTAAAGGAGCAAAACATATTTTTTTCCAACGATTCTTCTTCACGTTACAAAACAACCATTACACTGACAGCTTGATGTTTCAGAAATTCTGTTTTTAAATTATTTTAAACATGGCTCCATGTGTGGCACCTGCTCTATGGAGTGGAAAGCTGGTTTATTTAAGGACTACAAAACCAATCGAATTGTTCATCTCATGTGAGGTGCACTTAATGGAAAAAAACAAATATTAAATATTATTTGATGGTCTTTGATGTCAAAACATTTTATTTTAAACCTTTAAACCTACCATACAAGAGAAATGTAAAACGCTAGAGTCTGCATTAAGGAGGCAAAGAGGAGAATACTTATACATTTTCCTACATACACACTGCCTTTTGAAATTTCTTCCCCCTCTCTGAACTTTATGATTTAGAATTGGCTGATTCTGAATTCTAAGTGCTTTCCAGACCTGCAGCAGAGCCCTGAAGGTATGAAACAGTAACCAGATGGTGCTTAAGCACACTGAGGTGTATATAGTGCTATTTCCAGACTCACTTCCACACAGAGTTGCGGTCGGTTGGGTACTTAGCGAGGTTCTTCAACAGCTCCAGCAGGGCCAGCTGGATGCACTCTTTAGTCGACACATTAGTGTAACACAGCAGCTCATGCAAGGCCTCTCGAATGTCCCGTGAGGAGTCCTGAGGTCATCAACAACAAGAAGAAGTTTTTTTTGATAATAATGAGGAAAAGCAACTAATATGTAATATGTAATAAATGAGTAAAAATCATTTAACAGCCAGGCCACTGGATGTGAGTATTATACCTGTTTCACAATGTGAAGAAACTTTGGAATGATTTATTGTTCCTTTAATATCTCTTTTAAGATTAATGAGTTATTGCTCCTTGAATATATACTACATGGTTCTTGTACATAGAAAAAGTTTGTATCTTACTCCACGTATAATTTCTTTAAGAAAATCCAGTTCAAACTGGTTCTTAAACATGTTTTATCAAGTACTGACTATACAAGTATACAAAACATTAGGGATGACTTTCATGTCTAGATAATTGGTCAGATCACATGACAACCTACAGTCAGCTACTGCATAAAACTGTGTACAGCGAAGATTACATACAGCTGGTCTTACAACATATTGGAGCCGGGGAGGTGTCCCTGACCTTCTGGGTAGTCAGAGTACGTTAGCGTATTGGGTGGGGGCGTGGAGTACCTCCAGCACAGCCAGCACCGTGTCCAGCTGGTCTTCGCGCAGTGTGATGTTGGTGGAGATCTGGCGCAGAGCATGGATGGACTGCAGCCGCACCTCCTCAATCTCGTCGTTGAACATGTCCACCAGGAAGTCCAGGCACTTCTCCGCGAAGCTGGGAGAGGCCTGGGCCAGAGAGCACAGCGCCTCCACGGCCGCAATCCGTACTTCTGCGAGGAGCGAATGGCGCGGGGAAACATCAGTACTCGCGCATCCCAGTGAAGCATCTGGCTATAGCGAACCTCTAACCTGGAAACGTTGGGCCTACGCACCATACATCTCGTCTTCGAGACCGTGCACGAACGCCCCACAGGCGCCAGAGTCAATGAGGTTCACGCCCGACGTGTCTACTTTCTCTTTGGGCGCGTCATCCGCCCACCTGCGGCCTGAGGAGAACTCTCCGGAAGCGTAGAGTTCTTTGGCTCGCTCATGTGCTGTGCGCTTCCTCTGGTGACAATAAGGTGAAAAAGGTTCATAGTTTTACCAACAGCACACAATTTAAGACTTCCATCTAAAACAGTGAGTGTGAGGCTAATATCTACATACTGTACAAAGCAGCCTCTAAATTGTGAGCAATAGGCAAACATTTTTTGGGAAAAAACAGATGAATGGCACTGTGACTTAGTACATGCATGCAACGTCATACCCTGAGATCGGACATCAGCTTCTTGTCCAGCGTCTGCTCCAAGAAATGCGGGCTCACCTGCTGCATGGAACCCTGGGAAGGAAAATGAACCAGTTATGAGAGAAGGCTGACTTCATATCACATGGTGGAGTAGCAAAAAAAACCTGAACAAACACCCTACCAGCAGCTTGGCAGCCTGCACCCTGACCACCCAGGAGCCGTCGCTGACCATATGACAGATCTTACCAAATGAGTCGTCTATCAGTCGGATCTCCTCATTGGATGAGGGAATCGGGACGATGCTGTGATAAAAGAGAGATCACGTTCACGTCAGCAGACCAGGCATCGTTAAACAGCACGCCTCGAGAGTCGATGAAAAAGGGGCGGAAGGTTGAGAAAGCCTGGAAGAGCGGCCGAAAAGACGGTACCTCTCGGGGTAAAGCTGGCTCAGCACCCACACCATCTGCACCGCGGCTGAGCGCACCTGCTCATAATCATCACTCAAAAGCTTGCAGGCCTGCAGGACAGAGGAGGGAGTGGGGCTGTTACTCTCATATGCATCAGGGAGTAGGTCAGTACTTGCAAATATATGGCAGCAGGGCCTACCTGGTTGTAGATGGTTTGCTGGAGTTTCATCCCCCTTTCATGTAGCTGCAGCTATGGGGGAAAAAAATGGGAAAGGGGAAAGGGGAAAAAGAAAAAAAAAAAAAAAAGTTAATTCAAATACATTCAACTAAATCAGAGGATGCACATAAGATGCTGTAAGCCTGCACGGGGCAAGAGTGGGGAAGGCTAGCATCATGCTAACAACGCCTACCATAGCTTTAATGGCTGCAGTGCGAACGCGGGGGTCCTGGTCGCTGAAGTAGTCACTGATCAGGCCCAGGACGTCCCGTGGGGGCGTGGCAGAAGCGCTGGCCCCTGGTTCGCTCTCTTTGGTCAGAGGCTTATCCACAGTACCCAAACAGCCGAGCAACTGCAGGCACTTATTTCGTACCCCGAAGAAGGTGCTGTTTAGGTGCTGGAGGGGCACAGAAAGATTTTATTTATTTTTTTTTTTAAATCTGCAAACATTCTATTGAGGCTTCCCAAACGCATCATAAGAGAAAGATGTAAGGCGAGTATTAAACTGAACACGCTCTCTCATTTAAGATGACCTTAACACTATAGTGCTTTTGGGAAACGGAGCTTGGATTGGTAGATTCCAGTCATTTCTTTGCAGATGTTAGATTTGAAATGACAAAACCATTTGACAAGTGTAGAAAACATTATCTACAACATCAAATTTATTGTTCTGATATGTATCCTTGTATCATTTGAGTGCAAGATGATTTATTTATTTTGTATTGTTCTTGCTCACAACATAGCAAAGGAAAAAAAAAAGAGGCTTCAAGTCAAAAACCTTGCATGCCACGTCGATAAGCCTCTGAGTTACTGCGGTGTTCTCTGGGAGCTGTGTGCCAATGACCAACAGTGTGTCTAACAGCTGTGCCAGCACCTGCTTAGACTCTACAAGCAAAACAAGGAGAACATTTCACAACTTATGAGTGAAGTACAGTGACAGACATCTGAACTTCCAAAGTCATTCTAGCTGTTGGAACAAAATGGCATTACATTTACTAAGCAGGGATGCAGACAGTTCATACTTAGCCTCCTGAGACACAACATGATCACAAGAGAACATTTCAGATTTATTTCCCCCCTGGATCTCAGGAGGATGCTGCCTAATTACACAACATGATGATCATCAATACAACTTACTATCGTTGTTAAGGGTGCTTATGACATCATCCACAATACAGTCCGGGGAGAAACCTGGTGTTTTGGACAACAGCCCAAGCAGTGATGCAATCTTCAGCCGGACTGAGTTATCTACCTCCTGGAAAATGTGTAGAGTCACAAAAAAGAACCCACACAGCAACAACTGAAATAACCTCATCACTGTCTGTCTACACAAATCTGGACAGGTCTTATCAAAATGTGGTGAGAGTACACTATTTGCACAGCTGCCGTCCAACCACTTCTTCCAGCCCTTTAAATATGGCCTTTGCAACACACTCAGACCTTGTAATAGTGCTCCAGCAGAATGCGCACAACGCCCTCCACACTTTCTGCCTCCACTGGTTTGCGAGCAAAGTTCAAGAGGTACTGCAGGGCATCTGTGGCGTTGGTGGCCTTGCAGAGGTCAATATGGAGCGCTGCTGATTTACTGGGCTTGGTAAGCCGAAGCTTCTTGGCTGGTACCTCCTCATGAGGCTGTTGCTGAGAGGAAATATCAAATAATCACACGAAAAACAAAATTCACTGTAGCTCAGCGCATTCAAACTCTCTGGAAATTATGTTATTTCTAAGTCACCCATGCGTTGTAAGGAACATATTGCAAGCACTTTTTGATACAATTAGTTACACATTATAATGCTGTGCAAAGGCAGCAATTTACCTAACGCTAAAACATTTAAAACGAGCTTCCGCGCAATCTTAAGAAGACGCATGACGTATCGCTAACCTATTTACCTGTTAGCATCACTTTACATATTGTGCACAAAATCTATTGTTTGAGTATGAATGGAAGTGCACAGTCAGAATGAATGTACATTTCACACATCAGCTAATTATCATACACTATGTTACCAAAACAAATGTGTATGCCTGTCATACTGTTTGTTTGTTTATTTATTTAAAGAACAAACTGACATTAGCTTGACCGTTTAATGACTGTCCATATATTCGCATATTAGCTATCTAGCATTTTAGTTGCGGGTCTGCAGCCTGCTACCTACCTGACTGGCCAACTAGAAAAACATTATCCGACCCTTCAGCTATTGAGTGGCTAGCCCGCTACACGCTAGCTAAATCACTAGGAAGCTAGCTAATCCACCCAGCTAGCTACTGTGACGAATTGTGTTATCTATCTAGCTAACCACATCATATACTTTGTAGCACCTTTACCCCCTTTTCCATATTCAATGTTTACCTGTACAACTTTAGAAAATTCTTCGTAAACCCGTTTTTTCAAATGAGCAGCCATACTACAGTCCTCAGAAACCCGCAAAGGAATAAAGTACTTAAGATTGTTCCATGTCGTCTTCCGTAAACGTTCTTCGTCAGTCTTTTGAGTTTATTCAACATGGGTCTTGTACCGATACCGACACCAAGTGTCCAAAAAAAGGAAATCACTGTTGTAAAGTTTGAGACGCTTTTCTAGCATTTAACGCGTTTTAACGCGTTCATCTGCTGCATCTGTAATGCAGGAAGGATAACCACTGACAATAGTTTTAATGTTTCCTTGAACTAAGAAAATATTTTTAAATTCTGTCCTTTTAATAATTTTTGTATATGAACTCAACAGGAGCACAAAGAGACTACACTCTATTAAAAAAATCACTCCTGGAAGGATAATGAAGGAAACCTCCAGTAAAGTAGGTATTATTCATTGACTAACCCTTATGCTTATTTGCTAGCATTAAAGTTAAACACTCCAGTGGTTTCCAAAATGTGTGACAAAATAATTGTTAAACAACAAATGATATTACCATACTTGCCTAAATTAAATCGTGCACTTTTAGCCTTGTCAAAATACTAAATATTAAGTATACAGTCATCACAACACAAAATTGTAGTAAACTGTAGTAAATTATGAGTTACTTGCAATTAATCATTGCTTATAATTTCTGGATTAAACAATCTGAGACATGTAGGCAATGTCTCCCAGGAAATAAAATATGTAATATGAATAACAAACACTAACAGGAGCCTAATGAAGGAGCCCATTCTTATGAATGCACAGTAACATTAGGTGATAGCCAACATGCATTAACCTCCACTACAAATGAACAAATCATGGACTACAACAAACTGACAAAACTTTTATTACATTCTTACACTGGTATGAAGCAATGGTCTGGTTGCTACTAATAACATTTTTCAATGTCCTGTGGTAAAACATCAGTAAGGTACATTTGTAGTGAGCATATGTATATCTTTGTAATGGCAAATATAAACTAGAGTCAATATTAAACAAGGGTGGTCACAACTATCAACAAAGGTTCCGAACAGACAGGCACTCATAACATAGGTGGGTCTTGTACACTAACAGCTGATGCATAGTTCTTATCTGAAGTATTTGTGGATCTTATACTCCCAAGTTCTGTGGAGCTACACGTTTGGAAACAGCAGTTCTACACACCTACCTTTAGAATTTCAACAACCACATTTACCACCAAGTGAATGTTAGCTTATAAAAGAAGTCATGACTCTTAAAAAGAAAGCCCTTATCTGTGTTGTGTGGTTTAAGGCTCACTTTATATCCTTTTGCCTCTATGTCCATTTTTATGCAATCCAGCAGATCCTCGACAGTAGCTGAAGCTTTCCAGGGGCCAAAACTCACAACTGATTCTTTTTTAGTGTCTAGACTGTCAATGGCATCACTGTACCTCACCAGGTCGTCCTCTGTTTTTAAAACACACATAACTATTGTAGAATATCTTGACGCCATGGCTTCTGCCCTGGCAACCCTAACAATCACCTCCAGGTTCTCGTGGTAATTGCGCACGCGGGATAAGAACTGCTGCCTTCCCACGGTCTCACCGAACAACCGAGGCGACTCTTCGAGGAGTTTGACCAGAGGCTTTATGTCATAATACACGGCTTCTTTGTGCACCTCCAACAAATGCTTGGTGGGAACTTCCTCTGTGCGAAGATACTCGAGTATCGACCCAAAGTGTGTCCCGTCACGGTCTATAAAATACCGACCCTCAGCATCCTTCCGAAGCTTCGGCGGTCCGTTGAACATGTCTGCAAGCTTGGAGGCTGGGAATTTCCGAAGAGTCCCCAAAGTGGTGGTATACAGCTGGCCACCAATGTTCAACTGCACAACTGGAGGCTGCTGAAAACAGAAAGAGCATAAATTCCTCAGGGCTGTCTTACGGTCTTAAACGTAAACTTAATTGAAACCTGATATTTTGCTTTAGTTTCCTTGAATAATGGGACACATTCTTGTCCGAATGCATTTACTAAGCCATTTCGTATTAGAGCTCTCAAACTAGATATAGAACCACACCATTTAATTGAAATTACAAAATTATGAAATTATACTTTCCTAATTTGCCAACAAGAGACAAACGCCACTTTGTGAAATATTTTTTCCATTTGAATTAATCTAAATACTGCCATGAACTTCGAGGTATTTTAGTGCTTCTTGTAGGTTATGAAGGTGAAAATGTATTACTAGTACCTTTTAAGCGCACCTAGCTTTGTAAACATTTGGACGTGCTGAAGACACCAAACTGCCTACGCGTCTGAGCCGACACCATTGCTACGCGAACATGGCTGTACTTCATATGAATCGTCCACGCCTTGAATTTTTAGATCCTAGACCGATTCGCGATCATCAGGGTATTTTCAAGATCTAAAACTACGTACGAACTCAAACTAGTCTGCGTGCCCAGCTGTTCCCCTTAGGAGATAAATCACTGTATACTACAAACAGCTGCCATATTTAATTGCAAATATATAAAATACGTTACAAATACGCCATTTATAGCCTATCAACAATCTTACCAGCTGTTGAGGGTCAACAGATTGTTTCCTTGATGATTTATATTCAGGAAGGCTCATCTTTGAGATTTCAGTCTCGACTCGTCCCATTCAGATTCCGTAGCAGGTAGAAGTTGCGGCGGAGGCGTGGTTTACGCGCCTCTTAAGCAAACTTCCAGGTTAAACTTTTACATGCAACTTGATACCCGTGATGCTCACGGTCTCGGTAGTTTTGTACATGAATTTAAAGCAGCGGGAGCTTGTATCCTCGCTTTACCACGGAAACGTGCAAAGCATTTGGATAAAAAAAAAAAATAAAAAAAAAAAGAAAACCAAATGGATAAAATATTTGAAACATGCTGTAAATAGTTTAATACAAATATATAAATGCTGACGAATGAAAAATGCAACAAAAGAGGCATAATATATATTCATCTTTTTTTATTTTTGTACAGAATCACAGGCTATCCATCATCCAATGGTGAACACCTGGAAAAGAAAGTAAATGTGTTTAATAAAAATACATCAGTCTCCATTGACTATTAAAGAAATCTTTATTACCACTACTAAAGCAGAATAGCTGGAACAAAAAAATCCTTCTCAGACAAATGCCTCAAAGTCTTCAGTTGAAAGGGAAATTCTGCTCTGAGGAACTGAAGGCAGAAGCACAGAACGTGACCCCTGACCCAGCACTCAAAGAGGAGACTGTCCCATTCAGACTCGTCATCGGATCATCACTGAAGGTATTGTATCTCAAGTCCTCAAGTGGACAAGATTACATTTATTGGGCATTTCTCCCGCTTATATTTCCGAGGTTTTCAAAGAACCTCCAAATACTGTACGTGCTGAGTGAAGCCATCAGCATCACCTCGAACGGACTGAGGTGCGTTACAAAAAACAATTTCAAAACGGATTGACTAAGGACCTCCGATATATTCAATTGTTGGAGAGCCATTATGGAGAACAATTATCTGTAAAACGTAGAACCGCTCTGTCCCCCTCACCCTTCATGCTGTGGGAACAGGAGCTCCCTGTGGCATGACGGGGACCTCAGGTTTGGCCCCCTTCTGTTCGGACACCGGGGTGGTTGGCAGGATCTCCTCTTTGGGCTCCACAATGCTGACGTGGTCAGGCAGGGGCTTCTTGGGGCCGATCTTGCCGCTGGGGTCCCAAGGAAGCATGATCTTAACCTTAATACCAAGCACACCTGGGCACAAACACAAACAGGTCGTTACATTTAAGGCTTTTAGCAAAGTCTTAAGAGCGACTCACAAGAGCCAAGCAATGCAGCATATCAGTCAGATCTTATAGAAAGCAAAGAAGAAATATTTCTTCAGGAAATATCACAATCCCAAGTCCATGTCAAAGAAAATGTCAATTTGTGACAAGCCTAGTGAATGCAAAAAGAGCCCCATTTAATGTCCTTCTCAGATAAATGCCTCGATGTCTTCAAGTGAAAGGAACGATCTGCTCAGAGAAAGTGAAGCCAGAAGCACAGAACGTGACCTCTGACCCAGCGTCTTCAGAGCAGATATTGTTCCGTTCCGACTCGTCATCGTATCTTCACCGAAGGAGCATCCCAGAAAGCTGCACACTAAATTAGGGATCAGAGTTCTTGCCAATACCATCACCACCATTAACCTTGTGCTTCAAGCTTGTTGTATTTGACAACACTGAGCCGGTTAAACTGCAGTAGTGTACAAATGTTTTATTCAGTAGATTCAAGTCTTCATGCTTCAAGCTTTAATTGCTAGCATGCTTTGTATTAAACTGGAAAATGTTTGCCTCAATAGTCAGAATAAATTCACACACAACATGTGAATATCAGTTTTCTACTTAAAAATGTAGATTTCCATATGATTCTTCCATTGACCATTATAAACCTGCCTATAGACCACAGATACTCAAGTAGTTTCTCAGCATCCAATTTGGCTCACTGCTTGACATGCATCACATGGAATACATGCGTACACACCCTAAAATGATGCAAGTATTCATGTGAGAATATGAATTTTGATGTTCGTAAAGCTTGTGCGTGAACACAATTTTCTCCAAAATAATCTCATCTCACCCTGTCGGAGCAGAACGTGGCGCACAGCGGTGTCGACGTAGTAATTGACGGGATCTCCACTGTGGATCATCAGCCCATCCACGAATTTCATGGACTTGGCTCTCTGACCCCTGAGCTTGCCAGAGACGACAACCTCGCAGCCCTTGGCCCCGCTCTCCATGATGAAGCGCAGGACGCCATAACAGGCCCTGAGGAGAGGCAAAAGGGCTCAGGCGCTTCAGTCAAACTTTGACTATTCCCCCATCTCCCAGTTTAAAGTAAAGCTGGCTTTTGCTCTTCTCAGACAAATGCCTCGATGTCTTCAATTGAAAGGAACGTTCAGCTCCGAGGAACTGCAATCAGAAGCACAGAACGTGACCTCTGACCCAGAATCCTCAGAGTGAACCTGCTCCATTCCGACTCGTCATCGTATCATCACCGAAGGAAGTAGAAGCCTGGATGGAACTCAAGAGGGCTTATGTATATTATAATGCTACAGAGACTCACCTACGGACAGCCAGGCCTCCCAACAACTTATAGCGCAGGGACTCTGCCTGGGCAATGGCGCACAGACCCCTAGTTGCAACCTTCTCGGCATACAGCTGAAACAACCAGGATGCAACAGCTCAGTAACATTACAGTGGACCACTGACACACCATTGTGACTTCTTTATGGAAGCAACACACACAACATGGCTACATTCTGACACACATCTTGGTCTTACCTCCACACTGCCCTCAGGGAACCCAAACCTCTTCTGCACCACAGCAGTTAGTTCCCGAATGCGGCGGCCTTTCTCTCCCAGGACATTCTGAGTCCTAACCAAACAGTTATTTTTGACTCACATAGCTTGTTTTGTTTTTCATTTTCCCCCTACTTTTCATAGGCTAAGGGAATTTGAACTAATAAAACGAAAGAATAAGTTATAAAATGTGTTGGAGAAAAAAAAAAACTCAGCTTAAAATGTACCTGGTGGCTAGGATGATGATTTCTGTCCTTGTTGGTGTGACACGGACCTCAACACCAGAGTAACCATCCTCTGCGAGCTCACGGGTCAGGAACTCGTTCAACTCCGCTTTGAAGATGCCGTCTGAGACAAACTAATGACAGAACGTGCATTAAGCAACTTCCTAACAGTCATTTCCCTGTAAACTTGTTAACTTTGACATGAATTATAACCGTTTGCCAACGTTAACTTGCAACCCGGCAAGCTGAAAAGTCAAGTGGTCTGCTCGACTGAAAAAGTAGCAAGCTTGTGTTGTTCGCTGTACTGAAATTAAAGTTTTAAATAGCCAACTAGCTAGATCCTCACTCAATACATTTATAGCAGCTTTACATATCCCAGAACGTAGAATAAAGTGAGATGTATTTACAATAGGTAATAATTTGCTAGCTCACAGCATCACCCAAGCTTTGCTAGTTACATTCGTTGCACTAGCACTCTCGCTAACCTAGCTAGCAGGTTAACCAACTACCTATAGGGCCAACTACCTCGCACGGTAAATGAAATTATGCCTCGAAAAAATTAACAGAGCGGCACGAAAAACTAACACGCTTGAATCTAGTGGACAGCCCATAGTACCTTATGCAAAATAGTAAACTACATTGTCTCATGTGAAAACTGGCTGCGAACATCAGAGCCTGCCATGTTCCACATCAGATGCCGAGTTGGTTTCATCCAAGACAATCCAGATTAAAGCGATAGGAAAACTGCTATCTTTACACCAAAAACTATAAGTATGTTCCATGTCTACAATATACAATCATTATTTCACTGTGATCATTTCCAGCATGGCGTATAATTGGATGAATATCACACTAACCTTTCTCTTCTTTGAAATTTGCACCGCCATCTTGCCGAAGGCCGCAGACAGGAAAGGAGTGATCACAAAGGCGGAAATTAATTTATATTATTGTATCACTTCCGTTTAACTTTTCGTGCTTATGGTAGTTGTAGTATTTGTTTCAGTAAAGCGGAAGTCTGTTAGGGATAAACCTCTCGTGTCTCCACTTTCTGGTCGTCATCCCCGGATTTTCGGTTTAAATACTTGTCTGAAGCAGGTTACGTCGCTACGTGCTTTGCTAGTACTGATTTGCATTTTTTAAGGCAACTGCGTCTTCAAAGACACCGTCTTCACTTCCAGAAAGATGATGGATTGTGGTGTGAATAAAGTATTTCATCTGTCATTTTTGGCTATCCGTTTCCTTTTATTCCAGCTATCAGCGGATAGCAACTAACACTAAACACATACAGAAACGCAGTATACTAATCCCATGAGGGTTATTCATCTATTACACCTTGAACGGAAAACATACTGTTAAAAACTAAGGTAATAAAGCGAAGTTAACTGCTTATGCTAATACTGCTAACACCCTAAGTGGTAGTTGTTGCAGCCACGTCCACGAACCGGTGCTTGAAAACCCTTGGCCTAAATGATTAACAACAGGTGCATTCCAGTTGCCAAAAGTACTTCCCTGCGAAATTGATTACACATGTAATTTGGCCATTTTAAGGGAGATTAAAACCGAAGGGTGTGAAAACGTTCCGTTCAAAGGGAATTAAAAATGCAAAAGTAGTAGTTTATCACTACACATGAATTTGGCACGAAAGTTTAGGAGTAAACCATAATGAGTATCGTCAAGATATTTGGGCGAGCTAAAATTGCTGGCTGGTTGATTATCGGAAAGCAGCAAATAAACAGGAATTTCAGAGTTCACATATGGGCCATTAATATTTCATAAATACTCCTACTAAAATACTGAAAACTAAGTGATGTAGAAATAACCAGTTTAGAAAAAGTTGTCAAATCACCCAGAAAAGTAAGTACGCTAACCAACAAGCAAATACGAACCAGATACCGTTATACGTGCAAAATATATAGATGTTGCATACAGTTCAGCCTAGTCACATCAGCAAATCCAGGCATTCGGAACGAAGGGATTTAGCCGATCTACTGCAGTCCTCTCGAGCTAGCGAACATGTTGACAATACATGGGCACTGTTTAGGGACCTCGTGGAATGGTATGCAGCTGAGATTCATCACTCTGGCAGTAAAATGTGTGAAAACATTATAAATAAATTAATTGCTCAGAGATGTAGCCTAGAATAGACAAGACTGTAACTTGGGACCAGGATAACTAATTTGTATGCTGACACGTTAACATAAAATTGCATAATTATAATGTCTGTTATGGTCTGTAACCATGTAACAATGATTTGTTCCACTGTTTCTTGTAAGACTTATGGTAATTATCGGAAAGTTGGCTGCTAACTAATTAATGTTTGCATGAGAGTGAAAAAAATCACCCCAGAATAAATTAGAAGTAATTTAATGAGATCCATCAGTGAAACAAAGTATTTAGGCCATGCGAGGCATGACATTCCTCTATTATTCTTCCTACCTGTTCCTACCTAACAAATTAGACATGTACACTTTTTTTGATGCAGTAATCCAGAATAGAATTTCATACTGCTCATTATTCATTCATGGAAAGGCAACTGTGCTTGTAGAATTAGTGACATGAAAGGTCTGAGAAACTTTAAGCTTCAGCAAAGTAATTTTTTATTTTTTTAGAAAAATCTATCAACAGTCTAGATATATGGTTTCACAATATAGGTTTAACAATCAGATTATAGCATGTAATATGTTTACACACAAGGATAACACTTAAAACTCTTCCTGCTAATTAAAGGGGGAAGACAAAATTAAAGCAATCATACACAAATGAACTGACATAAGAATTATACATTTTCAGACCAAATGTAGCTCTCAAGGAGGCACACGCCACGCCCTACCTGCTCTGTTTCAAACCAGTGGCAGCCGCCACAATATGTTTATGGTAACTGAGAGACTACATCCACCCAAATAAGGTCAGGTTTTGCCATGGGTGTCCAAACCACTGGTTCATCAAATGGAGACATTAGTTTTGTGTTCTGACATTCAGCCCTGGAATTGATGTAACCTACTTCTGGATCACTTATAGCATACATTCCAACAGAGCCATCCTCAAAGCCTACATACACACACGATGCCTCAGACAGAGCTAGAGCAGAGGAGGTCTTGCATAGATAAACCATTCCTATCCTCTTTCCATCTTTTACTCGGTGTACAACCAATATTTGCTTGATATTTGGGTCACACAAACAATTCTGACACGTAACTGAAGGGCTGCAGATATAGACGACATATTTATCAGACATGTCTACAAATTGTTGGCAGACTTGTCCATCAGTATTCAAAGAGCACAGTTTCCCATGGTATGTGTCCAAGATGTTTATCTTGGATTCAGCTACAGAAATGATCCCATACTTCCCATCTGATGACAGCTTAAAGAGCAGTGGTGGATACTGGAAAGACTGTGGGAACTGGAAGTGGTGGCAAACAGTCTCGTCGGTTAGCTTCCATGTGTACAAAGCTCCTGAAATGGTAATCACAACCACATACTCTGGATGGTCTAATAGTGGATGGAAGGCAACAACTTCTGAACAAACTGAACAGGAGAACCGATTGTTGACATAACCCGACCAGAGACTGATAGCCAGAAGATCTCCATTATCAATGCCCAAAAGAAAAGTGCTCTCAGGAGAAATGATGGCATCTTTGAGGCGATGGTGGATGCTGCAAACCACATGGCCGCTGCAAAACTTCCAGACCCTCGACAGTCCTGTTTCTGACAGAGATACTGCAAATTTTCCTTTAGGAGTTGTCAGTATCTGAGATGCTTGACTGCCACAGATCCTGTGAACATTCTCATTTGTGCTTGCGTTCCAGACATAAATGTCCCCTGAGGCTATGGTCACAATGTGTGTGCTATCTGCTGAGAGAGCCAAAGCCACCACAGGACCATAGTGAAGCAGGAGGCCTTCCACTCTTCCATCTAACACGGTCCACCTCCAAACCTTCTCAGAACCATCTGCGGTGTAGAAATGATCCCCACCATGTTCTACAACGACTTTCAGCACTTTCCTGTTGGATTTAGGAATGGAGGAAGCCACTGAAATAAGATCCATATCCCAGTGAGTGATACCCATGTTTGTGACCGCTGTTAGGCCCGCATCCTTTATCTTAAGAAGTTTGAAAGCTTGAGTGCTTCTAACATCAAGGGTTTTCAAGCATTGACCTGTCAGCCTATTCCATACTAAAAGAAATAGGCAGTCCTCCATCAAGGCAATGACGAAGTGTGCATTGTGATCCAAAACTGCCTGCATGAAAGTTTTGCCCCTAGGTGCACTGAATTGGTCTTCTCTATCAAACAAATGTGCATCATTTATCTGGATCTGTTGTCTTTTACAGATAAGGATATGGTTGCTCTCAGACAGGTTTGTGTTTAAAACGTCCCACTTGCTATGACTGAGGGTCTCTTTAATGAGTACCGGCTTGTTAATTATCTCAAGGTCCCATACAAACAAACTTCCTGTGCAGTCAACACAGGTTATTACATCTCCATTCTCATGGAGGATGAGATCAAACAAAGCCACTCCTGTGGAACAAATGAAAGACCCCAATGGGTGACTACTTTGAGAGTCAAATATACTCACAACACCCTTCTTCTGTCCACAAAAAACCATGCAACCGTCACTAGAACATGATATGCATGTCACATTATAGGAGCACTGGAGTGGGGCAATTGCCATTCCATCGGCAAACACACTGACAGAACTCCTTTCCTTAGAGAATGCAAATATCACTCCATTAGACACCAAGACACCGTCCATACTGAAAACGCTATTCACACCTTGTTCTCTATTTTGAATCTCAATTTCCTGGAGGTGCAACAGAGGATTCATGTCCCATGATAAGAGCTTACCACTTTGAGTGGTGAGCACGAACACATCAGTGGAGCATCTGACATCTGTAAACTTTATTTCCAAGGACTGGGAGAGTTTAAAGGCTTGGGAATCACTTCCATTCCATACCCAAGCAGAACCATTATTTTGAATAACTACTGCAAACCCAGAATGAGATATGGCTGCTTTTGTAATTGGAGATATCTCTGCTGTTGGTAGCACCCAGTGTGTGGCAGGGACAGAGGGTGTGGGAAATAACACTGTATTCATTCCAATGCTTCCCACTGTACCATCATGCCCAAAAGAATCCTCCAACACAGGGAAGACATGTACAAAGGGGAATACATTGGCCTTAATGATCAGTGCTAAGTCATCAGAGTATTCCTTCAACCAGCAGGCTGAGGTTTTCAGGACAGCAGTAAGAAGATTAAGTTCCCGGCGGAATACTTTCTGAGATGCTTTCTCTAACCAGAGCATCAAATCCTCTCCTTGTCTTGCACGGAACATTGCATAAAGGAATTCTTGTGACATCAGTACATGGCCAAGCTTCTCAATATTTCCACTCTGCATCAGATGGAAGGGAAGCTCCTGCAGTTTTCTCAGATTGGGATGTGTACACTTAGCAGTAGGAACAATGGGTGTGAAGGACTGAAACATCCAGGGTTGACCAGGAACTTGTCTGTCAGTGTACATCTTCACTGGCATGTGATTTTGAATAACCTGGGGGTTTGGCATTTTCATTCTGTGGCCTTCAATGATCAATGGCTTCGCTGTTCCACATGACCATCTGCCACTAAAATAGTCTGCCAGCAAAGAGTGCCTTTTCTGTTGCTCATTTGAGCAAAGGTACCTCCTAAAGATGACCAAGTTAAAGTGCCTACTGATCCAGAACAATGTTTCTGTGCCTAATGTGTTCCCTGTCACTAGAAACCCCTTCAGATCTAGCAGTAGCCTCTCCACCACAACCTCTGGGACCCTAAACTTATATGGTGCAGAGTCCTTTGCTGGGAAGAAATTTGCTAGAACCTCATCATCACAAGACAGAACATCAGTTAACTCAGCCTCCGTCAAACCAAACCTTGATAGGGTGAGAAATTCTAGAGTTCTGACAACCAAAACTTTTCCATGTTTTTCCTCAAGGTGATCTAAAAAACGATCAATGTTTGCGTGAACTCCTGGGACTAATGTTTCAGGTGTAATCTCTTTCTCTGAGGTCCAGTTACAAACCTCTCTATAGAGCAACTCAACGTACAGTGGGAGAGAGCATTTTTTAATAGCTTGATTAACATACATTTGCTGACCTGATGTTATCCTCTTATTGGCTGCCAAGAGAAGAGCAGAAAGCATCTGGTTGCAGCTCTTACTATCTAATATGCCTAGCTCAAAGAACAGGGAGGATTCTGGATAATATGTCTTGAGTGCTGAAAGAAACCCAGACTTCGTTGGTGTGGAAGAGATTAAAAGTTTTATGTTAGAAGGCAAAGTCTTGGGAAGCCAGGTCAAGTCTAATGGTCCATTTATATTGGGTATTTGGTCTAGTCCATCTATAAGAAGGACTAGAGGATGTGGGGACAGTGAGGTTTTGGCCAAGAAGTTGGAGAAGGTTTTCTTCAGTTGAGAGATGTCTTTGCTACAAGCACTATATGGCTGATTGTAACATAAAGCAATTTGATGGCAGAGGCTACTGAGAATTTGTTTCAAGGAACTGTTAATATCTGCAAAGTACACAGTAACCATAGGGTCTTGGTCCTTCATCCATGTTTTTATCTGAAAGATGAAGTTCCTTATTAGTGACATAAGCATGCACATCTTACATGAGTATAAATAATTTTAATGAAAGCGCACCTAATAGATAAAACACTTAATTTAAAAGCATACCTGGCCCGCGCAGTGAGCCAAAAACACGGTTTTTCCCGTGCATGGTCCACCAACGAGAATGAACGGATGTTCTGCGTCCTGCTCCAGGTAAGTTTTGACCTGGCTGACCTCTGCACGCTCGATTCTGTAGAGACGAGAAAAGACGCGACACAGGTGTGTTTGTGTGGAGAGTGGAACGTGGGCTCTGTCTCTTTCCCGGGCCACAGAACTGTCGATAAGCTCTCTAAGATCCGAGCACATCTGCTGGCCTAGTTCTTTTGCATAGCGATGTTGGCAGTCGCATTCACTGGTCGTGGTGTACACCATGGCCCGGTGCGAATTCACCAGGTTGGGTAGGAAGTCATCACATAGCCAGTTCAGTCGGGCAGACTCGGTGCGAAACTCAGATTGCCGTTCGTTTCCGTTCTTTCTGTGGTCAGCTTCTTTGGAGGTCTTATGAACATAAAAAAGGCATCTTCTGAGATCAGTGCAGGAGCAGCCTTGCAGGGCGTAGCAGAGGTCATTCTCCAGACCTAAAATAGTGAGTGTCAAAAATCATCTGTCTGCAGGTAAAGGTCTGAAACAAAAACCAGAACGATGCAGACATACTTACTGGATCTAAAATATTTCTGAGCCTTTTCTGGGTCAATACTGCCCTCTTGAACACACTGGGGAACAACATCATTTAAGATCTTTCTCCCTGTTGCAACTGCATCATGCCAACTGTTCTTCTCCATTTTGCCCTTTGGCTATAGAAAAACATTTATTTATTTATTTATTTTACAGAGACTTACTGTAGATCAGATCACTTAATAAATGAAAAGCAAAGCAATATAATTGACAAACTCTCAAAAGCCCTACTTGGCTGTCCTCTTGTTTATTGTACGCATGCTGGCTGACCAGACAGAAAGAGGGAGGTATGGTGTTCTCGTTCCTCGGGTAGCATTTCTTCAGGGCATCAGAGCTGAAGCCCTTCTGCTGGCACACTTGTAGAATCGTCAGGAACTCCGAGACCTCCACCTGCTCTGGTAAACATGCACCTCCATACTGCCTCCCCACCAGACCCTTGCAGGCCACAACACACAAACAGTACAACTGATTAATGGAGAAGAAATGCCTTAATTATGGTGCACCACAGACAATACCTCATTTTACAATCTGTAATTTTCTTCATTTCTTCACATTGCCTGTGTGTAAATGTCTCTGCAAAGCATTATTGGTGTGTGTAGACATACATAAACCACTTTTATGCTGAGCTATGGATCACAACAGAGAGCTCATTACCACAAAGAAAGGGCCTAGCGAGTTCTGCCGGCACTCATCGAGTAACTGCCGCCGCTCCTGCTCTGTTGGCCAGGTGCCAGGATCCATCCCTTCGTAAGGGTCAATAACCTACATAAAGCAAACATGGATTACTTGCTATTATATTCACTGAATTAGCTCTGCACAACAAGGCCTCATTAAATAAAGTTTATTTTGTGTACTTGGTTTATTTAATGAACTTCATAGTTCTATTCACAATGGTTTGGATAAAATTGTAATTTAAATCGCAAGCTGTTTGACTAATAATTAAATTGAGCTAATGTTTGAAAAGAAAGAGTCCTCCCTCAGACAAACATCAAAAAAGCCACCAGGAAAATACACCATTTTCATAATACATATTCATACGATAAGCACATAACTCATTAGTCTTCCAATAAAAACAAACAAACAAACAATTCCCCAAATGTTTACTGAAACACCGCAGGTCTCCTCACCCTGAAGTCGACCCCATACATGCGTCTACACTGGTCTCTCAGACTGGGGAACACATTCTCTCTCAGCATCTTTCTTGCTACCACAGAGTCTGAAACGCATCGGGACAATACAGTCAGAGTGTAAATAACACTGAATATGTGCAGCTGCAACACGTCCAGTCCTGTCATCACACAAACATCCTTATGAATTATTTAAATCCTTTTAACATTTTGGCTTTTCTGCCCTACCTGGAACACACTGGTGGTAAATGACATTTCATGTATACATTTTTCTTAACGTTTCATGCTGTCTACATCTAAAACTGCAATGATTGGAACGTACAATTATTGAAGATATGACAATAATGAAAGAATACCAGAGTTCAACAAAATTACCAAAAACATTAACCTGAAAGAAAACATCGACTCACCCTCTGGGTTGGAACACAAGTAAACTTTTACACAAGCCATTCTAATTGAGATCAATCATTGTCCATGTTTATACTCAAAAATAAGCAAAAATCACGAGAAAAACATCCAGAAAAGGGGTTGCTCAGATAGACTGTTCATGTTTCTAGGTGGCGAACCCTGGACTGAAACAACAAACTGGATAGTCTGCTACAGGAATAACTGTAGGCCCCTCCTCATTCCACTTTTGTTTTGACAACTTCCTGACGTGCATGAAAGGGCACTTATCCTGATAGAAGAATCTATGGGGTACCACCTCCTCAGTCCTCTGGACCTGCAGGCACACAAGACGGGAGGCTTCGAACACATCTAACCCCAAACTTAACCTCAAAAAACCAAAAAGGTTTTACTTTCCAACTAAAAGAATTCAAAACCATATTTAAGTAATGACACATTAAGAAAAAACATTCCTGCAATATCTGAATTGTTTATGTTATTATGATGGACACACAAAAGACGTCACAGGTGCACTTTTCTTGTTTTTTTATTTAACATTTTTACACAATAAATACAAATTATTTTACAGCTAATAATATGAAGAAAGAAATGTTTCCACCTGTTCTCTGATACCGTCACTGCAGCAAAAGTCTGATAGTATGCCGTATTTTTCTAGCAGCTTTGAATACTCTTCAAATAAAATATAACACAAATAAAACCAGTAAAAAAGAGAACCCTTTGTGGACTATGTGGATGGAAGTTTTTAAAAAAAACAGCAGGGGCAAAACCGTCCAATGGAAACGGGTTATTATTAAAAAAAAGAAGCGCCAAAATTTGAGTGAGAAGAGTTTTCCCACAACATGGACCACACTGTAAAGATGGACCACACTGTAAAGATGGACCACACTGTAAAGATGGACCACACTGTAAAGTATAAACTTCAAAACAAGTTTGATAACATTCAAAAGATCTCAATGAGATCAACAAGAAAATAGGCTGTGACAAAAAAGGACGAATATCCCTATATCTTCCACTCTGATTAAAAACACCCCCCCCCCCCCAAATCCTCATAAGTAGAGACCCCTTCTCCAAATGGTATTTACACAACCCTGCTCTCATTACCAGTACTACGCTAAACCTCTAGAAAAAACTTTTTTTCTTTCCTCCTGCAGTCAACATGGAGGGAACAAAAAGACTTTTTTTTTTCTTTTTTGCAAACCACGGAGGTGAAAACACAATCAGTCATCCTCACAAGATCAATAACACAAAGTTGGGCAGCTACGCTACTGACAGTGGGCAACCCATGACGTACGAAACCAAAACGTAAAGAAACAAAGCAATACAACTTCTGGAAAGTGCCAAGATACATAGTATACTGTTGAAAATATGGTACAAAATACAGATACAGGTTGATATTAATATAAATACCAAGCAAATCAGTACTTCTTCATTTAGGATGAAATGGGAAAAGGACCATTGAATTTTGGCTCCATAGATAATGAGTGAGTTTTTCTAGTTCCTCACAGAGACGGAAAAATACTATTCGAACTGACCCAAACTATGACACTCCAGACTTGCACAACAGAGAAACAGCTGCCCCTTGAACAAAGTAAACGCCTGTGGGATTGTGTAGGGTCTGCTCTTGAACAAAGTAAACGCCTGTGGGATTGTGTAGGGTCTGCTCTTGAACAAAGTAAACGCCTGTGGGATTGTGTAGGGTCTGCTCTTCCTCTTTTTCAGGAAATACCGACCATCTAAAACTGTCCATCTACAGCCCTCCGTAACCAACACCAGACCTCTGAGAGTTCCACACCTCCAGGAGCACTGAGCCAGCATGTCCAGCAGCGGGTTAAGCCAGTGTTAAAGAAACAAGACAGCAAGATATGGACCAGGAAGAGAAAGAGTGCATTTTAACCAATACTCCTTTACCAACTGTACTGACATTATAAACGGACCACTGGGCATCGCGGGCCCAACGTCTCGTTCTTAGGGGTCTCTCATTCGCACGCACGCACCATTACAGCTCAAACACCTCCACGCGCTCTTCCTTTCAACAAGTAAATATTAGAAATACTTACAAACGCAGGTCTTCATAAGAAAGAAAGAAAAAAAAAAACCAGAGAAATGGAATACATGTATGGAGTTATTACTGGACTCGGATGAACGAGACACAGAGGAAGATGCGTCTGGCTAATGAAGGAAGAGGTGGAGCAAAGCACAATGGAGGATCCAGCCTTCAGTCTCTCCACCCCATTCCACTTCTTCCCTCTGTCTCTTGCCTTTTCACCTTTTTTGTACACAATTCCCTTTCTCCTTAATACATTGTCAAGATCTGAGACGTCGTATAGCAGTGTCTTTCATATTTGAACAGTCCTATGATAACAGTAATGTACTGTACTAGCATAAATGGGATACGTAAAGTAGTAGGACTACAAGTGGCTGAGGGCGGGACTGAAATCTTAGTGCCCGCCCCCTGCCGCGCCTGTCCCCTCTGTACACTGATCGAGAAAAGCCGACATGTCAATCATTCCGGCCCCTCCTCCTATTGCATTCTCTGCTCCCTGGATGCGCACATGTGCAATAAAGCCTTTTTCAAAACAACAAAACTTTATTAGTCCTTGTACTTTGTCTGCCGTCTCGCTTTTGGCTGGGCGGAGCATCAGCAGAGTCTTTACTCGTGACCCTGGAGTTTATGATTAAGATCAAAACCAGACTTGAAACTGTGTATGACTACATAGATGAGGGCTAGGTTTTGGTATGAAAAGGGTTAAAGGCACCAAAACAGTCTGTGACGCCAGAGGTGTTTCCAAGGACAAGGGGGTGGGGTTTGGGGAGGAGGCGTGTCTTTTTGAGATGCAGGACTCCTCGTTTCAGAGTGCTGGGAGGGGGGGTTGCTGCTAACCCCGCCCCTCTGAGACCAGTGGGAGGAGCCCGAGGTCAGGCGCAGACGAGTACAAAACAACCAGGCGGTGCTGCTACACCAGTGTGATCTCCACCTCCTCAGTCTTCTCCACCTGCCTGCGAGGGTGCTGTTTTGGGGGGGGCGGGGCCGCACGAACCTGACGAAAAAAAATACATCTGGCTGAGATCAGTAGAGTTACACATCTATCTGGCTTTACTACACATCTATCCGGTTTATTACAAAACACAGCACTGCTTTGCCGTGTCTCTCCACAGAAAAGCAGTCAGTTAAATGTAAGGCACTGGGACAGTGTAGTGAGGGATTCCGTACAGGCCGCAGCTTTCCTGGGCCGGATCCGTCCTGCGGGAATCTCAGCGGCTGGGAGAACCCTGGGCTTTCTGGGCTAAGACTGGAATTGTGATCTGCACAGAGACAGCAAGACAAAATAAAACTCTCAGCATGCTGGGAAAAGTATAGGAGCTGGGGGGTGGGGGTCGTATAACGATGTTTGGGGGAAGGTGTCTTACTGTGTGGGGGGGGCTTCTGAAGCCCGGGTGGCTTGTGTTCCCCGTTGACGGAGGGCGAGCGGGGAAGGGCGGGGCCGGGGGCGGAGTCCGGGCTTGCGTACGTGCCGTACGGCGGCTGCTCGTAGAGCGGCAGCGGGGGGAGGGTCGACTGCAGCCTCGCACATGACGACACCTGCACGGAACACGGGTCATGCTAACAACACCGCAGCACACGCCACGCCGGACATTAACGGCCCACGTTTCCATCGTCACCCTGACGACGACGGCCTCACTGAATCCATTTACATCACACTGTAAGAGACGATGACGAAAACGTATTTGGCAATCGGAGTCCTGACGGTGTCTGCAGGGAGTAGCTGGGCCATGCCAGTTTTGAATTTTGAAGTATTTCTGCCCTTTGGTTTTCTGGGGTCTTTTGTGTTTTGTGGCAACCCAGACGAACCGGAGGACGTGGCCTCCTCTGCTACGGAAGCGGCTCATTACCCAGAGCTTTCATAACAAGCTCAGTGGCCGGAAGGAAGCGGGCACGCCCGATCAAACAAGGCTGCGGTCGGGTATCAGACACAGAGAGGGAGTACGGAGCTCCAGTGTGCGAGATTAAAACTCATGTGTACATATTGCTGGGTGTGGTTGTGTGCTAAAGAGATAGAGTGTGCTGTGTGTGTGTGTGTGTGTGTGTGTGTGTCCATGCAACGAGGGGGAGGGTCTATTGGACCATGTGCCTCTTTGTTGGCGCCTCTTCGTTACCTGGGTGTCCAGTGTCCAGTGTGAGTCTCCGTTTTCCGTGGTCAGGTCCTCCACCAGCACGGACGGAAAGACGCCCACGCGGCCGTTAAACTCGCCCTCCCAGAAGCCGTCGTCCTCCTGATTGTCCTTATTGAGGATGCGGATGACGGCGCCCTCGGGGAAGGACAGCTCATCGTCCGTTTGACCCTCATAGTCATATATGGCCTTCACAAAGCTCACTGAGAAAGAGAAGCAGGGAGAGGGAGAGAGAGAGAGAGAGAGAGAGAGAGAGAGAATGGTTCTTATTCCCACCCCTAAATAAACGGCCCATAGATGAGAAGCAGACTATAATTTAGGTGTGTGTGTGTGAGTGTGGAACTCACTGCTAGCATCGCCGTTGATGCTCCCCGAGGCAAGCTCGGGATCCGTGGAGTTGCTGGAGGTGTGGGAGCGGGTGTCCAGAGCAGCCAGGGACTGGAGCATGCTCAACAGGCTGTTGGAGGCAGGGAACTGTAGGTACTTCTCGGGCACGTAGCCCACGTGGCCGGCCTTGTTACGCGCCTGCGCACAGCACACGTGCACACAAGCACATCAGCACACGTGCGCCCTGCATTGAGCAGCACTGTTTGGGAAAAGCTCGGCTTGGCGAGGACTAAAGCTAGTAGGTGAGAGGGGAGTGGGAGGAGTCAGGTTGGAACCAATCAGGCTGAAATGAGGAGAAGGGCGTGCTTACTTTCACCCAGTCCTCCATATCTCCGTCCTCTATGACCTCAAGCATCTCATGTTCGTCGATGGTCAGCTCATCAGGCTGAGATGCCTGAGGGGGGGCAAGGAGGGAGAGAGAGAGAGAGAGAGAGAGAGAGAGAGGAAAAGCTGTAATCTCTCTCCTGCATATCGGAGTGTTTGTGTGTTTCTGAGCTATCAGTCTCTTCTATGTAATCTTGACAAAAAAACTACAGCGCAAGCACACGGTGGAATAAACTACAGCGCAAGCACACGGTGGAATAAACTACAGCGCAAGCACACGGTGGAATAAACTACAGCGCAAGCACACGGTGAATAAACTACAGCGCAAGCACACGGTGAATAAACTACAGCACAAGCACACGGTGAATAAACTACAGCACCACAGTGAAAGCGTCAAACTCCGCAAGAATAAAGTGGAGGAGGTCCGGGTGAAC
>JAOXYF010000027.1:13157432-13176040 GCA_028565775.1 Sternarchorhynchus goeldii | reverse complement strand
CGTAAGGGCATGTTAAAAACCCCCCCCCCCCCCCCCCAAACAGAGCATTAAATCTCAAAACACAGAAGCAGCACCGGACCAGCTCGTGCCACCAGGGGAGGCGCCAATGTGCATGGCTACCCAGCATGCACCGCTCCCACGTACCTGACTGAACCGGGCACAGGCAACTCAGGCAAGCTGTGTGGGGCCTCCAACACTAAACCACAGAGCGGTGAGGACCTTCCAGACCTGGAAATGAACATCTCCACTCCACCATGTTAAGACCCGCTGGAAGACTGCCACCTAGCCTGCACGCGCGGTTAGTCATGGCGATAATGGCTGTCTAAACGGGGTGAGAACCAGATTAAACGTCACCAGTGGGAGGTTTTTTTATTTTTTAAAGGAACTGCAGATTTGGCAAAACCGTAGATGTTCAGCTGACTAGCTGAATTAGCCTTCTCTGCTTTGCTATTGCTATTTTTCCCCTCCCTCTCTCTCTCTCTCTCTCTCTCTCTCCCCATCTCCTTCTCTCTTTTTCTGTCTCTCTTGCTGTTATTTTCTCACCCCCAGAACTTGGCTTGGGGTTATGTTCGAACAGTGAGGATGGTCGTTGTGAAGGTCTCCTGCTGTGCTGATGACAGTATCTTGAGTGTGCCATTAACCACGCTCTGCACATAACTGAGTGTTACCCAGACCACTCCTGAAAATAACAACATCACTCGGCCGTCTCCGGGCGCGATCATAAATCAGTCCTCTGAGGCACGCGAGAGACGAGTCTTCACCTATGAAGGCTGACATTACAGTTCATTACACAGCCGTTACAGTGACAGGAATTATCAAGTATTCATAAGTACATCTCCATCCCAAGAAACATGATCAGTAAGGGGAGCAGAGATCACACAGCTTGTGTGGAGGACGAGGGACTGACGAGAGCTTAACGAGAGAAGCACGGCTTTGTGGGGAGGGAAGGGCGTCTGTGATGGGTGCTGATGGACAAGGCAGGAGAAACGAACGAAGCCCTGGATTCAAATCACACCACGTTCATGAGAGAGAGAGAGAGATAGTGTGAAAGGGAGGGAGGAGTGGTTACAGCCTTACAGCAAATCAAAATAATCCTGATTGCAGGCAATTTCCTTCCATAAGTCCCTTGTGTGGGTGAAACAAAGTCAACTACGTCTCCCAGAAACATTTGTGCATGCGCACAGATGTGCTGTCTCCAGAAACAGCCTCTGTGGGGCCCTCTCTCTGTTTGCTGGAACGCACCTCGTCTTCTCGGGGGAGGGGGGGGGGGTGTACGGCAGGGAAGAGGGAAAATCAAGGGACAGGGAGAATCGCCAGTGTGTTACTGACTTCCAGATTGTTCTCTCAGTTATGGGAACATCTGAGGCCCGAACCGGAAGCACAGAGGAAATGCCTTCGCTACATCCCAGAGTCCTGTGATCTGGATGTTCTTCCAAAAAAATGGGAATTCACAGCCCCTCCCTCTCCCCTTCTCCGCGGCCTCCCAAAACTGCTGCTTGCTTCCAGCCCAGCCTTCCTCTCAGGAGTGATGTTGAGAGTGTGCTGAAGAGCTTGCCTCATGAGCAGTTGTGAACATGTTTAAGAGTGTGTGTGTGTGTTTATGGAGGGGTAGGGGTAGTTACTTAATGGTTTACCTCATGTCTTCCAGTAAGTCGCATTCGGTTTGGTGTTTAAGGTGTAGTCTGGTGAGCTGCTCAGTGTGAGTGGTCTTCAGCTCCTGTGTGACTTTTACCTACACACACACACACACACACACACACACACACACACACACACACACACACGACAGCAAGGAAGAAGAGGGTATCATTAGTATCAGAGAAAGAGGCGCCTGAATCCACACTTTGTCACTCTCAAACTCTCTCTCTCTCTCTCTCTGTCTCTGTCTCACACACACACACACACACACACTCATGAGATAATTATTCTCCTGTAATTTCCAGACACACAAAAATAACAGCAACAACAACAAGTAAGCAAACTCAGGCAAACACCGTACTGTAAGTGTGAGATATGCAGCATGTCCACCCCGCCATGTTCTGCCCTCTCTTTGAAGTTTAAAACCGTGACACCAAGCCTCCTTTATCGGAATGTAATTAAAGCGCATCCTGTGTTTCTGTTCTCCACCCGCAGGCTATGACACACCAAAAAGAACTGCACACCCCAACACCACATCCACAACGAATGCTCTACCACATTATCTTCCAGGGTTTCAGGGCGTATATTAAGGTCAGAAACACCCAATAACGACCACCACAGAAGTTCCTCAAGCTACAGAGGTTGGTTGCATTGATGGTTAATTCCACATACAACACCTCAAACATAGGGAATTGATTATTCTAGGTAGTAGAAATTTTATAGTAAAAGTGAATAAAGATGGACCAAAAAATCTGTCATTGACAGGTACAAATTTGCCCTGGCTACGGTCTTGTCTCCACACTGTAAGCCTTAGGTAGTCTGATCTGCAGTCATTGCAGCTCAGCGTAAAGCATCTAGAAGGCAGCATATGGAATGTGCATTTGAAAGGTGGAGCAGGTGGAGGTGGAAGTTCCTGAACAGTTTGGTCCTTTCCCAGGGACCAATTTCAATCAACGCTGATAACAGGGTGCTGGCTTGTGGACAACCTAATGGTCATGGAAACGTTGCCAAAAAAAAACCAACCAAAAAACAGTAACAAAAAAAAAAAAAAACAGACTTCCATCCTTCATTTACAGACGTGTTTTCCAACGTAAGCCCGTCAAGTACAGCAGAGCTCAGCCGGTCTGTCACAAGCAATGTTGCTGTTGTTTGCATTTGATAATCGAGACTGTCGATAATCATATTATGCTCTTGTGAATCGAAATCGAATCGAATCAAGAGGTCAGCGGCAACAGCCAGCCCTACACCTCACCAGCATCGCCCGCGACACCAGACCCTGCTGACAAAGCTTTTCTGGGCGGCAAGCAAGGCACCGTGATGTATGGTACCAGCATGGGTGATGATGTGTTCCGTGGCCCCACTTACGGTGCGAGGGACCCGGTGGGACTGCACTGACGTGCCCGAGCAGGCCCGCTCATAACTGGGGAGCCGCTGTTTAATTACAACGGAACCGCTCCGCTTGCCAGGAAAACGATGTAGCTTAATTGGTTCTGTATCTATTCCCTAAAGGTTAGATAAGGCGAATTGGCAGAATGCAGTCGAAGAGCACCTCGCGCTCTGCCACATAGCCTAATCCTACACACATGACCGGCAGCGCAGGAGCACGCATAACGCGGTGTACAGTAGACTGCACGGAAACTAGTAAGATACTAGAACCCTTTTGGCAGAGTCTCGACTGTATCTTCAAGCTTTGCGAATAATGCTGCTGACTGATACATCGTGGATCTGTACAACGTTTACCGTGTCGAGTGGTAGCGGATATAGAACAAAAATAATCCACGTTTCTGTCTCTATGTAAACGTCCAAATGAGCCGTCGCTGGTGGCCGGTTTGCTACAGACACGGCCACACCATTCGCCACTAAAGGGATGGTAGTATTCATCATCTCGGCAATACATAAACCGCATAATCTGCTGCTGTCACGCGAGGGGGCAGCAAGCAGATGAAAAAAAACAACCGGATAGTATGGTTTAAGCGGAATTAAACCCGACCCGATATACCATTCGTTAACCATCCGTGAACCTCGGCCTGCAATGTGACTAAACTGAAAGGCGTATTGTCTTGGGCATCTTTCCCGGACAAATGGCATTTGCCATATGAATCTATTTTTACAAAATAAAACAATGACTGATGTGATGGTCAGATCGAACAGTTTGCTTATCATTTCACGATAAGATAGCGAATGTTCTTCCACTAGACAAAGCAGCGGCAAAAGGTCAGACGTCACCCTCTCTTAAACTGACGCTCGGTGACTACAGTAGCTATCAATTTATTCAAGGTGTCCATTGTTCTTGTGTGGGGGGGAGACCCAGCATGTGAATCACTAGGGTTTATTTCCAAACAAGCAGCAGCATGGAATATTACTTTGAAACGTATGCAACACCCCTACTGTCATGTTTGACTATTTACCATAGCATGGCTGGGTGAGATGCCATGGCAAAGCTCAGCTTATTTTTGTACTTACAGTGTCAGAACAAATCTTTTTTTAGCGGGCTCATAAATTTTGTTTAAACGGCTAAAGAGGAATACCGTGAAATTAGCCTTGAACATATCGCTAGCATAGCAATAGGTTGCTAGGTACAATGTAAAAAGCCACAGGTCCCACAGGTCAAAAGCACAGTGAACGCAATGCACGGACGACAACAAAACATTTCACGGACGGCAATGCAGGCTGAACTTAAGGTTCAGTTCAGCAGCCGTAGCTCAACGTTATATGGCGACGCGTGCTAGTTTGCCTTAACGGTTAGTTGGAGACACTCCTTTGTAAATACCTCCCAAACACCCCAGTTAGATGCTTTTCCAGGGGGGCTGACAAAGTGAATTCCATCAGGATAATGATGGCCCATCATTATCATAAAAGTCTATGATTACAACTTACCAGAGGAGTTGAAATCGCCAAGTAACATTTTTAGCCAACGGAAACTACACGCGTTTTAACAACTTTGTTACAACTTCGTCAGTACGTTACAAACAACTTTACTTAACGTTAGATGATTAAAAAACAGCAAGTTCGGTTCTTAGAATATCTGGAGAACGGGGTTTCTTACCTTTCTCGGCGGCGGCTGCATGTTTGAACACTGACATGAATAATTCCAAAAGAATTAGGTCCTAAGAAACGGCAAAATACAACTGCGACGGGCAGCTCTTAACCTTGGGAAAAAGGGGGAAAGGATAGACAGCTGGGATCAGATATGGATTCAGGCGGCCATGACAAAGCAGCTCCACTCTCGCAAACCCTGAGCAAATACTGCGGAGCGCAGACAGGCGGGCAGAAAATAATAGAAGAGAACTCTTCGGAAAAGCTGTGGGGTTTCCCGTAAATAGGAGGCACAATAGCGACACTCGGTGGAAACATCCAGCGAGTTGAAAGTCTTTCACGTTTGAGGGCCCAAATAGACAAGGATGTGGCGCCTCACTGTGGATCCTTGCAGCTAAGTTTTGTTAAACGTTTTTTTTGTCTACCACGCGTCTGCAACTCTGGACCTGCACAGCAACAAGGAACTGCAGCCGAGCGAGAGACCGTCGATTGATAGTTAGTGTCGCAGTAGCACGTCAATCAATACCAGAGATATAGATTTTTTCACTGCCCCTACGAGTTGCCAGCTCTTTGTTCCAGTACAAACACTAAAAGAATTCTAGACTGCGCCCCAGCATCTATCTTTTATTCTTATTCAAACACCGAACAATTATATTACTGACCCTTTGTTACCGTTTTACGAACTCACACTAGCTTACTCAATCAATTGCTGGAACTCTCCGATCCTAGCCTCTGATCCTATATTGTATAGGTAGCCTATTCTGCTTAAACTGTATTCAGCGAATACTTCGTTTTCGGAAACAAAAGTCTGGCGACCACATTGCTATAATCTTTAGAGAAAAAGACATTTCGATATAATCTTTCCATTGTCCATAAAACATAACTTCTCACTTTTTTATTGTCGAACAATTTGATTAAAGATTTTTTTTTTTACATTTAGAGTTATTGAGTGGATATTTACAGCAGGCCTGCTTCCTGCTGTTTATCACAAACTGATTTAAAACACTAATGTTGATCTCATGGTTGTTAAGATGTGAATGCCAGTTAACATTCCTATGTGTGTGTGTGTGTGTGTGTGTGTGTGTGCGTGCGTGCGTGCGTGCATGTGTGTGTGTGTGTGCAGAGAGAGTGGTATATCATTGTTATATCATTGGTATACCTGCAGCCTGAAAAAAACGAAAGCGCTTTAAACCAGAAGCACTGTTGGAAAGTGTTATTCACATAGTCTTTCACATTATTTCCACTTTTAGCATGCAGGTGAGAGTAACTCATTTGCATGCATAAATCCACTGACACTCACCAGTAAGACCGATTTTGAAGGAACAGTTCTGAGAGCCAGAGATCTTTGGCTCATCCCTGTGGGGGGAACCTTTATGTCATATGATTATTATGTTTTTCAAAGACGTTCTATCAGATGAACCACAAAGGATCTAGGGGTCTGTTAGAGGGGGCTGTTCATTTATACCTTTTTTATTCTCCAGTTAAGCTGTATTCATCAATACATGCACTAAGGCCCAATACTGCATTATTCAACCTTTTGTTTATGTTTCTTACTTGTTTATCCTTCCTTCATAATTGCTGTAATAAAGATTTGAAACATAAAATAGTGTTCAGTTTTGACTTCAAACAGACCTGACTTTGAAATAAATTAGTTAATTAGCTAAATTGATATGTGTAGAATTTTGTTGATGACTTGCATTTGTGACCAAACAGTCGAAGGACTAAGTTAGAGGTTTTGTTTTCTAAAAAGAACGTCCAATGGTTGCCACAACCCATCATTGCTTACCACGTTGGCATGGTTCTCCATGCTGCAGAGAAACCTGGAAACATGCAGGATGCAAAAAAACTTAAAAATATTGTTGCGTGCGTGATTATCTAGCCAATGGTTACACGCACGACCACATAGTGGTTGAAAAGGCTGCGTGATTCAAACTAAAACAACACCCTGGATAACCGCTTTGGCCTGCTGGGATAAGCATGGCTCGATGGCATGTGAACCAAGCCCTTGAGTGTGTCAGGGAGCAGTCAGTCCTGAGACCGTGTACGTAGTGGTGTGTGGCAAACGGCGCGTTGGGGCACGTCCTACTGAGCAGGAAGCGCCTCCAGGGGTAACGGGTGGGACAGACAAGCCTGCAGGCTGAGGCTTGGCACTTTCACACAAGTATGCAAGACGGAGGGAACAGAGACAGTCGGAGTGACATAAAGAATGAAAGTGAGCTAAAGAGAGAGAGAGAGTGAGTAGAGTTATTCTTCCAGGGCGATTAATTATATTCATTACAACTGTGAGTACCAAGCTAATCTGATATTTGTTTTTTTAATTCATGTAACAGATATGACTTCTGCAAGGTCCCTAAAAGAGAGGCATGTCATTGCTATTTAAATGAAGGTATGTAAATAATTTTTTACATTTACATTTAAATGTATCCGATTCGCAAACACTTTTATCCAACCTAACTTAAAACAGAGGAGGAATAGAACTTAGGCATTTTGCTGATACAGGATCTGCTTTCGTTACAAGTGTCATAAAACCAGCAAAATAATCGAAGGAAAATCAAGTCCTAGAAATTGAACATCTGTAAGCACGTAAGGTGCGGAACTGAGATGTCATACACATTACAATAAATATACAATATGCAGTTATTAGCATTAAGATACAGTATAGACAGGAATGAAGTCTAAAGAGTGGTGTGAGATGAGAAGTAACCATTTAGGTCGTTAAAGATAGGTTGTTACTATTCTGCAGTGGTGCGTTTAATGTGCTGGTAGAACTGTTTGATAATTGGGTAGAATCCCATAAATGATGAATAAAATCACTTGGAAACATGATAGTGACAAAGACATCAGAGGAGTTCCAAAAGATGTTTTTCATTTGGATTTTTGAAATGAAGTGTATAAAAGTCTGACTTGATTTAGTCTGACTTGTCTTTACATGCAGGATTGCTTTTGTCCCCTGTGTGTACTCTTCACTGGTAAAGGTCATATAGGGGAAGGAGAGAGAAAAATATGGGGATGAGGTATTGGGCAAATGTACTTTCTTGTCCTAGAGCTCGGAAGATTTTGAATGAATACAAATTAGCAGGAAAGGGCCATTTATAATGGTATACTGCATTATGTATGTAAGGGAAAATGTATTACAATATCTACTTGTTAATAATAACACTTAAAATCACTGATCTTGTATCTATGCTTACTGATTTTCTCATTAGACTAAAATTTGCCTCACCTTTTTCAAAAAAGTCAAAAAAGTGTTAAGCTCATGTTCTGGAGGGCCACAGCACTGTAGAGTCTGGTGTACCTTCCTCTTACACCCTTGGAAGGTTATCTCTGATGGTTTGAGATGTATTAAAGCAGGTAATACTCTAAACTCTGCAATGTTGTGACCCTCTCCCTCAATATTTGGGTCAAGCATTCCTTTACAATGTGCCTATCAGCTGTACCATGTCAGCACATGGTCCTCATATCTTCTCTACTCCTTTGTGACATGTCTCCAAATGAAGATGGCCTCACTAAACATTTCCAGTGTTGGTAACATCAGCAGCCAATACCGCTGCAAGTTTAATGAGGACTACAAGTACATCCTTCTCCCAGTTGGTTATGGGGTGGTGTTCCTGACGGGTGTGGTGCTCAACGCCATCGCGTCATACGGCATGCTGTTCCGCATCAAACGCTGGAAAGCCAGCACCATCTTCATGATGAACCTGACCGCATGTGACACCCTCTACATCCTCACCCTGCCCTTCCTCATCTACTACTATGCTGACAAGAATGACTGGCACTTCGGCGAGATCTTCTGCAAGATCATCCGCTTCCTGTTCTACGCCAACCTCTACGGCAGCATCCTGTTTCTCAGCTGCATCAGCTTCCACCGCTTCCTGGGTGTGTGTTACCCGATGCAGTCCAGGCACTGGGTCAGCACTCGGCGCGCCTGCCTGCTCTCGGTGGCGGTGTGGGCCGTGGTGCTGGCCTTCCAGGCGCCCGTCTTCCACTTCGTCCACACCTCCTTCTCGGGCAGCGAGCGCGTCTGCCACGATACCACGTCCGAGGAGCTGTTCAACGACTTCTGGGCGTACAGTTCGGCCGTGTCTGTCGTTCTCTTCGCCGTGCCCTTCTCCGTTGTGCTGGTCTGCAACGGGCTGATGGCACGGGCTCTCCTGAAGGGCGGAGACGTGGGAGGCTCAACATCGCGGCGCTCCAAGCGTAAGTCGGCGAGGACCGTCGTCCTCGTGATGTTGGCCTTCATGCTCTGCTTTCTACCCTTTCATGTCACACGGGGCCTGTACTACTGGTTCCGGCACCTCAAGGTGAACTGCGGCTTGCTGGAGGCCACCAGCGTGGCCTACAAGGTCATGAGGCCACTGGTCAGCGCCAACAGCTGCATAGACCCCATCCTCTACCTCTCGGCCGGCCAGGGTCTCCGTATCCTAAGCCAGAAGACCAAGAAAATTCGAAGAGCTGAGGAGGGGAAGTGTCTCTCAACTTCACTTTAAGCAGATGGGTGTTATACAGATCAGATAGCATTTGGATTATGAATTAAAAGCACAAGGCTTGGTAAAGAAGCCCTAACTGATAAATAAATTCAATATATAAATACATTACCTTGAACCTGCACTCCGTAGCCACTTTACTGGAACTCCTTATAATTTCTTTAATTTCTTTCATTCTTAATACTGGTGACACAAGTTGGTCTGGACTACTCCACTAATTCCACTGTGAGCACAGCACTTTATGAACACATCCCAGAATAAAGTGGAAAGCAATGAGAGGTTACTCATATTTCTGCGCAACCAAGACTAATTGCTGTAAATAGGATGTGTCTGAATGGTCCATAACTCCTACCTAGGAATATAAATTTTCCCCTCTGCAGAAATGGTCAGCAAGACCCCAGAGTTACTCCCCCGAGAGGAGTAACTCTGGCTGGAAGAGTGGACAAACACTCTTCCTGAAGAGTGAAACAGCTTTAAGATTTACATTCAGGAAATCGATCCTGGGATCCACTTCAGTAATGACTGTGAGACACGAATAAGAGACTGAATTCTGGTAATGAAACAAAAAACAGTAAAAGTATAAAATTAACTGGAACATAGCATTATTTTTTTCTGAAGATTTTGATTGTACAACATTTAAGTTTTTGTGTGCTTATCAAAACAAGCAATTTGCTCTCATGTGTGAACTTATTTAATAAAATACACGATGCAAGAGTTTCAGAAGTATTGCTTACATTGTGCCTGATAGCAGAAGTATTCAGTACTATGTCACCTTATATAAAGTTATACCATTTCTTGCGACAAATCATGTTGAAATAAATTCACCCATGTACAGAAGAACAAAATCTGACCATAGTTTCTGACCTTTATACCATGATATGTCATTTTGCCCTTTTCCAAGGACATGTATACTGGAAAAGGTGATTCTCGTTTCTGGATGATTCTGGACCAAGGCTTTCTAAATCCTAAATGTGTGCATATGCCAAGTCTGAAAACAGAACACCCTCATCTATATTCTCCTCCACTCTCATCCAAATAATGAATCCCCATTGTACCACACCGAGTCATAACTAACAGACTAATCCCAGTTCCTACTCCCTCCAGGTTACCACTGTAAGGCCATATAATAAATCCTTAATTTAATCTGTCTATCATTTAATCTGTTGCTTGTTCCTAATTACCATTTGCTTTTAATTCATTCCTTTCTTATTAATGATTTGATTATTTTTTGTCTTATCACTTATTGTGTTCTTGTTATACTGTCTGGTGTTGAACAGAGGTTGACCAGAGTTGATTTCTCTCAAGGTTTCTTTCTACAGCTATTAAGGATTTTTTCCTTGCCACTGTTACTCACTTGGGATTACTGATTCAGCCATCTGGGATTACTGATTCAGCCATTTGGGATTACTGATTCAGACATCTGTAAACCTGGCTGGTGACGATGCCTGTTTGTAAAAGTGCTATATAAATAAGAAATGAAATGCACTCTGTTTAAGGGTCATTGTTCAGTTTTAAGCACGTTTTACATTTTGAATATCTTTTTACACAGTCACCGTTTTCTTTATTACTTAATTAACACATGTTCTGCCGTTGCCCCATTTGCATGTAATACTTTTTGTTAGCTTTTGTAAAAACAGTAAACAAACAACATCAGTTAACTTACTCTTTATTTATGAGGTACAAATATCAAAGAGCTAACATTATTATTATCATTAGTAGCAGTAGTAGTAGTAGTAATAATAATAAATAAATAAATAAAAGCATAAACAATGCAACAACAATTTATTTGTCACACCAATTTAGTTATTAACATTTTATTTTTAACAAATATATTGAACCCAGAAATGTAAATATAGTAAAATACTGACCTTTTTCCAGGATGAAAAACAAGTACATCAAATGTCATATTTCCAACACACATGTAGATAACAATAACAAAACAGACTTGCAGCACTTTCTGCTACCTTGTGTCTTCAAAATTAAAATAAGGAACAATAAAATATGAAACAGAAGACTGGAAGATTGAGACAATAGGTCATGATTTGTTCGATGTTGGAGTAAAACAGTAATTCATATAATAAACACATTAACGTATTTCATACATTGATGATATGATGTTCACATTGTAGCTCCCAGCACATGTTGTGAATTCAGAAATACTAATATCTGGAGCACCTGGAAATGGAACTCCTGTGGGGTTGCTTAAAGCAGAGAGCCTCAGGATGCCCTGTGTGTGTGATTGTGTTTGTGCGTGTTTTAGAAACACTCCAAGTCTCCCAACAGGTGCGTTTCTCTTCCTATTAGTGTCAGTGGCTCGAGCAGCTTTTAGTTCAGTGTAAACTCACACATTCTACAGTGGCATGCAAAATGAATGATAATAAATGTGCTCTAACCCTGGTCGAGGCGAGAGGTAGATTTGATGCTGCACCATGGATAATTACAGTGTTCTGTCATGTCTGTAATGTTCCTGTACTCAGATGTCAGATTGAGTAAACTGGAATAAAATCCACGAGGACCACAGAAGGCAAGACTGAGTAGAACAAGGTGGTCCTGGAGGGTCAAAACAACTGAATCAGTGTCTGCCCTCAAACACCAAATCAGCATCTGCCCTCATGAACCAGACCTAATTCAGCCCAGAAACTCATTTCTCCAGGAGTTCATGTGCGTGTGTCATAGCAGGGCGATCGCTAACCCTTTTGCTGTGCTGTGGCCCTCCAGGACAGAGGCAGGAAGTCTTCCCCTCAACTCCGAAGCACTCGAAGCACATATCTGCTACACCAGATCACCAGTGAGCATGTAAAACAGGAGTGTTTGATATAATCATAAAATAAATCAACTTGAGGATTTGAGGATTAAGAAGTGACAACCCACACATATACTTGGGGCCGTCGATATGGAGACCATCTTACTCGGGGTCGCTGATATTACCAAGGGTCGTTGGTATGGAGACCGGCTTACTCTCTTGGATCTGAACCACCTAGAACCTGCCAGTCACACATAGGTGGCATCCTAGTTAGGATCTGACATTTACACTTGATGACGGTATCTTCCAGCACTGCCTCATGAAGCTGAGTAACTTTATAGTGTTAATACTTAAACCCTTTAGTGGAAAGTGAGAATGGCAGTCGTTGGGAATCAAGCCCATGCCCAGAGTACTTGAATTTGCAGCATGCCATTAAGGCTGGCCAGACACCTACCATCAGAGTCCAAATAATGTGACATTTTCCTAATCAATGAATTAAACCCTGCTACGGGCATGAGCAATGTCATACTGTGATATCACCACCCATGTCTGTACAATAAAATATCTTAATACATATTGGAAAAAACACCTTGGTTTTTTTGTTGTTTTTTTTACAAACTATGCTATACATATTTACAGTTATTTACACAATTGCTCCAGTGTGAAAATGTGCTGCACCTGTTTAAGGCTGGAAGCTGAAGAGCCAATTCAAACATCTGAAGAGGAAAATGGACTGTGACCTAGTGTTGCCCTGCCTGAGTTGAACTGGCTAAGATTCTATTCAACATTACCCAGAGATTAGCAAGAGATTCTCTATATATTTGGATGCGGGGTGATTCAAAAGATTGAATTCTGTGCTCAGACTCCTCTGTGGAGTTTTCTGGAAGCACACAAGCTCACAGTGGAAGCACACAGCATTAGTTTTCTCCTCTCTATCGACTTATGAGGTCTGGGAGCTTGCTTAATAAATGAAAATAGTTATGTCATAAATTGAAATGGCCGTTTCAAGCCCAGCTTCCCATGGGAGTGAATATTACTACCATCCTGGTTCTGTCTCTGACATCATGGTCCTTTGACGTTGTCCTCAAAATGGTGATGTTGTCTTGGAAGAAATTACTCTTCTTATTCCACTCAGTCGATCATCTATTTGGAGAGAGAAAAAGGGGACAATGAATGAAGATGGGAAACTTTGGACTGAACAATGGAAATTTAGTTACATTCATATTGGGTATTGCACAGCAGGCCTAACTGGGCTCCCAAATTAGCCCTAATTGGACACTTGAGTATTCTTTGAAGGCAATCCAAATGTTAATTCTCACTGGGCTCATTCACTAAATACTTAATAAATAAATCTTATTCATCAAAGAAAAAGGGCTCAGAATCAGCTATGTAGTTATTCCCACCAAACACTAGAGGGCAACAGAAAGCCATTTAGCAGTGGCTGGCTGACTCAGCACATTACTCATCCCCAGAGGAAGAGGCAACTCATACAGAGTGAGATAGGTTGATCCTGAACAGACACAAACCCTCACAACTGCCACAGTGGTTCAACTTAGGTCCAGTATTAACCATTAGACTCACCTACACTGTAAGCAGCTAAAAGACACTGAAACACTAACGGCCTTCTGCAGAGGTGGATTTAATAAGGCACTCATCTGAGATAGGATGTGTGGCTCATAGTGGTGGATGATTATGCTCTAATATTTGTAAGAAGGTGGCAATATCCTGCCCTCCCCCTCAGATTTACATACCTGGTATTCCAACAGTCAACAAAGACACAGGGAGGGAAGCAGAGAGCGGGAAATCCAGGGAAGTAGAACAGTGAGAAAAGAGGAACAGCGTGCTTCAAGTAGAAGGGAAGGAAAGGAATAGTCATAGATAGATAGAGAGAGAGAGAGAGAGAGAGAGAGAGAGAGAGAGAGACAAGAGGGTGATGAGAACAGGAACAATAAGGATAGGAGAGGAAGAGAAGGAGAGAAGAGGAGACAAACAGAGAAAAAGAGAAGTTACTAACAGACTGAGGAGTAGAATATGAGAGGGAATATCTTATAGCAGTGAAAGAATCATGGCTGGTCCTGTTTCGCAGGCAACATGACTCACGTCCTGTCTGCGGCATGAGGTGACGGAGCTTTGGACAGCGAGGTCATGCCCAGGAAGGACACCCCCTCAGCAGGTTGTGCTGTGTGGCAGCACTCGGCTGGCTTCACTGATTTGGAGACCGGCTTACTCTCTTGGATCTGAGCCACCTGGAACCTGTCAATCACACATAGGTGGCATCCTTGTTAGGATCAGGCAGCTACTGTTTTGAGTGTGTGTGTGTGTGTGTTGTGTGTGACCATAGCTATCCCAGATCCCAGACCACTTCCCACATTCTATAAAAAAAATTAAATAGCAGCTTAGCTAGTACAGATTTCATCCAATAGGGTTTCATTTGGCCTGTGACAGTACGCAGCTCTGTTTCTTTAGCATCTATTCTGGTGTATATACGGGCATGTTCTCCAACAGTTCATAAAAAACTCATAATCCAACTCAGTTTTAAGTAGCCAGTTCCTCTGACCTTCCCACAGATAGGATGGTTCCCTCGCTGGGTGATGGGTGCTTCACGGGGGTATGGGACATCTCGAAGAGGGGTGCAGGAGGCAGGAGCAGCTTGGGCCATTTCTTCTGACTGCAGCGGGAGCAGCAGAAGCCTGAGTGGGGGAGCAGGCCATTGATAGTGTGGAGGTGGTGCTGGTTGGTACGCAGCCTGGGCATTGCCTGGAACTGGACAGTGACTGGAAGAGGTGTCCTGACAGAGAGAGAGGGAAGGAGAGAGAGATCAATCTTCATTCTTTAAGGCAAGGAGAGTTCTTGTTAGGGGAATCTGTCATACACGGTCCATAAAACAGAAACAAGAAACCCCCCTCTCCCCCCCATGTGGTGGTTCATTCTTCTTTGTGTGTGGCGGAATATTGTGTCAAAACAATTCTGGAACTGAGAACCAGCAAATACAGCAGATATGTTTTTTTTTTTTTTTACACAGGCAGTGATTAGGACAGCAAAACGTGCTGGTACTTTTCCACTCAGCTTAGTGGAGGAAGCTACATCAGGAAAGCAGCCTGAGCCTCGCAGCTTCTTCATGTGGACTGTCCTGTGGCCCCACCCAGCGAACGAGGACATATTTCAGAACAACAAACTGATAGAAATACCACTGTGTTGATTTCAATGTACTATGTTAAGATGTACCATGTTTGTAAACAAACAAAAAAAAACCCCACATTTTAGGTCACCCCCAAAAAAGATATTTATTTATTTTCCAATAAGTTCAATTATTGATATAGGAATCAGGAAAAATGATACAGTAATCCATCGTCATTACCTCTGTCTGCCTTTTTCCACAGCCAAACGCCCATAACCCATAACCATTCCAAACAGTCATTCCTTACTGACCTTTTGTCTCAAAGTTCTTTCTCAGACTAAAAGCAGGTCTTGAAGACATTGTTACTTTGAGACACTGTGGTTCCCTGCCAATTAGCATAGGTTCTCAGTTTCCATGGTGACTTGTGGCATCACTTTGGTAGTAGATGAAGACATTGAGGGGTATTTCATCAAGTTAACTTGCGATATCAGTAAGAAATTGCTTAATTATGTTGAGGTTTTGGACTGTATTTAACTACTCCTAATATTAGATTTATCCTAATAAATGTGTGTAGCCAAGAATGGACGCTTTGCAGGGATTTTGTGCCAGCAGCATATAAGACGACAGATCATTTACAGAAACACTTCTATCCCAACTTTTAGTACTTATAAAGACTTTAGTACTCATAAAATGCAGTCTAGAAAGCTGAACTTCACATGGGTTCAAGGAAACACAGCTTTTAAACAAATCCTCCTGCAATCTTACCTGTGAAAGGTTAGGCTAGTAATATAACGAAAGTACAACTATGGCCATAAAATAAGACCACATATGTCCACCTGTCCTAATAAGATTAGCGTAACTGAGGTAACTGAGCTTAGGGATACATCTGGCTAGGACTAGGGATTCCACAGAGAAAGAAGAATTTCCATGTGTTAACACCCCAAAGATCAGAATGAAGCTGTAGAATTAAGAACGACAGGAGCTGTGAGCTGCAGAAGGAGAGAACGCTGCAACAGGGCTCGTGGACACAGTGTCCACACTCAGTGTATTTACCTTTGAATGCCAAGGGTCATTATTAGAATTATCTCTAATAATTTTTTGGTAATAGGATCCCACTCAGTACTTCAAACCATTATTTCTTCTGTGCTCTGTGTACCACACGAGGGTGTGTGTTTTCTTAATTAGTCATGTATCAGTGTGTGTGTTTGTGCGCATGTGTTTTCTTAATCTGTCATACTGCAGTGTATGTGTGTGTGCGTGTGTGTTTGTTTTCTTACTTAATTCCATAATAGTGTGTGTGTGTGTGTTCTCTTACATGTTGATTTCCTTTTGCTTCAACTCATATTCCAGTAACATTTCTTCCAAAGCAGCTGCATTTTCTGAAAAAATGCACCAAATGTACCACACACAGACACAGACACACACACACACACACACACAGAGAGAAAGAGAGAGTGAGTGAGAGAGAGAGAGAGAGAGAGAGAGAGAGAGACAGAGAGAGAGAAAGAGAGATGCAGTCACATCCAGCTGTGGTAGTATGAATCTCTGTTCTTCACAGTGCATACATAAGAGGGTTTTAAATACCTGTCTTTTCTGCAATGAGGCGAACCAGGGCGGTGATAGTGTCTTCATTGGTGTTCTCTACAATGTAAGGGCAGGAATCACCTGCACACGCAAACACAAAAAGACTCGGATATTTTAGGCTCACACAGAAAAGCTCTCATCTATTAGAATCTCTAATCTATATTTCGCACTTTTTCTCTTAGTTTCCCTGTCTAAAAGTCACAAGTTGTTATGCTTTGTGCTGCTTGTTATTTTAAACAATTAGACACACATTTTATGATAGAAATGCTAACCATGAGATAGTAAATTATACCACACACACACACAAGCACACACTTGTCTTTTACTGTGTGTCCACAGCACTGTCTGACAAAGCAGCAGTTTCTGCAGTAACCGGAATTTTCCAGAATTGCAGTGTGTGCGTTGTGGGATGGAGGGACAGCACTCTCCCCTAGTTTCTCTCTTCTCTCCTGTAAAACACTTGTACCTATGGTGGCCCCTTTCATTCTAATAGAACCACATCTATTGTCTCACTGTTGGGTTCCAAAGATTCACTGAGTGACTATACATAAACACAAACTGCAGTCATGTATCCATCAGTGTACACTAGCCTGCGCACACTGAAGTGCTGGTATCACTCCGTCCATCACCTCTCTCAGCTCCATTACCTTCTTTTGACTGCCTTTAACCCAATTGCAACCCCCAAACTTCTCCAAAGGCCATTACGAGTCAGAACACCCCGCCCACCTCAACCGTTTTCCCACAGTGCTCCATCAAGCTGGCACACACCAAAACAAACATGGCACCCCGTAGCAACAGCTGGTCTCCAGAGAAGCCAGATGCCCTGCCACTGGAGCAGCTCCACTTTGGGAAATTACACAGCACTCACAGTTGACGGCTAATGTGTTCAACTAACACTCAGAACGCAGACAACACCTGCAACTGCCCAGGCCATGCCAGTGAGCCTCCCCCCTCCCTGCAGGACGTTTCATGCCATGGTCTCTCGCCTCGCACCACGCTTGAAAACGTCCGCTCTTTTATGTTACCACTAAAAAATACACCGTAACCTTCTCTCTCTCTTTCTCGCTCGTCCGCGCCCTCTCTTTACGCCTGGAATAAAAGAGAAGTCACATTGCGTTTCAGAGTCGTCTCTCAGCCCTTCCAGCCAACCACGAGAGGATGAGACTGTACTGGACGAACCCAAGTTCCTTAATAAGGTCTTTAAGGAGAAGCTGACAGGGCCCACGGCCAAAGGCTAACAGAGCGAAACAGCGCAGGGACAATTATCCCAGCAGGCCGACTGAATTATTGAGCAGGAGAAGGACGAGAGGAGCCTCTCGTTGCTCATGGGGACGCTGAGGTGAGCGTTACACTCCCAGCACTATAGTTACCCAAGCAAGGGGAAAAAGGCAGTGTGTGCGAGTGTTCTGTTGAGTCTTTTTCTTGCGTGGGGCATCGGTCAGCATGGCTAAAGTGTCAGAACACAGGACTTGGGAGGCCTTTGAGGCCACAGCATTAGTCTCGTGGCCTTTGCTGGCAGTGATGTCACATCGGGCTTGGAGAGTGCACTGATCTAATGTTCCCGTGCTGGTAGACCTGTAGTTGTGTTCTTTGGCTATCGGCCTGCATGGGATAGGTTTTGTTTAGTGGAGACTTCAACCTCTGTATCTAGTTCAGTTTCAGACTATGTTATAGTAAGAAACTGTTAGAATAAGAGTGTAGAATTTCTAACTTGCTTTTAACTTATGTTACTGTCTTTTAGCAATACTAGATGGGAAAAATAGCTTTTTTCTATGATCAGCTCAGGATCAGTTCAATAATACATTACTAAGACTGATCTTATTACCTGAGATGACCCCTCCTTTTTTGGTTTCTGTTTGGAATCCACTGCAACAGATAAATCCTGTACAATAGATCTTCTTTAATCCTATACAGTAGTGCTTTAATCGTATCTATCTATCTATCTATCTATCTATCTATCTATCTATCTATCTATCTATCTATCTATCTATCTATGTATCTATCT
>JAOXYF010000027.1:13122684-13154642 GCA_028565775.1 Sternarchorhynchus goeldii | reverse complement strand
CTATCTATCTATCTATCTATCTATCTATCTATCTATCTATCTATCTATCTATCTATCTATCTATCTATCTATCTAACAGTTTACTATCAAAACTATCAAAAAACAGAATTCTCCATGCTGGTGATGCTTTTGTGTCTGATACACTTCTACAAGCTCCAGAGTTACAACCACACCACCACCACATCAGTAACTGCTGTAACATCTCAACAACACTATCCCAATAATATCCAGTCAACAGCAGGCCTGTTGTCAGATACCGACATGGCCGTGGTAGAGGTGGACATTTGGTAGTTTTTGTGGTAAATACGGAAAAACAGGAAAAAACATTTCTGAATTTTTCTGTTTCCCAGATCAGCAGTAAACATATCTACGATTTTCAGAAAATGTACATATTTTCCAGTTTTTTAGTAAATTTGTGTGTGTATTCGTACCGTCTTTCTGAGGCGTGTCGTCGAAGGCGATCTCCTTATCGGATGAGCAGGTGTAGCCTTTCTTCTTCAGCAGGTTGCAGATGAAAATTCCCAGCAGTCCCATCACGCAGAAGACTGGCACGAGGGCATACACGGCGTACTCCGCGTACATCTCCTCGGCGGTGTACACGTTAGTGGCGTTGGTCACACCCACTGCAGACCCGTGGGGGGTGTTCCCTCCTACGCTACGCTTCCGGCGCCCGGTGGGCGCTGCGGAGACGAGAGGCAGGGGCGAGAGAGGTAGGATTACAGGAGCGATAGAGCGAGTGAGTACGCTACGGCGGAAAAGTAACAGAACAGATGAGGTGAGTCCCGGAGGGTCCCTAACCAAACACAAATTACAGTAGCTGATAAAAATAGTATAATACTCACTTCTCACACAGGCGTGCAGAGTGGAGGACTCTTGCGTAGTTTCTGTGTGGAACCTGGACAACACAGATAACTGAATGGTTAACTGAATTAGCTACGATGGTTTAAATGACTTCGGTTGAGATGGTTTAGCTTATACAGAGCCTGACGTGGAACACAGAGGACAAACGGAAAGGCCTTCGGGGTTGGGAACTCCAGTCTGGGAACCAACTGCCATGCACAGGTTCAAGTAAGGTTTCCTTGCCCCCAGGGCATGTGATCCAGCTTAGACAGGCCATGGAGATGAATACAGGGAACGTTTGAAACCGAGGAGGGCAGTGGAGGAGGCAGCACCAGGGACCAAGCCGCAGATGTAAATGCAGGAGATGGTGCAGGTGGAGGTAAGCCTTACCCTGGCAGACAAACTCCGCATGCGGCGTTGGAGCTGGACGTGGTGGCTACCAGAGGCCGGCGGTTTAAAGTTTTGCAGTCCGTGCGGGGTCTGCACGGTTCCGGGCCATGGCTGTCCGAGAAGGTGCCTGATGGGCAAGCGCGACACTCTGCCCTCACGTCAGCGCCCCCTATTTCACCGCAGACCTGGACACAGGGCACAAGACAGCGGGTGACATGACATAATGACAAACGGAGTGTAATTACAGCCCTGTGTAGCCTTATAGCATTGGGGTATGCTTGTGAAGGAGAGTGTTTGGGATGTGGGCAAATTATGTGTTTTTAAGAAAACAGGGCGCAGAAATGTGGCATTGGTCTGTCAGGAGTTTTATAACAGGTGGTGCTTTCAGTCATTACCATCAGGAACACAGTGGGTCACAGAGTCAAAGTTATTCAGTACCTCAGGTCACAGTTTTGTTTAGGATGGATAGAACAGGATAGAACTTTACTGCCATTTGCACAGGAGCCAAATAGTTACTTGTATATTGGAATTCTGTTTGCGGTCGTTCCCTGGTTCAGCATAGTTTCAAGTTTACAATAGGAAAAAAGAGAGAAAAGAGAACAATTAAAATATAAGATAAGTAAAGAAAAGAAGACAATGGAATGATATATGCAAGTATACTAAAGGAACCATGTTTTGTTGAAGCCAAAAACATGTCAAAAAAGAAGTACACACACACAAAAAATACATTATGAAAAAGTGCTTGAAACAAGTAAAGTTATCTGCCAATGGGGTGAGAACATTTTGCTCAGAAAGGTCAGGTTTTGCAGGTTCGCCACATAAAGTCCAGAATCAGTTCTTTGGTTTTGTTCATGTTAGGTACAAGATCGCTGTTCTCTCCGTAGACTGTAACCTGGTGAACTGTTTTTCTGTAAGATGACTCGTCCCTCCATTTGCTGATACCCAGAATGGCAATGTCATAACGACAATGATGTTGTTCTGGGAGGAGATGCAGTCATATGTATATTGAGAAGATAAGATTTAAAAGTTGAGGCATCAGCCTTCTGAGGTTCCTGTTCTGACTGCCAGACCTTACTTCCCATTCTCACCACCTATGGTAGAAAGAACAGTGTCCACATACCTGTGGGTGTTGGTACTCCAAGGTCAGCCAGTTTAAAAGGTTTTACTATATTAAACACTGAGCTGTAGTCCAGGGACAGTAAGTATGCATAGATGTTTATTGCTGTACAGGTGTTGGAATGAAGTATGGGATGATACCCAAACCCACCCCATCATCCATTGATCTATTTGGGACGGTATGTAAACTGTAATGGCTCCTTTGTTTCTGGGGCCCCAGAGAATATGGAGAGAAGAACCAGCTTTTCCTGGTACTTCAAGGCAACGGCTGTCAGTGTGACTGGCTTAAAGTCATTTAAAGTATCTATTTGTGGTTTCTTGAGTACTGGCACAATAACAGATGATGCTTTGAAGGTCCGTTTCAAATGTGAGTGAAGTGTTAATAATGTCTGTGTACACCTCTGCTAGCGGTTCAGCCCAAGCCTTAAGTTCTCCTGGTGCCACTCAATCAGGTGCTGTAGCTTTATGGAGGTTCACCTGCTTCAGTGGCCTAAAGAACCTGGAGTGCAGTCTTTTCTGGCTCACAGGGAAACTTTGAATGGGTATCTCAGCTGCACTCATCAAATCTAGCATAAAAACTGTACCTGGGTGTATCTCTCAGTTTTGTTGTATCTCTCATTTTTGTCTCTTATTGTAGTTTGTGATATACTGTGTTCGCTGCCACATTCTTCTCGTGTTAATGTCTCTGAAGCAGGTCTCAGGTTTTTGTGAGTACATCCTTGAACTCCATGATGTCGCCTCACTCGAAAGCTGCTCCCCTTTGCCTGATTTTCCTGCATATATCCGCATTGAACCAGGGATTTTGACTGAGAAATATGCCAACAATGGGTGATGGAATACACATGGAGGCACACCAAAGTCAAAGTCAAAGTGAACTTTATCATTGCCTGTACAACAAGGAGAGCACAGCTGAACGAAATTACGTTTCTCTAGACTCCAGTGTGCAAATATCCAATGTCCACCAGTTGATGTAACTAATAACACAGTGTCTATGTATTCATGTATGTCTACTGTTGCCTACATGTTGCAGCCTCTGATTTGCCCCTGTAGGTCAGTCAGTGCACAGTCAGTCCACCTCCTCGTTGTTCTACCTGTGTCTGGGTTTCAGTTCATGTACTTCTAATGTAGGTAGGCTGTAGAAGGACAGCTGGGTGGTCAGGTTTCCCTAGGTGTGGTTGAGAAACAGCGATGCAGGCTTTCCTTCTATTTCTGTGGCATCATTCCAGGATGTTCCCCCTGGTGGGAAAATTTACAACCTGATAGTTTGGGAAGTTTTTCAAAGAGCCCAATAATTAAAATCTGCCAGCTCGTGTTTAGAGATCACATGGTGCAGTTCTCTGAGTGCATTGTCCTCATTAGTGGAGAGTGGGACATTCACCAGGGGCAAACACTGGGGATATACACCGTACTCAGTATTATGCACTGGAATTCTCTTGGTAAATAAAAATACACTTTAAAGTTACATATTTCAGAACAAGACTGGGACATTACCGCCACGCTGTGCTCCAGGTCTGTTTGCTATCCCTCCCTACCGTGTAGGTCTTATGGCTTTTCACAGCATGGTGGTCGGCTCTGAAGAGTGCGTAGCTGGCTGAGTCAGGGGTCCTCTCCCTGAGCCATGGTTCACAGAAACTTCTCAATTTCCCTCAGGATTAATAAACTATCTATCTGTCTGTCTGTCTGATTTACCCTGTATGTACCTGTAGATGTCCAATTAATTCTCAATGGACCATACATTAGCCAATGTTATAATCAGGGAAGTAATTAGCATTCTTCTGCTGGCTGGGTGTCAGAGCCTCCATTCAACTCCTCTCCACCCTCCCGTGCTTTTTCCTTGGTCTGGGAGCCCTGGGCGATTCCCTGCTGAAACCTTGACCGGCTTTATTCCAACACAGAGTTGTAACTCAAGAAAGGGATAGAAAATTTTAAGGTCAAATTGTCATTTATGGCCAGTTTAACATTACACACACTGAAAGAAAATAAGAACACGAAAAGAAACATAACTACGTAAAGCCTGACCAATCAAACTTTATATCTTAAATGCTACAGAATAAAGATGGATTCCTGGATCACCGTCAGAAGGTGGGCAGTGTGGTTTTGGGCGTGGTTTCTCACTCACCTTAGAGGGCTCCTGTCCAGCAGGACAGTTTAAACACGCACACCCCTCTCCCCGCTGACACGGAGCAGTGAGCGCCCCCCATGGGCCAAGCAGCTGTAGCCAAAAACACAAACAGGACTGGTTACAATGACACGAACACACGCGCACACACATACACGCATACACAAACACACACACAAAAGCCTAAATATTCATTCCAACTTCGAGGACTATCACTCAGTCTGAACTTAACCCAAGTCGTCAAGGCGCCCTCTGAGCCGCTGGATTTTTGACCCTTCTCCATAGACGTAACTTCGCTTTGAGAGTTCTAGAGAAGAAAGCGGTATTGGATTCAATTTAGTTGCCCCTTATATTCGCGTTCCCTTTAATATACCAAGTCCTCGATCATGCGCCTTCACGGAAAAAATAGGTTTTTTAAGTTTACGAAAGGTTTTATGGCCGCGGTTGTCAATTTGTCAAGCTTATTGGCGTTGAACAAGTGGCAGCCCTGTCGTTTAAAACATTAGCCCTATCGAGTAAAAATAATTTGTTTTGTTTTATGTTAGTTGTGCCCACTTGCCTAAAATATAATCCCGAACGTTTTCGCATATACTTCCTACTCCTTTCTGAGAAGTACGTTTCTGGATACCGTCGTATGTATGAATGATTGGGTATATTCGTATGTGTCAGTGAGTGACTGGATGTGTTCGTATGTGTCAGTGAGTGACCTGGATGTGTTCGTATGCGTCAGTGTGTGACTGGATGTGTTCGTATGCGCCAGAGTCTGACTGGATTTGTGGATGTGTCTGAGTGCGTGTCACACACGTTGGCTCAGGGTCTTTCAATAGTTTGGAGATGTAAATAAAACGTCCTTCACGTTCTGCCGTCATGTTCTTCTTTCGTACCGACCTAAATTCCACTTTGACTCTCACAGCTTTTACAGAGATTATATTTGCACGTCTAGAAGCTGGATCAACGCTGGAGTTGATGGTGAGAAGTACGAGAACACATGGAGCCACAGTTCCTGCTGACCAATGTGTCACAGGCCTTGTGATAGAAGAACATTTCAGCTGAGCATGAGGGCGTGGGGAGAGGCTATGAGCTCAGGGAACTCTTCACAGTGGCTGCTTTGTGGCATTAATGGAGACCAGGCTGCACAGGCGATAAGAGATAATAAATAAAGAGAAACAGTGAGAGACAGAGCCTACTGACAAGGGGTGACAGACCGGGGAGCAAGGGGTGGGAGGAGGGAGGGAGAGAGAGAGAGAGAGATAGAGATGGGTCTGCTATTGGACAGAGAGACTATGGGAGAGTATGAGCAGAAGAGTCAGTGAAAGTGGGAATGAAAGAGAGACTGTTCCTGTGCTCTGATCAACTAGTTTATATGTGAAGAAACTTCAGAGAAGAAATCCATCATCAGAGTTTGTACATGTTTCACTGCGGATACATTTCAGAGTGTGTGTTTCACAGTGTGTGTGTGTGTTTTAGAGTGTGTACATGCTTCAGAACACCGTAGACACACATATACACACACTCTGAAACACATATACACACACTCTGAAACACATATACACACACACATTGAAACACATACACACACACATTGAAACACATATACACACACTCTGAAACACATACACACACTCTGAAACACATACACACATTGAAACACATATACACACACTCTGAAACACATATACACACACACACTCTGTAACACATATACACACACACACTCTGTAACACATATACACACACACACATTGAAACACATATACACACACACTCTGAAACACATATACACACCCACACACAAGCATATGCATGTGCAGTCACACTCCTAACAGTGTCTGGGCCAAACATCTCACCATGAGAAAGACAGGAGTGGAGCAGCAAAGGTGGTTCCTCGTCATCCTCGAGGTATGCTTCTTCGAACATAAGATCTGGAAGAGGCCAGCGACACACACGCCATGAGAACACACACACACACACACACACACACACACACACACACACACATGCAGCACAAACAGCCATGCCAGCAAGAGCAGCAGCAAGCAGGATGTCCCAGCCTCAGGTACATAGCACTCACAATTACAGCACTCGCACAAACGGCCTGAGCTGTGGCTTTGCGCGGGTTTTGAAACAAGCTGTGACCCAAGGTGTTATCTGAAGAGGGTGATGTCACCCGGTCCATTATTTTAAGGCTGGCCCTATATTTGGATCTGGCTAAATCGTGTTCAGTGAGGTCACAAAGAACATGTTTGCTAAAAATGACCAAAGGAAAAGGAGGAGTGGCACAAGAGGAGAAGAAAAGAGACGAGGAGAGAAAAAACGAATCACAAACACACACAGACTGTCCCTACCAGCGGCGCCCCATTATTTAGCTTCTGCCTTTCAAACCTCCCGATTCTATCCACCAGACTGGCTCAGACATACATTACAGTCCAAACACAGTGGACGTGTGGCTGATTCACACCCAGCACCCAGCTCTGGAATTACCCCACGTTCATCATGGAACAAAAGTACAACCAAAGCAACAGACAACTGGCGTCGCACTCCTTACTTTATCCCTCTCTGAGCCCTGAGGGGCAGAGACAGAGAGACAAAGACAGAATAAAAGAGAGAGATGCATAAAGAGAGGTGGAAGTGAGAGAGAGAGAGAGAGAGAGATACTCTAATCTTTTAGAGTATGATCTGGAATTAATGGAGGGAAGTCTACTTTATCCCACAACAGGCAGCTTAACACCATTAGAGGCAAAGAGTGTTAAAAACTGGAAAACACACCACTCAAATAACACTCAATATCCACAACATGCACATATACCAATTTCCATGACCACATTAAATATCAAATTTAATTTGACTCATTTAACGTTGCCATTACTAGGATGCTAAGCATGGTAATTAATCGATAATATTTCAATTAAAGTTATACAGAAGGTCATACGACAGCATGTTCTCTAGTTTCAAAAATCATTTGCCAGAAGAAATACAACAATAAAAAAAGAAAGTCTCATTATTGAGCCAGCATTTTACAGGATTTTACAAAGTTCACTTGGATCTGACAATAACAGTGCTGCCTCTTAAAATATGCTATGAAAACACCCTGTTATACCTGAAACAATCCTGTATCACTTACATTGCAACAGAGGTGACCTACACAACCATCCTTTCCCCTAGTAGATGAAGAGAAACCTTCAACGCTCGGAGCAGAAGGGTAACCCTGCACAGGCCGAAGCTCAGCTGCCATTTGGCCAGATTTGGCCTTTGAGTGAACAGAAGAACAAGAGAAGGGAGGTGACGCGAGTGCCATCGGAGAACCCCACTTACCCCAGCGTGATGTTACTCGTGGCCCGTAGCCCTGGTAACGCTTTAAGGATGCTCTGGTCGCCAGGAAGAGCAGGCAGCCGGTGCGTGCAGTGTCAGAACAGTGCACTGTCATCTCCATAACATGAGCTATCATCACTTATAATCGCCACTCAAAACCACAACCCCACCCACACCAAGCTACAGCCCTGCCCATTCCACCAAAATCTCCCTTTTACCTCCTTTCAGCATGGGTCAACATAGGAGAGGAGCTGCTAAACTTTGAGATACATTGCAGTCCAGAGTTTAATACAGATAATTACTCCAATAGAGATAATTAGATCTGTATTGGACATCGCCGATCAATACGGATATTAACTCCAATAAAGATAATTTGATTTGTAATTATTATCATTTTTTTAGCTATAAATAACAAAACAAGCAACCAATGGAGTGTAGTGTAAATTCTGAAGATTTTTGAACATATGTATGTTATTGTCTTCCAGTATTATTCTAAACTAATCTGGAGAGCTGGAGCAGCATCGGTTAGATCAAGAGCCTCCAAACCTGCTGCTAAATTCCTCTAGCCACCCTGCTTTGCCAGGCACTGGTGGGTACCCTTGCCCAACACCCCGGGCTTCAGTCAGCAGTTCCCTCATTTCCAACTTGGATCTGATCCCATCTGATTTGGGGCATGAGATGGGATCAGATCCAAGTTGGAAATGGATCCGATCTGTGCTATGGATGGATCTCCCGTGAGGAGCACAGCTGAGATAGGGCAGGAGATGAACTTGTCTTGTATCCATGACATCCACACAGAGGAGGACAGGTATTCAACCAGAAGCAGGACAACACCAATCACCAGCCCACCCAGACAGAACTTGGAAAGGCGATTCGCTCTCAACACCACAAGCCCATGTCTGAATGAACCCTGCTGCACTGGAGTGGGAGACTGAGCCATTTTTAAAAAAGCTTGTTGCAGAGGACAAATAAAGAAAGTAAAACAACAGATGAGTTTCTGGCTTTGGCAGAGATTGAGAGTCACTCTCTCCACAGCAAATGACAAGGCTTCTGGGAATGTTCGGCAAGCATGCTGTAATTTTAACCGTTTAACTGGCATGATGGAGCACAGAGTGTGTGGTTTGACTTGCAGATTTCAAAAGCTGGGGGATGATCAGCAGTCATTCAGTCTTAAGCCTGACGAGTGGGTACAAATTTAGCCCCTTCATTAAAAAGCTACAATTCTCCAACAAACTGTTATTACAGTTCTCTAAGTTGTGGCTCCCTTGGCTCGCCATCCCAATTCCACTCTGCGGTTTTGAGAGAAATAGATAAAGCAACACACAAATGTGAAACAATCTCCTAGCATGACCTGTTTTGGGAGCTGGTAGGCGAGTTAGCCTGGTAGGTGAGTTAGCTAGCCTCACCTGACCTTTCAAAGTGTGCTCTTTCGGAGTTCTCCCCAAAACAGCCTCCTGCCAACATCCAGCAAGCTCGTAACAAAAAATGTGAGAGTCTAGTGTTTGGCTAGGCAGTCATTTATTCTTAGCCGTACCATGTACCACGTTTTTTGTTTTGTTTTGTTTTATTACCTATTTAATTGTGTCTTGTTTTGGAATTTCTAAGAGAAAGAAGTGGAACCCTGGTCGTGGTGTACTCCAGGACTGAATCAAAACCACTGCACATGTGATTCTTTTCCGTTTTCAGTAATTCAACACCTCTGTCTCCATCCCTGCCCTTATAACAATACATCCACAAAAATAGCGCTGCACTTTAATTGCCAGCCACTGTCATCAAAGCCGAGCATGCTGGGATTGGAACAAGACTGTAGTGCTATGGCGACGGCTACAAGCTACAGTTGTCCATGGTTCCTGGTCTCACATGAGAAGAAAAGGAGTCTAGAAATACCAGGAGGAGGAGGGGGGGAGAAAGGGAGAGGGAACTAGAGGCTATGGGAGGACAGGTGGCTTGAGCCAGTAAGCAATTAGTCTACCTAGCTTCAAAAACCTCTGGCTGCAGTGAGTCTGGAAAATGGGCAAAAGGAAGCAGGGGAAAAGGGTGTGATGTTAGTTGTTTGTAAACAGCTGACATTTGTGTTTATGAGTTAAAGACGGAGAGAGACGCAAAAACAGGATTAGGAGACAAGAACGTTACTTCACTGTGGTTTCTGTCATCTTGAGAAAACAAGACAAAAACCAAGCATTGTCCCACGTGGAATCAACAAGGACTCAAAATAAAGCTTTTGATGTAATACTTTAGCTTCATAGAGTAAGACTTTTATAGTGGTAATTTACTACAGAAGACAAACAATTCCTGAATACTATTTTTACTCAGATATAAATATCAGGGGGGATGGAGGTGACACAACCATTACACAGTCGTGAAGACCTTGGTACTGTAGGCTCTCTCAGATAAACAACCACCTCAGCGATATTTACAGTAATAGGTTTGTACAGGATAATGTTTACGGAGATGTTGTTTACTGAGTAATGTTATATTTCTATCTTCTTACTCTCATGTTTTCTGCAGGGTTTACTAAAGAGGTCCACCACGCCTGACTCAGAGCAGACACGCATGAAGTAAACTGACACAGGATGAAAAGGTGTCGCAGTAAAATTCCACACTGTCATCTGCCATGCTGACATCACCGGCTAGGAGCAGCGGCACACACAATGGCACATGCAGTGACTCCATATGTAGTGTCTCCTCACGCAGTGACTCCGTGCACAGTGGAGTCTAAGAAAGAAAGGATACTGAGTGTGACTCCAAAACGGAATGCTTTGAAAAACCCGTAGAACCAGAAATATGTTATTGCCCTACAATATTACTGGGAACGCCATAGTACATAATTGTAGAGATTCTTACGGGCTTTTGTTGTGAGATGCCCAAACTCCAAACCCTTAAACTTCAAATTCCTTTTCCCAAGCTCGTACTGACAGTTTGGGATGGAGCGCAAATGTTTGGTTAAGGTTTGTAGTTTAGTGTCTCGTGTGTGTTTAGTTCTGGCTGGTTACCCAGCGCTGCGGGCCTGTGTCTGTAATTCCCTTCGGCTCTAGGGACGTCCCACTCACTGATGGATGTTATAGACTGAGCAGGTCTCCTGTCTCTGCATCAGCAGATTTGCAAGTCAGCGGTCGATGCGTGAGCATGTTGTGGATCATGTGACACCCTGCCGCTGTCACCATGGTGTGAAACCTCAACAGGGCCCCAACATGACCATAATTGTCACTCTGGAATGATAATAACTGTCCTTTCCCTAAATACTAGTACTTTTCTATTTATAATACCCTCAGAAATTGTTCCAAGACTTCTTGCCCCCAAAGGAGTCTCCAGGTGTGGACAAAACTGAAGGTGTATTATGAAATGTTACATATCTTATGACAGCTTTGCTCACCAGTTTCTCCTACCCAACAGTACCAGCAAAATCCAAGTCAAGCTGAAGCTACGGGGAAATGCTTTAGAAAGACTGAGACCAGAAAATACACTGAATCGCTGGTGGAGACATGCAGGTGGACAGACTACACCAAGTGGGGGGGGGGGGGGGTTGGACAGACACTCATGTTTTCTTCAGTTGGCCCTGTAGAACAGTAACAAAGGCTCGAATTAAACAACTCATCTCCACATGTTTGGCCCCCCACCTCGGGTCCTAGAGCACTTGCCCAGTGTCATAGGAGAAAGACTCATCCTCGTTCCTCTGAGAGTTGTGATTATGATCAAGATATCCAGCCAAAGCACATGCATGATTTTCATTCCAGAGCCGGTTCTTCCACATACGGAAGGCGAATGACCCGTGCAGAACCCAAACACACAGCACCAGATCTGCGGATGATCTCAGGAACCATTTTGGGACATCATAAAGTGCACACAGAACCCTGTGATCATGGCAACAAGATAACACACACGTGTGTAATGAAAGCATTTATCAGGAGTTGTGCCAGCCAGTTTTTACATGCACATGCTAGTCTTTGTTCAAAGACAATTATGTCTATTAGTCCTGTCCCTGTAGTCTGCGTGCGGTTGAAAGGAGAGAGTCATAATTATATTTTCGATGGGCAGAAGGATCAAAGGGCCGGAACGATAGTGATGTGGAGTTCTGGTGCCTTGGGATGGGCCATGCATAGCAGAGCTGGAAAATTTCAGGAAAATTCGCAGGCCACAAGAAAACACAAGAAAACTCCATACACAATATAGCCACTATATTGTAAAATGTGCATTTGGATAAAACAAAAGCAACAAATATATAAGTAGTCCTCAGTATTTTCAGTACATTTTATTACATTGTTTTTATTTACTTGAGAAATTTTACATTACATTATTTTTCTTTACGTGAGTAAAACTGGAATATTCTGCTTTTTTTCAGACATTAAAAATGTACATTACATTTATGGCATTTGGCTGACGCTTTGATCCAAAGCTACTTACAATTGTGACTGAATACTGCTGAATCTTTCGAGCAGTTGAGGGTTAAGGGCTTTGCTCAGGGGCCCAAAAGTGGTAACTTGGCAGAGGTGTGGTTTGAACCAATAACCTTTGGATTACTAGTCAAGTGCCTTAACCAGTGAGCCACCTCTGCACATGAGCTTCATAAGACATGCTTCCCCCCCACAAGAAATGAGTAAAACTATTTTATGTGGGATGAACCTCTTGCATTTCAACACTGTCGTCATTCAGTGCTGAAACACACGTGAACGGGGTTGCTTCAATCTCTGCATTAATACTATAATAACATTATGCATCTGTGGGAGGAAAAATTCACTGTGCTAACAGTGGCTGCATAGTAAGTTAAATACGCAGCTGTATACTATTCTTAGTACATTGTTTACTGCATTCGAAACCTTGAAGTGCACTGAAAGTGAATGGCTACTCTAATCACCCATACTGCGAACCCTGTCAGTAGCGTCTCTTACGAGGGGGTGTGTCCAGCGGGAAGGGTCACTGTAAGGTAAATTGTATTTGATCGTCGTCCAGATGTACTCAACTCACTTTTCAGTGGAGATTTACAAGACAATTAAAGCTCTGTGAATGATTTGTTAAAATCAACCGTAATGACATGGGATTGGGGTAAATGACGCTTTTCATAGCGTAAGCAGGCTTGAGTGCATCCCCCTATTCTGCAATATATATTATGTATACTGTTAGAAAGCCCGAAAAGCTTTATAGACCGCGCATTTGGCGAGTGTTGTTAATACAAAACAGCCCTTTGTACCTGTCTAATGTGTTTTGTGACGTCCAAGACATATTTTCATTTTAACTATAGGCTTCATTGCCAGTTTACAGTGGTGTGAGAGCCAAGCAGGCACTCTGCCAACACATCTGAGAGCAGTGAATTGAGCAGTTTACGGTAGTTGGGCACCTGACGACCTTTACAGTTGTAGGTTTGGTGTTTGACGCACAAAGAAAAGGCCTACAATGTTACTGCCCATTTACACGAGCGCGTCAGGTCAGACCAGTATACAGCCCGGAAACTATGAATAGCTTAAAGTGTCAGTCAAAAGAGTCATGCACCTATAAAAAGATTTCAGAAGATATACTACGTAGGAATTATGAAGTGTGCTACTCAAACTCTACTCATTTGCACAATGCTCCTTTCCCAAACCTACTAATTACGAGTTACATTAACGTCTCAAATTTACCCGTGGAAGAAATTAAATTATTTGGCCTAAGACAAAAATGCCAAATACCGGCAAATATCAAAGTGGTTAGATAAAGGGTCACTTTGTATGGTTTCAGAATTAATAACGTAGGACCAGACTGTACACATCCTTTATAATTAGTGGTAATTATCGGCACAATACTTGGTCTATAATCTAACGGTTATCGAAGTTTTCTTTATAGACAATGATGTCCGAGTCGCTTCACAGGCTAACCAGCTATCAGTTTCAGACGTGATCTCAAATATCGGCGCATCTCTTACAGCCCATGCCTTTAACTTAAGCAGCGCTAGTATTCGGGAACTTCTAACGAGTACATACAAGGATAATGACCACAAGGACACGCCGCATCCGCATTGTTGCCGAAAGCAACTGCCCAACATCCGCGATGCTCTTAACACTGACATAATATAAAAAGTTTGAAACTTACCTGATTAGTGTGTTTTACTTTAAATTACTGTTAAGAGATCATCATCGCTCTGCATACGGAAGCTTTGTTACGAAAAAACAAGAAAACGACAAAAAGTTGCCGCTTTTTAGCTCCTCTTTGTGGTACAAAATTTAAACGGAGTAGACTGTGGTTAGAGCACACGCTGCTACGTCAATGTGAAACCTGAGCTTTGCTGCCGGATTCCCCCGCCTCTTTTTCCCCTTGCTCACACACAGCTCACGAGTCAATGCGGGAAATGCGCCCTGCCATATTCCGCGCATTCAATGAGTTGCATATGTCAGTTTGGTGAAAAAGCTCATCACTAGCTAGTCATGTTATTACAACTACAGTCATTTTATTTGAAATCCAGTTTGAACCCTTCGTGAATACGCACATCACTAGTAAAGGTAATAACACACTAGAGCTAGACGCATTAACGTTCACAGTGGATATACACACATACATACATACACACACTGTGGCTCCTGAACATCCTCAACGAGCGTTCATGCGTCTAGCTCTAGAGTCTTATTAGCGTTACTAGTGTGTATTCACCAAATAGGATCCAACTAGTGTGTATGTTTATATTTATATATGTCAATTATCCTTAAGGTAAGTAAGTGGGTATGAATTTTCAATCTGTCAATCCAGTACAAAGATGGGAAATCTTACAGAGCCAGTTACCATATTCCACTGCAGGTATGTGATTCATTCGTTTGTAATGTACACCGGTTACCATTGTCTTCTCTGAGACTTTAGAATAATTTATAATCTGACTAAAGCTTCAGGAAATGCTGTCTGACAATAAGGCACCGTGCTGATTCAGTCGAATGACCAAAGGGACTTCCTGGTGTAAAGTGGAAAACGCAGGACGATTTTTACTCATATACGCACTAGTCAAAAAAAACGTCACACACGACATCACAAGGCCTCCGTTGTTCTGTGGCACAACTGGATCCCTGTGCGGAGATGTGTGCTGGCCTCGAGCTCAACGTTCAGAGTACATAAACGCTGGAGTCATTCAAAAACTCCACCCCCACCCAAGCATCCACCAGGCTGGGTTTACTTGGCCATCTTCACGGTGCTAACACAGGCCTCGACACTTGAACTTATCATATAGATCATTCACGTGAAGCAAGTCTAGTATGTTTTCCCCCCTGATTTAGGAAATGTGGAAATTACACACTGATTGAGGAGTATCAAATTATGACGACATGATAAACGTATAGAGGTTACAAATACAATAATAACGTTTTATATTAAATAAGCTAGAATGGTTCACCAAGCACATACTGTTTACGCATCTCAGAAGACTTCTAGGATGTATATCAATCACCATAACACTCAGATCATATGCGAGTATGAAACCTCATTAGAAATATTTGTAAACAAGGCTTTAAATGTTTATTGGAAAACATTTGAATGAACCCACAAACCTGCCAGTGATGAGTGATTTTGTGTGTGTGTGTGTGTGTGTGTGTGTGTGTGTAAAACTGAGGTGAGCATGCATGCCTACACATGCAAACTATAAAATGAATAAAAGTCAGGTTCCAGAGTCTGGCACCAGTAAATTTTGTTTTTAATTGCAAAGAAACCCACATAACCATAAACAAGGAAAGTTGTGAAAAAACTAGGGAGGGTGTAATATGACTTGCAGAGAGGTGAGACCACTCTTCTAAAACACTATATAACTATAGGTGAAATTTGGCAGCCCAGATGTCATGCGCTGAAGGAGGGTGTGAGGGAGGACGAACAAAAACTGCAATAAGTATATAAAAATATGACATCAGATTCATATCAACAATTGTGGACTGTGGGAGCACTATGTACAGAAAAGAAGGTAATACATACCAAAATATTTACAATAAACATCGATGACTTCTTTCACAAAACCAGCTGGAATGCGACTTACTTCCACACTTGAGACGGAGTGGCGGTGGTAGTGGAATACAACAAAAACAAACAAATAAACAACAACAAAAAAGCAGATTTAGTTTGTGTTCATTAACATGCTTTGGACTGTCGAACCGTTTTATGGAAATGGAACTGTCAGAACGTAATCGGTAATCCCTGCCTGAAAGGACGAGGTGGAGGTTTCCGCCCAACTCCACATCCAACTAAATCGTTTCCTCCGTTGTTGGATGTGCTGCTCGTCTGGTGATACGGGACACCGTGCCAGACGTTCTGGGCACAAACATCCTTAAAATGCGGACTATATCAACAACGGGACGCTAAAATAGATTTTGTGAAGATCACTCAATTTCAATAAAGTAATAGTTTTCAGCAGGAAGCCGTATTATTATGTCACCACCATTTTTAAAAAAATGAAATATGTAACTGGATCAAGTATGTTTGTGTATGTAGTGTGTTTGCAAAGGAGTTTTACACACTAAAGGTGTCTGAGTGACAGATGTGGTAAAGCCAGGCTACAGTTAACCACATTCAACTGCCTGACTACAAAAAAGCAAAGAGTTGCCCTGACCACAGCCTGTGGTCACACAGTACGTGCGTATGTGTGTGTGTGTGCTACAACATCTGCACACACACACTTTCACACACAGCTGCACACTTGGAATGAAAGAGGATGCTTGGCCAAACTGTCACTTCACAGTGTTCTGTCAAACTGTCTGTATTGGAGGGCCCTGCGCTCCTGCTAGACAATTCACCCGTCACCATCACATTAAGCGCACACTCGGGGGGGGGGGTGTCTCTTTGTAGAAACAAGCCTGGCCCTCCGACATGACAGAAATGAACCAAGCTTAAATTTTTATGTTGAAAAGACCATTTGCACTGCTGGGAGCTCCTGGCATAGACCAGCCATGATCTACAGAGATGATGTGGACCATGTTAAATGAGGTGTGGAAAATATCTGATCCTTTTTAAAGAGAACGATTAAACTTTTTTTTAAAGCCAAATTTACCTACTGCTGTTAAATGCAGGTTGTGAAAGAAGCTGTTAAAACTGAGTACTTGAAAGACAGTTCAGCAACTGCACTGGCTGGTACACCTGCGGTGGAATGACCTGAGTGAAACCAGGAAGTTACATGAATGTGTCTGAGCTGACGAACATGGCTTCAGTCAGTCAGACAAGAGCTTCCTTAGGGAAGATGCAGTGAGGGGAAATTCGAAACGTTCTCTTCATAAATTAAGTGCTGTAAAACGCGGAACTAAAATCAAAAACATAAATACTGTACACAAAGTCTCTTTATTTAATGCAACAACTGTTTGGAAAGTTGCTGTTGTTCTCTGTATACGAGACAGCCTGAACTCCACTTTAACTCAAGAAAAAGAATAACTAGATAATAAAAGGAATTACGTGATTGTGTGAAGAAGCTCACTGTGATTCTGACAAACTGCCCACTCTCACAGATGGGTTTAGCGAGAGCCTTGCTTTGCGTGTTGTTTGTGTACATGTATGTGTGTGTACATACGATATAGGCTTAATTACGTACCCTATCCTCATATTGCACTTATAGATTAATTTCCTCATATCACGCTCAGCGGATGAGGAAAAGCTCAGCGATCCCGGTGTGAGGGAGCAGTAGTTGATCACACTGGTGCTGAAACTGTTCTCACCGTTCTCTAGAGAAGCGGAGAAGGGTTAGAAGTAAACCCCCCCCCCACCAGAATATCTCCACCTGTCCTCAATCCAGCTCGTCTACTGCTGTCTTCGATCACTTTGCCTTGTACGAGGTAAGTCAGTTTCTACCCTGTATCTCTAGGTACTCTTCTCTGAGGAGAGACAAACTAATCTACTGTCAGTACTTGGTACATTCCATAAACGTCACGTTCTTCTGCTCTTTCTCTCTTAATACAATTCTGTCGAGCTTTGTTTTCTTCTTTTTTTCTCACTCTTTTTTTTTCCATCCTCTGAACGGCGACCATTTCTTCCCCTCCCCGCTCCTACTTCCTTCATGAAACTTCTCTGCACGGTTCTGCGTCTCACCTGTGGGGCTTTTTGCTCAGCGTCAAGCTCAACACTACATGTATATCAGCCCACAAGGAAACACCACAAGGAGAACATGACTCACTTTTTACACCAAGGTACAAAAGTGACAGAGTACAGCTCAACAACTGATCACAAAACGAAACCAAAACAACAAAGCAAACCCGCTGTGGTTTTTTTTTGTTTGTTTGTTTGTTTTTTTTTTTTTTCCAAGTTCCTGGAATTCTCATGCACGTGGATAGCAGGGTTCAGCTTGAGCAGCAAGATGCTTGGAGACTGGCCAGGGGTGAGGTGGGGGGTGGGGGGGGTGGGGTCTCAGAACGAGGAACGTGTGCGACCAGCGGCTGGCATGAAAGGGCGGGGCCCCGTCACAAGAGGCGGGACAGTCTGTGGGGGAGGGGGCGGAGCCTCTCACACACGCCAAAGCAGCAAGTGGTTAGTGCTGTCATCCCGGCCCACCGTCTCACTGCTGTTGGTCAGCCTGAAGTCCTCATAGCCGTCACCACCACTGATGACCAGCAGGTTGGATTTGGCGGGGAGGAGGGTGGAGGCTCGGCGGTGGGCAGAGTCTACTCTCTGCAGGCCTCCGCTGCTGCCGCCGTCCGAGCTGCTCTGAGCCGGGTTCCCTACAACAGATGGAGTTTAGACTAGTAAAGGAACATGACATTCATGTAGGTGCTAAAACTTCTGGCTCCAACTTGAAAATGACAGAATCTGAATTGCTCTTCAGACATGTTTTTTTATATAAACACGTTATATATATATATATATATATATATTATACAAACACATTATAAGAACACCTAAAATAGTCTTAAAAAAATCTCCATTTATTTCCAGCAGTATTCCTTCCCTTGCCTTGCATCAGTTCTCCCAATACTAACATTGTACTTCCATTTCCTGACCTGCAGGGGGCAGTGAGTGCAGCAACACACCTTGCTCTGTCTGGGAGGGGAACGTGACGTCGAAGCCCTCGGGCAGCTCGATGGAGGTGAGGAACCGGACGTGGCCCGTGTGGCCGTGGGCGGAGCCCATGGGGAGGAGGGGCATGCGCAGGGTCGCCGCCCCACCACCGGAAGGGACGGGTGGGACGGGCAGGGTGAGGACCACGCCCGCACTCGTCCCGATCCACAGCACGTCCCGGCAGGCCAGCAAAGCCGTGATGCGCAGACATGCTGCCTTGTGCTGCCGGATGATGGCATCTGAGCCTGAGAGAGATAGAGAGAGAAAGAGATGGAAAGAGACGGAAAGAGAGAGAACGGGGGGGAGAGTGAGAGCCACATAGACAAGAAGAGAGACAGTCACAGACAGGAAGAGAGAAAAGACACAAAGAAATACGGACAGATGAAAGAGAGATGGAGAAAGAGGATGTGATGGATCGCCCTCTCTTTCTCTCTCTACATTTTCTTTCTCTCTCTCCGCCTCCTTTCCTACCTGCTAGCATCTTGTGCACGGCAGGTGCCACGTCCACCTCGGTCAGGCTCTCGTAGGTGGTGGAGTGGTAGAGGCGCACCTGGGCACTGCCCTGCAGGGCGATCCACACCCCCTGACCGTAGCTCACCATAGAGGTGACAGAACGCCCAGGGTCCTGCCCCACCTGGAAGGAGTGCTGGACATGCGCGCGTGCGCGCGCACACACACACACACACACACACACACACACACACACACACACACACACACGGAAAGGGAGAGAAAAAAAAAAGGCTTTTAGTAGGGCTGAAATCCATGTAGCCAAAACCACACTGTAAACACCGAACACACAGGAGCTGCGAGGTGAAATCAAAAACAGCAACTCTTCATGAGAGAAGAAACTCGTTTCTCTTAGTTTGTAAGTTACTTCTACGTCCTGACAGACACCCCGCCAAACTCACAGCTACGCTTGTGCGTGAGGAGCCGTGCGTCAGGTGAACCCCCACTGGTTACCCTGTAGCTTCGGTGGCAGGTCACGAGACCCAAACTAACTTAAACCAGGGCTGGACCAACAACAAAACAGAGCACTCTGAAGACGTACAGCATTAAAAACATTTATATTAAGCTTATATCTTATTTCCTTTCTTCTTAATTTGGATGCAGGCCCTAGTGCATGTGTTCACATTACATTCAGGTATGCGGGTCGTGTAGAATTGTGAACCTGCACAGCTTCACTTTGTCCAGCAGGGGGAAGCATTTCCATGTTTACCTCCTGCGCTAAAGTGCTGGTGTTGAGAATGAGGATCCGGTTCTGACAGCCACACCACAGTTTGCCTGCTACTGGGACCATCTTGGTGACGGGACCGCTTGGGGAACCCAGGCACAACGTCTGGGAACTCTGGGCATCCCAGAAACTACCTGCACGTGTGTGTGTGTGTGTGTGTGAGGGGGCAGCAGAGAGAGTGAGAAAGAAGAATGGCAGTAAGTAAGTAATGATACAAATGTACAATAATAATAATAATAATAATTATAATAATAATATAAACTGCAGTAATAATACATAAGCTCATGCTAATCATCAAGACTGTTTTGTGTTATTACTGCTAAGCTTGGCTTTACCTGCTTCCCTCTGATAAACGATCACTTCGCCATTTGCAAGTGACACAAAGACCTTGTTGTCGAGGTACCTTGAAAAGGGGAGAGAGAGCAGGGAGATGTTACTGTCTGCCCGGTCACCGCGGGTCAGCGGCGGGCATGGCGGGGCCGGGTAGCTTACAGGATGCACAAGATGGCGGCCGAATGCTGCATCTTCATGCTGTTCTTCCTGTTCCTGATGTTGTCTGATGACTGGTACACATGGATGCTGGAAAGATGCAGAGAGAAGGCAGACGTTACAGTTAAATCTCCTCGACGGTGCTGTGAACTTGCACAAAGGGAGGTAGAAGCTCCAAAGAGGACGACTCCACCATCTCCACCACCTGACGTGGTGCCTGGAGACTCCGTGGCCTGTCAGACAGACAGCTGATGTGTTCTCAATCCAGGAGCTTCATTGCAAAGAAAAACCCAAACATCGTGTGAGAGGGTGGGGGAGGAGAGACCCGTGAGTCCATGCGGGTGGAGCCAGGTAAGACGTTTGCGCGGAAATGGGTTGTGGGAGAGTGTGGGAGCAGAGGTGACGCGAGGTCAAGCTTGTTGGAAATAGACAGACAAACGATGCCGCTTCAGACAAAGCAGAGCCGTGCCAGGTTTGAACGTGGCCACCCACCAGCCGTCCTCGGTGCCCAGCCACACGGAGCTCTGGTAGGCCTCGGGGTCCATGCTCAGCAGGTCCTCCAGGCTGGCGCGAGTGAAGGAGCCGCGGCTGGACCGCCGGATGGCGCGCCCGTCCATGGCGTTGTCAGAACGGAGGCCCTGGGGCCCGAAGGCCCCCGCTATGCTGAACTCCTGCTCCTCCTCAGAGCTGGTGGTCTCGGCGGCAACGTCCTTCGAGCCTGCTCCCTCGTCGTCTGGGGGGAGGAATCGACACGTGACAGACATGCGCTTACGGTTACGGCCAGTACATTAACACTCCCCTATAAGAGATGCTCGACCTGCCAGCTCAACCACATCATAACGAAATAAACACAGAACCTAAGAACCTAAATAAACACAGAACCTCAGTTACTGGGAAATAAGCAGCTTACACTTCATAAAGGAGTAATTATTACATTAGGCAGTAATTTACATATATTACATTAAATCATATTAAATAATGACTTAATTAGGTAGTAATTCGATTTTTAATGACATTATTGATTAAGTTCTACAATATTACATTGCAGTTATTAAATTACATTATTACTAATTAAGCTAAATTTCAGATTGCAGTAATGAGTGTGTATCAGGGAGTCGGTGGAGCTCTTTGACTCACTGCCGTAGCTGGAGGAGATGGTGGAGTGTGACGCTTGGCTCTGCAGGGTGGACGAAGGGCTCGGGGAGTCTTCGTCGTCACTGTCGTCACTGTCGAAGGGCACCAGCTCGGACACGAGCGCAGCGTGAGGCTCGCTGAGCTCCAGGGAGGAGCCCGAGATGGAGATGTGGAGTTGGGGCTCGCCGGAGGGGGCGGGGCTGGGCTTGGAGGGGGCGGCGACCGCAACAGAATGGCGTGACTCTGTGTGCTCTCTGTGGCCAATGGACAAAACGCAGTTTAAACGATACTAAAAAGACAACAAATTCAAAAAATAAATAAAAAACCTGACAAATAGACAGATCGGTGGGCCAAGTACAGTAGTAAAACACACAAGGGCATTTCAGACAGTGACTGCATTAAAATCTACACCATCTTCATAATCTCTACCATCAACTCCACTCTAAACTGACCATAACACAGACATGATGTCAAATCAGCTTTTTAGTGCTGAACTAACTAAATCTGAAATCACAGTGTAAAAAAGTCCCACAAATCCATCCAGACTCGGAGAACAAACTCGTGTGAGAGTCTAAAGAACGTTCCGGATGGCCTCACCTGCTCTTGAGGCCCGGCACGGCGGCGATGCAGACGATGCGGGCGGAGCAGACGGCGATGCACGCCTCCACCGTGGGCTCGCGACGGATGTTGAGCAGGCACACCTGGCCCACGTAACCGTCGCTGTTGCACACCCACACCTCGCACGTGTCATCCGGGCAGCTGTGGCTTGGCGAGGCGCATGAGAACTGCATGCCGCTTCGCGTCTTCATGATGGGGATCGCCTTGAGGAACTCTGGGTCCCACTGGTCTTTGTTCATGGCTGTTGGGGGAGTGGGGGCACAACGTCATGCACCGCCACTGTGGCAGTATGGAAAGGAAGAAGAAGAAGAAAAAAGTGCAACGGGGATGACGGCGGACAGATGTAACGGGAAAGACGGTGGATGTAACGGAGGTGACGTTACCCAGCTTCTTCTTGGCCTCCTCGAAGGCCTGCTCGAAGCTGCTGCGTGTGTCCGGGCTGCCGAACTCGAAGACGAAGGACCCCTCGGCGGATGCCGTGGTCAGCTCCAGCTTGGTGGGCAGGAAGGCCATGCTGAAGGCCACAGACTGCTTCTCAGCCAGCTCCCTGTGCACCGATGACATCAAGTCCTTTATCACGTCGTCCAGACTCTGAGAGGGGGGGAGGGGTCGGATGGAGGTTCAGGAAAAAGAAAACCAAAACAGACAATCCAGAGGCAGAAAAGGAGAAAGTGCGTGTATCTAACCTGGTGTGGAAAGCTGAGGGTCTCAGATAGTTTGCTGATTTGGCCAAGGGTGCTGAGGTCCTCATCCAAACGGCTGATGGTTTTCTGGATTGCATCTCTGTTGGTAGCCTGGTTGGCACCTTCAACATGGAAATGAACATGAAAACTTCACCAATAAAGCTTCAGTGAATCTCTCCCAAATCAGCTGATGCAGACTGAAGACTTACCCTTCACTAATTCTATATCCTCCAAGGGAAGTTTCCACAGAAACTTATATTTACTTGAGGTATCAATGACACTAGCGGCGGAGTATCTGAAGTAGGACAAATGGATTAACATAGTTTATGATACTTCACAGATTGGCAGGTCAGTAAGGAAACATAAGGAGAGAACAAATTATAGATATTATATATAAAAGCAATTATAGATAAGCATCCCATCACAGAACACTGAACATGTTAATAAAGATTTCAACATCACATTTTTTGCAGCTGAATTACTGCATTATTAAGAATCATTAAACCCAAACATGAATGCATAAAGTGCAGCAGCAAAGGTTCACTCGAGATTGGAGAATAAGTACTGTGCTTTGCAGTCTGTCCACTAGGGGTCAGCACAGTGCCGCAAGATATCGACACAGGTACTCACAGACTCATTGAGCTCCGGCGTAGAGAGCCTGATTTCCTCTTTAAAGTCGTGCAGATGAGCAGGTCACTGAACAAAAACAGAGAACGGTCCTTCTTCCCACCGACTGTTTTCTACACACAGCATACACAGAGTGAGAGAGTGAAAGAGACAGAGAGACAGAGAGAGACACGGAGAGAAAGAGATCAAGAGGTTGAAAGGATGTTTTTGTTTTTTTTTCGCCTATTCAATTGTTCCTGTCAAAAGTTTAACTTGATTGAAGGATTGGCCGCCTCTTACCGCCTCCATTACCATTTCCTGTCGCAGGAACTTCCTCTGAGGATGCAGGATCTGAGAGGAAATGACATCATTCTATTACATGCTACATCACCTGTACATATGCATAAAATGTCTAGTATTTGTACTGTGAAAGCTGTGACTAGATTAATAAATCTATGATTCAAGTAACGAAATTTCTGATTTTAACAGAATACATTTTAAGAATGTATTAAATGCATGGTTTTTTTTGTTTTTTTTAACCAAACCATCTAACCCTAACCTTAACATATTTATTTAAACCATTGTGTTTACAAAGTCTCTTTTTTGTGCATCTTTGTCATGGTTTAATAGGAAAACACTGTTTTTGTGTTTTGGCTGCATTAGTGGTTACAGTCCAGAAGTGCAGAAGTATCCAGTCCACAATAAAACACCAGAATAATGGAAAAGATGAAAGGTGAGCATGTGTTAGGGTATGACCTATGACTCCTATGTTATTTCAGTCAAGGTACATTGTTTACATGTTGCAACACAGCCAACACACTAAGAAAAGACTGTCTGGACAGATAAGAAAATTTAGCAGGTAAACTTGAAATTAAAACACCTACTGCAGTAAACAGCATGACAGCTCGTTCTGGCATTTTAGAATGATGCGCTTTCTGAAGGCTATGTTTACCCTCATCCACACTAGATAACCAAAGGTGCTTGGACAGAATGACCCACTTTGGAGAGTAGATTTGAAAAGATGCGTTTCAGCAGCGGAAAACACTGTTTTTGTGCAGACGAATGGGCAAACAATGAAAACAGAAGCGTTTCACAGTTTACCATCGTTAACCAATGTTCTACTCCTAAAGGCCTTCCCTGTGTGTATTTTACATACTGTTTGTGTGCGTGTTGTGTGCTCAACTACCTCTGTGTGTTCATTACATGCTCCACTACATGAATGTCTTACGCTCTCCACTCTGTGTGTGTGTGTGTGTGCCGCTCCCTCTAAGTGTGTCTTACATGTTAAACTCCCTCTATGTGTGTGTGTCTTACATGTTAAACTCCCTCTATGTGTGTGTGTCTTACATGTTAAACTCCCTCTATGTGTGTGTGTGTGTGTATATCTTATGTGCTCCACTCCCTCTATGTATCTGTGTATACATGTGTGTGTATATCTTATGTGCTCCACTCCCTCTATGTATCTGTGTATACATGTGTGTGTATATCTTATGTGCTCCACTCCCTCTATGTATCTGTGTATACATGTGTGTGTATATCTTACGTGCTCCACTCCCTCTATGTATCTGTGTATACATGTGTGTGTATATCTTACGTGCTCCACTCCCTCTATGTGGGCCTCGATCTCCTGCATGACGCGCGTCTCACGCTCCACCTCCTCAGCATTTCGCCGGCCCTTATTAATCCTCTCAGCCAAGCTCTTTATGTTCTTCTGAGCGTCCAGCAGAAAGGAGTGGTCTGGGTGGTCTTCTGGAGTGTGTTTCAGAAGATCCTGACACACAAGCAAACAAAAATGAAGCGCTAACTTATCAAATTCTTACTACTGATTTAGAATTACAAGCAGAGAGACTGGAGGTGAGGATGGGTGGAGAGACGGGAGAAGAGACCGGGGAGAGATTCATCCAGCTACTCACTTTGACCAGCAGCTCATAGCGTGGGATGCGCTGAACAGGTTTGATCATCAGATCACCTAGAGCCTGCTTCTCCTTATTCTCCCGCATGCTGTGCTGTAATGCGGGGAGAAAAAACAATGGGCAAAGAATTACATGTTGCTCTTCCTGAAGACACCAGTTAAAGGTTAAATATCAACAACCTTGCTACGCTTTTCTGTTCACTGGAGAGACTGCCACTAGGGGGCAGCAAAACTCCTCTGATGGAGTGTCGCAGAACCAGCTTTTGTTTGGAGTCATTATTTTATCATCTCCAATACATGTTTAATATTTTAAATGAAGGAGACATGGAGAGAGAAAAAAAGCAATGGAAAAACATAAGGGAAACAGCAAATTATCTCTGTTAAAGCCTCCAGTTCATCTTCCAAACCAGCCACTATTTTTTTTTTACAGGATGGCAGCATTCATAGAGTAAAAAAATGTGTAACATTTCCTGCAAAAAGGACATGTAATTTTATATCATTGCTGAATCTCCAGAAAACATTTTTTAGCACGTTCCTTTCCCCCTGAGAATCCCAGCGGAAAAGTCTGCCTTCAAGAGCACCAGTGGTGTGCACGCGCGCGCGCGCACACACACACACACACACACACACACACACACACACACACACACACACACACAGTGTGAAAGATTTACCTCTAAAAACTTCATAAATGCAGGCTTGGCTTCTTTGGCAACCCTCACTGCGTCTTTGGCGTTCAAGAAGTTATCAATATACGCTGAATAAATATTGGCCAGCACTTCTTTGGAGAACTGTAAAAAGGAGACAGAATGATAAGCAACAGAGTAAGCCATGCCTCAAACTACATTTCCCAGGGTTCCATATGAGCAGACTCATTCATTTCCTCTACAGGGGAAGTCCCTAATGTTACACTTGTATATTTACTTTCCTATGGGTTTCAACCTCCAATGTAAATCTATCACACTTCGTCTGGACCTCTGAAGACAAGAATGTGATGGAGATTCTTAGCAGTAAAGCCCTAGCAGGATTAGAACAGGATTAGAACCAAAACTCGGCTGGACAGAAGATCTCCTGGTTATGTGGAGAAGGTTAGTGTGAGCCGGCTGATGATGGAGACCCCAAACAAACTCCTGGATCAACTGCTGGTAAATGTATGTATGTACATTAAACCAAAATTAAAAGAAAAACCAAAAGAGGTTAACTGGAAATGTCTAGGAAAGGACTTCTACATCCACATACAAATAAAATATTTTTACAACAAACTCAGTTTTAAGCAAGTCTGCACAGAAAAAGTGTAGAAAACAGAGGAGAAGAGAGTTGAGGCATGACATGTATTATAGAATGGTTCTTCACGCAGTGGAAATGTCCACCACGTAGTAGTGTGTGGAACTACTGCAGAACCTGCAGAAAGTCCAGCACCCCATAGGTTCTCAGCTTCTCTTTGGCATGTTCACCTCTGGAGGAGGGCGTTGCTGAACACACATCTTCCTCACACCATCCTCTTGCTTGATAACTGGTGCGTTTCGGCATATCCTGACCACAGTTCCACAGCGCTCACACTCTCACATGCCTGCTGTGGCCAACGCTGGCCGCATATTCACTCTCACACACACTGGGCCGCGTCTTTTAAAGTCCTACACAATGGGGATGGCATCCCATCCACGGCCCGGTTGGAACAACGGGAATAACCAGCAGAGCACGAACAACAATTACAGTAATAACAAACTGTAATTAGCTAATGGACCACACACACACACACACACACACACACACACACACACACACACAGATCATAAAGACTGCTCTTAGGTCTTTTATGATCTTCTATATGTCTGCATTAGCAGAACTGAGGGTTTTCGCAAGACTGAGAGGAGATGATGCCCCACATCAAGGTGACGGAGATGAAAGACCCCTGCTGAGATTCTCCACATTCCTCCACAATATAGACATGGAGGTAAAGAAGAGTGAGACAGATCGAAAAAAAGAAAAAGAAATAGCTTTTTCCTTTGTCCGTTCTGTGATCCACACGTGCATGCAGTTCACGGAACAGTCCACGGAACAGTTCACGGAACAGTCCACACGTGCACACAATGCCTAAAACACCAAGCGGGGCAATTTATGTGCTTTCCAAATATATATTCACAAAGATGAATCTGGCAAGTCTCAACAGATTCCCAGTTGCTCTTATGTTCAGTGCCAACTCCCTGCAGCCTTCACTGAGAGAACAAAGTGGTGGACATTACTGCAGACAGTGAGTCACGCACTACACCTGTCTCACTGACATTACTGCAGACAGTGAGTCACGCACTACACCCGTCTCACTGATATTACTGCAGACAAGAGTCACGCACTGCTCCTGTCTCACTGAAAGCTTCTTGGGAAGCTACAGGCAGAGACACTGGGGCCTTCAAAGGTGCGAGACAGGACGAGCAAGTTGGGTATGAGAGGGAGAGATGAATGCAACCAGCTGCCTGTGCTTTCCTGCTTCTGTTGGTCCCCATAAGGGGAGCAGGGACACTTGTGGGACCAGTGGGCCCTGTCCCCGACAGGCCATCATGAATTACTAATGAGAAACCCATCAACCCTTGGACTTAACGACAGGCAGCAAACAGGCAGGAACAGGACGGCAGCAAACGGGACGCCAACCTGGCCGTTCCTCCGACGTGCTGCTGGCCAGGGGCGCACAGATTCTGATTACACTCATAATCAGAGTTGCTTAATTAGTGCCTAACGATCCTCACCACTGAGGGACAGTCAGAGCGTGCTCTGACTGATGACCTCATCAATAATGGAGATAGGCTCTTTTTGAGAAAACAGAATTAAATCAACCCCCCCCATTTTTGGCAGTTTTAACAAGAGATAAATGACTTCACCAAAGGCTTTTTCTAAACTTAGAGGAAAAACATTTTTTAATGAACCTGGCAGGATGAACGGCTAATTTAACAAGCCCTAATCCCATTCAACAAGGAAACATGCTGGAGTCAGAACTGTAAACAACCTCCAGCGGACAATAAACAAAACCATGAGGTTGAAGGTGAAGCTGCGTGGGCCCAGCCGGCCGACGTTGAAACCTTCTCCAGAGGCAGCTCTGTGGAGAGAGGAGGAGGACACTCACCGACTGCACGAGTAGTTGGCCCACGATCTGGCGGTCGTGCCATTCACTGACACAACTGAGCACCTGCTCCAGGAAATGCTCATGATGTTCCAGGATCTCTGGGATCTGGTAGAACATCTCGTCCACCAGAGACGGGTCGCAGAGGGGCGAGTTCTCCGGCTGCTTCAGGGGCTTCATGTAACCCTGTGGGGCGAGTTTGGATGAGGCTCAACATTTTAAACCCAGCATTGAGTCTGGGGCGATTCAGTCAGGTGTGCTGGGAGTGTGTAAAATATTCAGAGGGTCTGGAGCTGCTTCTGCGCCCACACTGTGAAACCCGAACAAAAGAACAGACCAGTAAGCATTTCACCATTTAATGGTTCATTTCAACGTTTAGCCACATGGCCAAACTTGAACACAAAAGCGGGAAAAGTAGAAAGTCTCGACAAAAAGTCTCGTAAAGCCTGTGCTTCTGCAGGGAATAGCAAGTTGTGTTATGCAGTTATGCAACATACACAAGTTTGTGTACATGTGCATGTTCCTTGTAATGAGCACGGGTGTTTGTGCATGTGCTCCATGATCCGGACAGGCTCTGATTAAAGGAAATGCCTCCCTCCCCTCATGGGAATTGATGACACCCATCAGACTCTCTCTCTCTCTCTCTCTTCCAGAGTAAACTAAACAAATCCATGCCAGTTCTTTTTCACTGGCCTTTGCCAAGGGGCAGTTTGAATGTTTGCCCGAGTCACATGACCTCCATTCAGTGTTTATGGAAACTGCTGTTGAAGGAGCACTCCTGATTTAGCTGGGAAGAGAATCACAGTGGGTGTGTAAAAGGCTGCTGGCACTGCCGTTTCACTGTCATCTCACCGCCATCTCACTGAAATCTCACTGCCATCTCACCGAAATCTCACCGCCATCTCACCGCCGTTTCACTGTCATCTCACCGAAATCTCACCGCCATCTCACCGCCGTTTCACTGTCATCTCACCGAAATCTCACCGCCATCTCACTGTCATCTCACCGAAATCTCACCACCACCTCATTGCTACGTCGGCTTGGCCAGTTCTCACAGTGTTCCGCTGCAGAATCCCCACCCCCACCTTGTAGCCATGGCGACACTCCTGCGGCCAATCCGTTCACCGTAACAGGCGGCAGTATTTCTTTATATCGTTCTTTCCCTTTTTTTTTGGCCTGTTTTGCTCTTTGTTTGTCTGTTCTTTCTTTCATTTTTTTCTATTCCTTTCTTTCTCCCCATGTTCTTTCTCATGCCTTTAAAGAACTACAATGGGTGAAGCAATCTGTGTGCTCTGGGCTACCGAGCTGGTCTGACACATTCTGAACATTTTACACACCCCCATCCACCCACCCAACACACCCTCCCACACACACCCCACACACAGACTCATCTCCGCAAGCTTGACTGGAGTGCACCAACTTCACTAAAAATGTGTGTGTGTCAGTGGGCAACACTGGAGAGAGGAGAGTAAAGTGTGATTGATTTTGACATGTTAGACAGGTGTACCTGGATCAGGGTGCGGAGAGAGTCCACATAAGACTGTTCAGTGTCCAGGAGAGTCATCATGACATGTCTTCTCATGTCCTGCAGAGGAACACAGTACATTGAGACATCACACATCTCAGACCCCTTCCACAAGCACACACACACACACACGCACAGATGTAGATAATCACACAACCATGCGTATGTGTGCTCACACCCACACATACAGACCTACATTGCCATCTACCAATAAATCCATATATTCCCAAAGAAGTGGGTGCATACACAGCCTAAACCTCATAGTCATGTAGGGAATTCCTTACATCTGTCTCTATCTCCATCTCAGCCTCTCACACAATCACAAACACACACAACCCACAAATAAAGACATTATAATGATGCGAACTGGCTTTAATCAAAATAAGAGTTTCCTGTTTACTTGGCTATATCGGCACACGGAGCCAAATATCTGTCCACTTCCTAGAGGGATGAGATGTACTGGAGTGTGGCCCAGAGAGCAGGAGTAACCACAGAAGATCAGGCTTCCCCAGTCTCTCTCTCTCTCTCTCTCTCTCTCTCACACACACACACACACACCCCCACACCCCCACACACACACACCATTTCCAGGATCTTTATAGACATTTATATGGTATATCTGTGAGCTGTGCAGGACTAGAGTTTCAATAATGGACAGGCAGTTGCTAGAAGAAGCTAGAATGAGAGAAACAGGTAAAGCTGGGGGGAGAAATAGAAAAGGAGAGAGAAAGAGAAAGATGAACTGCGAGAGAGAGAGAGAGTGTGTGGTCAAGCAAAAGTGTATCTGGGAGGCATGAATGCTCTGTTGGTGGGTTAAGGTCATGCCCATGTGTTGTAACACAGCTATAACACAATCTAGGAGAGGACAGGTGTAGCCAACTTGACGTTTGACACTTTGTGAAAACACTTCCCACGCGTCATGGCCACAGCCGACGCGCTCCACGCCCTCACCCTCAACGAAGGCCCCCTTCCCAACCTGTCTCGTTCCACCCTCCGACCATGTGGATTACATTGATCTGGAGGGTGGAGGTGGGAAGAGAGGGGGCGGGGTGGAGCTGCCATACAGGGACGAGCGGTGAATATTTTGAGTGAATGTTTCGAGTTATTTCAGCACACAGGAGGGCACACAAACAGCACATGGCCAGGGCCTGGCTATAAACATCACAGGCATGCACACACATGCATGCACACAAACGTGCACACTCTTCTATTAGGGAGCTTTTACCTGCACATTCTGAACTTTGCCCTAAATTATAACATTCTACAATGGTATACGCCCAGTAGACCCAGCTGGGATGTGTGTGTGTGTGTGTGTGTGTGTGTGTGTGTGGTTATAACAGATGGCTCTGGATAATTCTGAGATTGCCTAAAGACAAAAATTTAAGTGACATTTCTAGTCTGGATGTTGAAAGGTTCCTATCCTTATACGCTCTTTCTTACGGTACATAGGTTTATATACTGAGAACACACACAAGCGCACACACACACACGCGCCCACACGAGTGCACCCACACACACGCACGCACACTTGAGGCATAGATGCCTGAAGAAGCTTTATTATTTATGCATACATTATACATATTGCTCCCTACGTAATATGGGACTTAATTACAAAGCAGTTATATTAGTCAGAAGCGTATTCCAAATAGCTTTCTGGGAAAGTGTAGAGCCGTGTGACCAAGAGACAAATGAGTGGGTGTTGCACGTTCATGTACCAACCCTGGATTAACAGCACCAAGGGACAAATGAGTGGGTGTTACACGTTCATGTACCAACCCTGGATTAACAGTGTCTCGTGCTTCAAACCTGGTTGGAGTGTCTAAAACGAGACAGAGTGAAACGAAATCTAAAGAGGGAAAATGGCTCTTTCTGAAAAGAGAGAAAGAAAAACAAATATTTGGGG
>JAOXYF010000027.1:13064218-13086691 GCA_028565775.1 Sternarchorhynchus goeldii | reverse complement strand
CACACACACACACACACACACACACACACACACACACACACACACACACACACACACACACACACACACACGTCTTCCAAGTTTTCCTCAGGGTGATTTATCTCTCCAATGTAGCCTAATATAGTCCAGCACACCACTACAGCAGGCTTCGTCTAACAGAAACAAACGTGAGAACTGTGCAAAACAACTCAGCTCACTTTAGTCGAAACACTTCAGTGGCTGTTTCAGTTTAAACCACCTCCCTACATCAGATATTCTCCGTGCCAACAACGTCAATAAAAGAAATTAACAGGCTTGCTTAAGCACACACATCCATTCCATAAACTGTACACCAACATATTAAATGTTTAAAAAAAGAACATAGAGTGAATGAACCGTCACCTACCACTCGTGGTTTGGTTTTAGGAGGGGTGGGGGTCCTCTCTTCACAGGACTTTCTCTGCAGTTGAGGGTCACTGGAGCTGATTGGTTCTGCAGGAACAGACTGGACATCCTCGACGACGGCTCCACCACAAGTTGCAGGGCTATCTGAAGTCCCTTCAGATGGATTCAAGGTCATATACTGTTCTGTCACATCCTCCAGGGAAGGCGTTCCTTCCCCTTGGCTGTGTTGAGGGAACTGTGTGGGATCCGGGGTCTTGAAGGTGCCCGCTCGTTGGTCTTGGGTGGCGTTGGTGGGCATGATGGGCACAAATGTAGCTGGTTCACTGGTATGACGCACATGTTTGGGCCTGATTTTAGGTGGAGGGAGTTCAGGGAGGATGGACATGGATTTGTTCAGACCATCTTCAACGGCCTGGGCCTCCTCCTCCTCCAGCTCCTCCCCATCACCGCAGGACGGCTGATGCAGGACTCTGTGCGTACGTTTCTTATAGTTGCGTCGACTTATGCAAGGAGTTAACACCTGGGCCAACGTAGGGTCAAAGGGCAAGCTAGACTCTTCATCATCCATCTTAGAACTGCCACTGCGGTCCAGATGGGAGGGCAACAGGTGCTCTGACTGGGACCGAGCCCTCTTACTGGAATATGGCTGCTTTGGCTCTTTGCTCAGCTCCCAGAGCTTATCTCTTTGTTCGGACAAAATTGGCTCACTGCTAGAAGGTGGGATGGTCTGTTCCAGCTCATTAATAGGCTCGTTTGAATGCTTCTGAACCTCAGGTGCCTGGGGGGCCAGTTCTCCTCGCCTGCTGGGGTCGCTGAAGCTCTTCTTCTTCACTGTTTTTCCATTCGCCTTCTCATCGATCAGCCGGTCCATGGCGCCAGGTTCATGCACGATGCTGTGGATCACAGTGCTGTAGTCTCGCAGGATGTCGCTGCACATCGAGAGGTCACTGGCCGCGCTGCAGGTGCACTCGGACAGGTCTGCCACAGACGAGTCCACACCCATACCCGCCTTGGAGTTCAGGGAGAGCGAACCGAGCAAGTTGCTGTCCACAGAGAAACTGCTGCCACTGTCCTCAGTCACAGGACGGTGCCGGTGTGGCATGGGATCGCTGAGGGAACGGTACGACGACTCATTGTTCGACTCCCCGTTACTTCCATTGCTGGCGTCGGAGCTGTTGTTTCCGGCTGTGGAGAACTTCCTCCGTCTCCGGAGAGCAGTGGGAGTAGGCGGAGCCTCTAAAGCCACCTGATTTACATTTTTACTGATGCTTACATCTCCTATGGCCACTGCCTCATATTCCGTTCTTACAGAGGGAGCTCGACTGGAGAGAGACTTCTCCGATGTCAAGCCAGCCGACTGTTCTTCATACAGTCCAGACTGAGTCCAAGCAGTGAGCGTTTGGCCGAGCAGGTCTGTGCTGGAAATCGGCCCTCTGGATGAGCTTACCTCCGGCTCAGTGACAATTCCTTCATCTGTCAGACTGGACTCATGGCCAGAGAGTTCATCCAGTGACTTATCACAGAACACATTCTCCTCAGAATTTCTCCTTGGTAAGCATTTTCCACTTTCTCCACCATCTGTCTGTTCTTTGTAACCAGCACTTGCAATCTTTCCATCCTTAATCTCTTGTTCCTTCATCTTATCTGATTCTTTACCATCTTCCTCATTGCCAATATTCTCTTTTCTTTTGAAATGTACATCATCGTCATCATCATCCTCCACCTTGCCAGCACTCATCTGACAAATATCTCTTATTACCTGTCTTGCTTCTTGAACGTAGCGCTCCTGGAGTGGGGTTGGCATTGGCTCTTCATAACCATAGACTCCTCTGCAATCATCACTCTCCACCTCCCTGTCAAATACCACAGTCTGCTCTCCATCCCCTTCACAGTCCAGTCTCTGTTCGGAGGAACTTCTCATAGCTGACCCGCTCCCGGGACAGCGCTTCCCCAACGGTGCATCCGAGTACGTAAAAGACTTGGCCCTCCTCAAAGTGGCAGTGAGGTCCTTGAGCGAAGGCCGTCTAGACGGGAGCCCTGGAGTTCTTGGACCCACTCTGTATGTAGCTGATGTGCCCTGAACACCCTGCAAGCTGGATTTCGAGTCTTCCTCTCCATCTCGCCCTTTCCTCTTCATCCTCAGCTCTGATAAATCTGTCTTCAGGTAGCTTAGCAGTGACAGGGTCTCTGAGGCAATATCAGGATTTGACATCGATATCCTCTCCGTATCTTTGTTATTAATGACAGAGCTGTGACATGCTTTGGTTTCTGAGGTGTCAGAGACACGTTCTCTTGAATTTAAGCTAGGTACTAGCCTGGGCCGAACGTGAACAGGGGCACGAGAAAAATTGTCTCCGTGGCCAAAACTGGGCCAGCGGTACATAGTGGCATTACCATGATAAGTCTTGCTTAGAACCGAAGAAGAGGATGGGGAATTGCATGGCTGACCCTCTTCCTTTAGAGTCTCAGTGCTGGAGTATCTGCTGCTACTCCGTGACCCCAAAGGACTGGAAAGAAATGAGGGGATAGTTACCTTTGACACCCGAGACACAAGCGGGGCAGAGCCAGCGCCGTTTTGTCCTTCAGACCCTTTATACATGCGCTTATAGCTGTCTTGAACCAGGAAAGAACTTTGAACTGGATGTCCTCGTTCCCGCATCTGCCAGGCCCTAGACCGTAAGCCCTCAAGCCCGTGACTGTCCGTCTGGGAATCGCAGGACTGCTGGTGACATTCAGGACGCTCCATCGTCACAGGCTGCCCGTCGCTGTCGTCCGACTCCCCATCATCTCTGTTGCAGCAGGTTTTCTTCTTTTTCCTCAAGGAGCGGCGGCGGACGTCCCTGCCGTGGTGAGCTAGCCGCGCAGGACCGTCTTCCTCGCTTCCCGAGGACCGCCGCAACGGCTTGGCCCACACGCCATGCTTGTTCCGGTAAAAGTGCGCGCTGGTTCCTCCGCTGCTGCGCTTCCTGCCCGCCTGTCCGCCAGCACCGTTTTCCTCTTCCCCGGAGCTCAGCCTCCCGTGAGCACTGGCTGCGTCTACCGAAGGACCCGGCTGAGGTTGCGAGGAGCTATGCGAGGAATGCAAACTGTCTGGCGGCTGCGTCGCTCTCTGCCTCCCTCCCTGCAGCTGCTCACGGGAGGTGCTCAAGCAGGATCCGGCTGGCTGAGCGATGGAGCTACTGCGAGGTGGGGGCGTCGGGGGACAGGGCCGGAAGTCACCGTCCGGTCTACCACTCCAGCTCCCAACTCCCACTCTGTTACTTCCCTTGCTCTCGATTCCTGAATCCGGAGATTGCCTTCTGTTCATGCTAAGATCACCATCGTAAGAAGTCTTTTCAGTGCTAAAAGCAGAGTCAGTGTTCTCTGTGTGGTTTAGGGAATCTACAGACAGTCTGGCAGCGTCATGGTCTGAGCTGTTTGCGTCCCGCCCTGATCTCCTTGGCTGCAGCGGTCCGTCACGTTTGTCTTTTGCGCTGAGGGAATGGTCAAGGTGGTGGTCAGCTGATTTCGAGTCATCTGTATCTGACGTTGACCTGGGCTGCTTTCGGTGACCTTCCCCAAACAGCCTGCGTATTTTTGTAACACTTGGCCAGGTCGAGTCAATGTGAATAGTTTCACCGTGGGAGGAGCGATAGCTGCGATGAGACTTATATGTTGAAACCCCTAAGACAAAAACATCATCTTCTGAATTTAGAGTATCACTGCTACAGTTGACAGAACTATCAATAATTTCAGAATAGCTGCTCTTACCTGTGCTTGGGGGACCTACAGTATTTTGAACCCTCCGTCTTTGACCCTTGTCTGAATCAGAGCCAGATACAGATTCTTGAGCTGAATTAAACTTATGCTCCGTAAATTTGTCAGCTGTGAGCGCTAATGGATCTTTGTTCTGATCAGATAAGCATCCAGTGTCCTGTAATGAATCATCTGTATTTCGAGTCCCCAGTAAAGTTGTAGATTTAAGAAGCCCAGTGCTCACGTCTGCAGTTGTGCTCCGCGTAGACAGTGTGTTCGGTCTGAACTTTTCTGAGAGCAGTCGGACCGAGGGTGAAATCGTATGAGGGAAGCCTTTCTTTAGCTCTGCGGTTGAGAGGCTGGCTGCTGAGATTTTGGAAACTTTTCTTGACACAGTAACGCTATGCGTATCCGAGGGCTGCGTATTTTCGACTGCTGTCTCTGCAGCCTGAGGGGGAAGGGCTTTGCTTTCTAAATCCTCTGATTTGTGGTGTTGATCCTCGGCTCCGGAACGACTATTATTTAGCTTCCAGCTTTCTAGCTTTTTGAAAGAGACACTCCGATAAACACTCTCTTTGCTGTCCGTCTCCTTCTCTGCCATTGTGTCTGTCCTCCCTCTTTTGTGTATTTTCCTACTTTTTTAGTTCATTGATAAATGCTCCAGTTTTTTTCTTCGTGGTTACTTACGCCAAGAAAACTTCCACAATGTCCCCATTTAACTACAAGCTACTGGCGCTGCTTTCGAAAAAGAGGGGCAAACCCGCATAAAACAGCGTAAACTGTGTTCGAAACAAATAAATAGGTAAAGACTAACTTATCCGACAGTAGCATGAGAGAAAATTGCGTCCTGACCTTTCGGCATGTTTTCTTCCTCGATACCATTTAATTCCCATCCATGAAGGTAGAAAGGGCTCAAAGATTGACCAGAAAGATTCTTCCAACTTGTTCAACTTTGCAGACACACTATCAAGTTTTGATTCACATACATTATCCAGAGTATATCCCATTTCGGAAGCCGACTGTCTTTCTTTCAACGCATCCTTTGTTACAACATTGTCCTAGTGCGGTCAGTTTTATTTTGACATAATTAAGGTTTCGGTGACTTATGTCTTTTTACATGCAAATGTTTGGTTAGAGTGAGGGCGGGACTAAACATGGAAAGGGTAGTCAAAGCCCCTGGGGTATAGGGGGGTGGGGGTAATGCTTTTCCTTTCTGATGTGAGAACGCAGATATTACAGAGCGTATCATCATACTGACGAGTAAACATTAGAGGGGTGCTCACTTTGAGAGTTTATGTAATGAAAAGTTACTTTAAAAGGAATCAAATTTCTATTATTGTTAACTTCGGTTTGTATTTAATCTGTACACTTCGTGTTTCTTCAGTCCGAGTTGTAATTACTGCAAAGTGTAGATATTGTGTAGATATTTTATTTCTAGAGTTTAGTTTAGTTGGTTGCGCTCTCGTGTGGAAGTATTTCCATGGTGTTTCTTAGCAGTATGTGTTGATAATCAGACCCATATCGAAGAAAAACATACATAGTCACAATTGTTTTTTTTACTTTTATTTCTGTCTAATACTTCATAGGCATACAAAGTTTATAAAACTACGATTGAACAAATGAGTAAAGAAAACAAGTAATAGTAAACATTATGTCAAGACACAGGCCTAAAACAAACAGCAAACAAATACTTGGTTTAAACACATAATAACTACATTTCTTCTAGCTCTACATTCTTATATTCTTCTAGCTCTACGTGCATTTATCATTTTATGTACGCGTGTGCACACACGCACGTATACACACACGTACGGCATGCACGGACACACACACACACACCTTTAGTTTCACAATTTTGCAAAGGCATACACAGATCAGCTTTACACATAAATGTCACATTCTTGCAGACTGAGAAAGGAAATTCCCAAATGTCACAATAAACTTGGTGGTCAAATGGAGCAGCACTTACACTTCTACATTACACTGTGTATTCATTACTTTACATATTACTTTTCCAGAACTGCACGGCTCTCATACACACATGTATGGATTTGCTACTCTAACAGAAGCATTAGTTCTATGACCTCACACATTGTGGCCACTAATCTTTTACTAAAATAAGAGATGTCTTTAACAGAGTTTATTTTTATTACCTGCTGTTTTGGATAATACATTTCATATGTCCTGTTTTTTGAACTAACATATTTTGAGCTAACGTATTTTATGACATGTACATTAGTTACCAAACTAACGTCAGAATCTTCAGTCTAGAGTGCACCAACAGATACTTGCTCAAAACAAAGTGCAATTTACGATGCCCACATTAAACAGGCTGAGTAACGTACCATGTCTTCGTGGAAACACTAGTTTAGAGATTTAGTATGCATCTCGCCATACAGTCTGCATACTTGTTGCAACTTCATCCATGCAGTTGTATTTTCTCATGATATAAATATCTCCCTTAAACAGAGCTTGGGAAACCACTTCTGTGGTCTCTGGAACTGTGCTCTGCGCATAAATACTTGCCCTTTAAATGGATGCGAGTCGGAAGCAGCTAACCGCTTTTTACTGTACTGAGAAATAACAGCTGCGATGCTGCCAGAACCTAAAGCTTGCTTAGTAAGCCGCGCCATCTAGTGGCTGAAAACGGTCAATAGCCAAACTAGTATTCTTTACATTTCCTGCCAATGCCCCTATACCCTGTACTCTACTTTTAAGTTATAATGTAGCAAATAAATGGTGTCGAGTATCCACAGTGTAACTTCATATAAGTGTATACTTATATATGTACACATATATAAGTGTAACTTCATCGTTTATTCATACTTTTACATTTAATTGTAAGCAAAGTTTACAATATATCCAATGAGCTTCTGTATTACTAAGTCAATTTATTAAATAAGTTACACACAGCATCTTATTTATATAGCATTTTTAGCATGTCCAGAAGCTTGCAAGGTCATACATTCGAAGGAAAACCAAGCTAAAATCTCCCTAAGATGGCACGCACAAGAAATGTTCGAAATCAGCCCCCCACCTAAAAAAATGGCTCTCTGACATTTACTCTAATAGCCTTTAAAACGTGCGTTCTGTCAGAGCTATTCCTCTGCACTGCTGCTCCTCACAACATCACAGTACTCTGGCTATCTGCACCTCTTATGTATTTTTGCTCTGTAGTAAGTTTGTATCCGACTGCTTCTGTAAAACCACACTGAGTCTGAGAAAGGTGCATTATTGGTATTATTGCATGTAACTTCTTCATAAACATGGCCCTGTGCAAGCTGAGGGGAGCCTTGTCTCTCTCTCTCTCTCTCTCTCTCTCATCTCTCTCACGAGTCTCTCTCCCGGCTCTTGGATGTGGCAATCCTGAGCAGCATGCTGCGTGTGTTGTTCCTGAACTTGGCCTGCGTGAAGTAGAACAGGATGGGGTCCAGCACGCTGTTCATGCTAGCAAAGGGCCTGGTGCTCTTGTAAACCACCGACAGGAAGTTCCTCAGTTCGCACGGCGCGTCGGGCCTCGTCCGCACCAGCAGGTACAGCGTCTTGGTCACGTGGAAGGGCAGGAAGCTGACGGCAAACACCAGCACCACGATGGCGATCATGCGCACGGCCTTGCCCCGCCTCCGCGCGGCCACCTCGCCGCATCGGGCGCCTCCGGGTCTGCAGAGCTCACGCGTCATCCTGCAGTACAGGCCCACGATGGTCAGGAAGGGCAAGGCGAAGCCCAGGCAGGTGAGCGCGACCCCGTAGGGGAAGTACTGGGCCGAGCGCTCGGGCGTGCTGAGGTCGTAGCACACGGTGCGGTTGCGCTGCGTTCCCGTGGCGGCGAACTCGAAGGTTGGGGCGCAGAGCAGCGCCACGGCCAGCCAGACGCAGCCGCACACCACCCACGCCTGCCGCCGCCCGCCCCGCTTGGGCCACTGCGCCATCGGGTGGCAGATACCCAGGTATCGCTGGCCGCTGATGCAGGTGAGGAAGAGGATGCTGCCGTGAAGGTTGCCGTAGAACTGGAACCGCACCAGGCGGCAGGCAAACTCGCCGAACGGCCAGTAGTCCTGGCTGGCGTAGTTGTAAATGAGCAGTGGCAGGGAACACACGTACAGGAAGTCAGCCACGGCCAGGTTGAGCATGTAGATGGTGCTGCGCGTGAGAGGCCGGCGTCTGGCCCAGACACGCAGGATGACAGCAGCGTTGAGCACGAGGCCCAGGACGAAGACCACGCTGTAGACGCTGGGGAGGAGGTAGCGCTTGAAGTCCTCTTTGTAGGTACAGGTGGGCAGAACAGCGGCAGAAGAGATGTTGTCCATCTGACCAGACCCCACTTCACATTCTGATACACAGAGGAGGAAGAAACAGAGAACATGCTGTATACATGCTGAATCACAGGGAAACAATACAATTTTTAATTTTTTTTTGCACACAAAAGGTGTTCCACATTGTAAGTTGTCTTTTGATGAGGTAGCAAACAAAAACCATTAGGACTGAGATCCTAAGTGTAGTATTGCATTTAGGTATAATCAATTATTCTAATAATACATATAATAAATCATAATAGCAACCACCTAGCAAAAACATAGCAACCACCTGGAACTCCATAGCAACCTCCTGGGATACCATAGCAACCACCTAGCAACAACATAGTAACTGCCTTGAACTCTATAGCAACCACTTAACAGTTGCATAGCAGTCACTTCTGATACAGCAGCAATGAACAACCCCCTTGCATACTTGGAACTCCACAGCAACTACTTTGTGACACTCTAGCAACCACCTGGGATACCAAAGCAGCCCCTTAGCAACAAGAAGATATACCATAACAAGCACTTAACAACACCTAGCAAGAACATAGTGATCACCTAGGATACCATAGTGAACACCTAGCAATTGTATTGTACGGTCAGCATATAATTGTACAAATATTAAATACAGTCAATATCTAGGTTAATATCTAGGCATGCATTCTATATAGACTTTCATGTTACTATTGTCCACATCGATATGATTTATGATCCATACATACTGTACCTCTGAAGCTCAGAACTGTTCAAAGGGATATCCGTCTACGTGCTCGTGTGTGTGTGTGTGTGTGTGTGTGTGTGTGTGTATACGTGTATGTATTTGGAAATATGCAAAGTGTGCAGAGAAATGTGAAGGTTCTTGATTGCTTCCTGTCAATACCACAGCATAATTATATGAGATCTGTGACCCAAAGAGGAAGATGAGGCCTCGGGGAATAGCATTCAAAATACATACTCAAAATATATCTGAATAAAAGATAGAAAATTGAAAAAAAACCCCCAATCTTTTTATAGCTAATGGTTGACAGGAGTTGGAGCTTTTCAATATTCGTACGTACCACTAGAGGGCGCTGCAGTAACATTTGTTAAGCATTTTTTCAGGGAGGAAACACCGTTTATGGTTGCTGATCAGTCAACCTGACCTAGAGGCCAATTCCTAAACTCTCACATTTTTTCTCCTTGTCTCGCAAACAAGAAGAGAGAAAGAGGAGAAGACTGAGAGCTAACTGCAAACCTGACTACAGGAACGCAAGATTTTTAATGCCAAGACTTCTTGACATTGAGAATTTAAGTATTCCTTTGAAGATACATATAGTAATCCAACACATTCATTCTACAATTCACTCTGGGCTTAAACTAACCACCCTCAACCACCCACTTCATTTCTGGAAATTTCTTTTGATATGAGCATCTGCCAAAGGCTCTAGGTGTAATGCAAATTAGATGCACTTACAGGTGCATTTATACATGTACAGTTCAAACCCTCTTACCAGGCCTCTTTGGTCAGTGACTACAAAGCCACTGCTAAACACACAAACGTTAGAAACAAGTCATTGTGTAGAGTAGTGTCACTGGTACAGACAGCGATGTTGCAATGTTGCTGGAGTTTTTACACATAACAGTGTCTCTGCTGCATTCAGAGCAGTCTGCCAAACCAAAAAATATCCAGCCAACAGACACTGGTCAGACAGACAATGATTACTGATGAAGTGTCAGACCACAGCCAACACAAACTGCATTTCACATAAGTGCATAAATAAGCTCTAGTTAGTTCAAAATACAGCAGCCAGAGTTACTACTAAAACTAAAATATTTGATTGTATCACTCCGATCTTAGGTACAGAACTCCTGGTTCACAATAATCTGCCACATCTGCTTAAAATAAAAGGTGCAGGTTCTTTATTAGTGCCTTGAATAAGGAGGAGACAGAACGCTTTGTAAGGGCAGGTGGGCAGATGTTACTGCAGCGCCTTCTAGTGGTAAGTACAAACATTGCAAGAACAACAACAGCTGAATCACAGGAACACAGTACAGTTTTTTTGCTTTTTAAAGGTGTTCCATATCATAAGCTGTACAAGGTAGCAAACAAAAACTCTTAGGATGGAGATGTATCAATCAGCTAATTAACAGCTTCAGCTATTTAAATCCACTCCCAAGTACTTGCTGATTGCTTATGCGTTAAGCCAGTGCAGTAATTGTGATTAGCCAACACAACAGGATAATGGTTACAGACATGAATCACAACCAGCCAAACACACCCTAATTGCTGCTGTGTGTTTAGCCAATGCCTGCCATCACAGCTGAGTATTCGCTGGCCGCATTTGCCTGTTTCACGTGTGTGTGGAGTGTTTGTATTCCAACAGGCAGAGGTGGAGAGTGTAGATTTAGAAAGTTGTGTTTAGGTTTGGAAACTTTTGCTTCCACTACTTGCTAAATGCTTCATGTATAATCAATTATTATAATAATACCTATAATAATAAATGATCATAGCAAAAAATTAGTAACCACATGGAAGTCCATAGCAACCTCCTGCTTAGATCAAATGGTTCAGGCTTTTTATTAGAGCCTTGAATAAATCATGGGGCAGAGCCTTTTCCTACAAAACACACACACTATGGAACAGTGTTCCTGCCAATGTCTGGGACGCAAGTCCCGTCTCAGTATTTAAGGCTAGGCCGAAAACCTATTTGTATCGTCAGGCTTTATGTTATTACCTCTCTTAATACCTCTTAGATAATGATGTAGATCTGGGCGTTCATTGGCCTTGAGAGTTATGGTAAACTGGGAGGTCATGATGCTGTCACTTCACCTGTTTTGTCATTAAACTTTGCGGACTGAACGTGGTGGAGTGCTGCTGTTCCAGGGAGCCTCATGCTTATGGTTCCTTCTGGTTGTGTCCTTTTAACAATGCTACCATAGCTAGAATTAACAAAGTCCATCCCTGAACACTATAGATTCCTAATTTACACCTTAGTATATGAGCATGCCTAATAATCTCTCCTCTCTTTCTGCTGAGGATAGATTCTGCTTTCATCCCTTCCTGGTGTGATGTAGTTGCTGAGCCTCAACACATCTTAGCTTCTGTGGCTCCTTTATCTGGGCAAACATTCCTGTGCCAGATGTTTTTTCGGATATACCTCCATCAAATCTAGTCTAGGACTTCAAGAAACCCAGAACTTATCTCCTCACATAACTTATTTTTGTTCCCTATTTGTTATTTTATTGTGGTGCACAGTGCTGGCCAGAGAAGGTGCCCCCCCCCCCCCCAGTCTTGGTTCCTCTCAAGCTTCACGGTACGCTGGGCGCCCAGCACCAGGGACTCGCCCACTCCAGTGCATACACCCTTTCTCAGTTCACCATCACCAGTGTACTGAACACACCCGTCACTTCTGGCTCTGACACCTCCCACTCTTCACTATATTTAAGCCCACAGGTTCTGCTCGTCGTGGCTGCACATTCACCTCAGCACTCAGGAACACTCAAGAGACGCATCTGGCACGAACCCTGTGTGCTTCTTCACCAGCGTCCAAGAGACGCTTCCCCTGCTTTGCCTTGTTAATATTTTTTGCCTTTGAACTGTTGGCACTACAGTGCTTCAGTCTATCCTACAGTGCTTCAGTCTATCCTATGCTGGTTCAGTCTATCCTATAGTGCTTCAGTCTATCCTATAGTGCTTCAATCTACCCTACAGTGCTTCAGCCTATCCTACAGTGCTTCAGTCTATCGTATACTGGTTCAGTCTATCCTATAGTGTGTCATGGAAAATAAAGCTCCTTTCACCACACCCCCACCTTCCGCTCCCTTACTGCCGCTGTCACATAAAGATTCTCCCTCATGTTTTCAGGGAGTTTTTCCTTGACACTGTCACCCTTGGCTTTGAAGTATTATAAAAATACATTTCAATTGATTTTGGACTCTACAAATTGTTTCTAAAAGTACATGTTCCTAAAAAATTGGCTAATGAATATATAAACTCAGAGCTGCTTTTTTTTTATGGTAGGGGAAACGTTCCTTATATGGAAACTGAGAGGGTTGCTTATGTAATCATCATGCATGGCTGTAATAATTAAAGGATGCATTTTCCTCTCATGGTATTCACCAAGGCCTCACTGAAGTACGTCGCATTACTTCATGTCCTCATTACATTTTCTGCTGTCAGTTCGCAGCTGTGATAGTGTCTCATAGAAGTGAAAGACAGTGTGGTGTCATATGCAACTTAACAACCAGCTGCACCCCATCACAAAAGTGACATTTTTAGTGATTATTTTTAGAAAATTCATCCAACCCCTTATTTGAACAGAGTGGATACTATAAGAGACCACAATATTGTAGATGATGTAGGAATAGTGAAAGGAAATATTTTGCAATTATATAGTTGTCACTGTACTGGAATTACTCACTACTTGTATACCAGGCTGTTCCATTCAAGCTGATTTTAAGTCCCACTTTTGACAAAGGCATAAAATACTAAAATAACATAAAAGATACTTGCATCTTGGGTAACAATGGAGATTATCTTCAAACAAAGGCGATCATTTTCACAACACATAATGCGTATCCCAATATCCGGTTTTTCTGAGGTGTACATATTTTCTGAGGTGTACCAGCTCTCATCTTTCACGCAGGTGGTCAGTGTTCTAGAAGTACTGATGATATGAGTAACTCATGGAACGTTCAGAAAAGTGTAATTAGACAACACGTTAACTAACAACACCATACGATGTTGTTATCGTTAACATGTTATCGTATGTTATCGCATGTTAAATAACAACACCATACGATGTTGTTATCGTTGACATGTTATCGTATGTTATCGCATGTTAACTAACACCACCATACGATTATATCAACCACCATTACTACGTCCACCAGTGTCACCGACTTGATTATTATTAATCCATAACCGCTGTTTTGTTTCTCCTGGCACAAACAGCGATATACTAGTACACATGTGCAGAGGCAGAAACACTAATGAAACTCTGTGACTGACAAGCGAGAGGCCGTAATAGTTACTGGGCAGCCATTTATCACGGACTGCAGACTACAAGTGTATCTGGGCTACGAGCCTTGATCAAGTGTCACCTTGGAATCAACAAGTGGGTGTCCACTCTGTGCCAGCTCCTTAAAGGGGTCATGCCTGTTACAGCTTACTTCTCTCTCTCTTTTTGCATATGTGTGGACAAGTGTTTCAGGTGTTTAAGGGATCGGTCTAACCTCCTCTGTATCATTCTGCATGTGTGTGGATGTGTTCAGTTCTTAAAGTGGTCATTACCGTAACACTAGAAATCTCTCTTTCTTTCTGTTTGTGTATGGATGTGTGTTGAGCTTTTTGGTTGCACAAGTAATGATGGTAATTTAAATTAAGATGGTAATACAGTAAAAGGCACTGAAATACTCAACATGCAAATATACTGGGGGGGATTGGATATCAGGTGCATTTCTCTATTTATGCCTTGGGTAACAGTGAACTTGGAATATGAATGTCTGGAGGAACTGACATGTATGTGTGTGTGTTGCATGTGTATGTGTGAGAGTATAAGAGTACCGGAGCGTGACCAGTGTGCAGCACGCCATATTTCGACAGGTGGGAGATGAGGCTTTGCAGCAGATGACATGTCTGAAGATAGCTCTCACACACACACACACACACACACTTTGGGTATCTCACACATTTGCAGTGTGCTCCTGTGAGTTTATTATAGACTTAACCCAGTGTGGCCCACAGTACAAGCTCTGCTCAGTAGAAAGTGTGTGCAGACAGACCTCCCCTTCCTGTACTGTACAACACCATGTCCTTCAGGTCCTTGTGTTTGTAATTAGAGCCAAAGTAACAGGTCCTTTGTTTAAAGAGCAATAACTTACATTAGCAACATGTCACAGCAATAATTCTTATTAAAAAAGATTTTGTAACATTAGTTTAATAGACAATGATGATCAATCTTCTATTGCTCACTGTAAGTTGTTATTTCTCAAAGATGCACAGGTTAAAGTGAATTGATGGGACCACAAGATGTATAACACACATCACACCTTGGCTCAGTCAGGAACTAGATCATACACAGATACATAAAAATCATAAATACATAAAGAGTGCAGAAATACATAACTATTTCCATGTTTTCTCCTTTTCATATTATCAGGGGACTTGCAGCTTCAAATAAACCCTCAGGGGCATTGGACTGTGGGACAGTATGCACTACAGACACACACACACACACACACACACACACACACACACACACACACACACACAGAGGCACACTTGCACACATACTCTCCAACCCATCCACCAACACAAATACTTTTGGGAAATGCAGAAATTCTGTTAAGACTACTTTGACCTACAAAACTGATAATAGCTTCATATGATCATCTATTTACAGAAAAAAAAAACCTAGCTGGTTGTATACTTCTACAAAATACAACTGACAAAAATGGTACAACGTGCTTGGCTGGTTTGATGTTTGAATTTCATTAGGACATGCGTCCTTCATAAGGAATGTTGATATACTGTACACAATCATGTTATTGTTTCTCCATTATTTACAACCGTTTTCTTCCAGAGAATGTCTTTATTTACTAGTTTCTCTGAACTGTTTTCTTTGCCTGTGAAAGAGAAAAAGCTACAAGTGTTACAACACGTCATGACTCACTGGATATTCTATCACCTGCATGGATGTCAACGCAGAGGTTTCACCTGTTGATTCAGTACTTTCCCATTGTGAGTTCTGCTGTCTGACAGACGTTCATAACTTGGCATTCATAACTGAATACATTTTTAAAAGTGTTTCATTGCCAAGTGATTAGAGGGGAAAGCATAAGCAAAGGCTGTAAGACAGTGATAATGTGAGCTGTTTAGATTTATCTCTGTATGTCCTCAACGCAACACTGAGCTGTAATATTCAAAATGAACTATTTAACTAATTCACTACTGCTCACTGACGAGACAATTACCAACACATGCCAATGGGGGAAAAAAACTACATTTAGATGTTTTAAAGATATTAAGAAGATGACTGTTCACTGTATCATAACTAGTCTTGAACTAGAACAGAATAACATGACTCGTGAAACGAGTGAAGTTCTGGCGTTTGGTTTTGGTGCGGAACACCAAGAATTTCAGTACCCATTTGGCTGCCCCTATGGAACTGCAGGCACCAATGTTCGCAGTATTTGAAATGGTGATCGCAGAAAGCATTCACTGTATTCATTTATAATCTCATGGGCTCCTTAATGAAAACACATCAAGTTCGACTGGAGTCTGTTTTCAGAAAGCTTTAAAAGCTGTGTGCATCACAGCGGTCCAGATGTCAAAACTGTTTCTGAATTCACAATACCGCGTGATGTGTTAAATCAACAAAAAGTCAGTTTTTCTAAATATGTAATATCCACAATCGCTTTAATAGAATACTGAGCTGGTCTGTATTATAAACCTAAAGTTAAACGAAAAAGAGACGCAGTGCAAGTTGAGCAGAAAATGTTTTATTTTTTACCAAATGACTTCCTGCTGTCTGGAATGTAACGTTCTTGTCTTTACTACATTGTCTAACAGACAAGAAGAGTACTGAAGGGTGAACAAATACCACAGGCTCGACCCAATTATATCTTTTTTGTTTTAATTTGACAGTTTCTATTCGATTTATATATTTTGGCACGATACAGTGGAAGTCACGTGTTCTACCACAAACGCCAAATCTTCGAGAAAGTAAAAAAAAGGACAACATCTGTAGATTTTGTGTGTTAGTCATTTTTAAAAGAGCTAATTATACTGAGATAGACCATACGTGAGTTGCCCTAGGGCGTCATTTCTAAAATTATGGGTTATATCATGTTTTAGATTAGTCAGCAATTTACTCTTAACGTAAAACATAAGTTGCCCTGGAACAGTTCATGTATTTGTTAAAATATCCCATCGAAAAGGGAGTAACGCAAACATCTGACACCGATCAACATATTTTGAAAGAACTTACCTTGTAATTGACGAAGTTTTGCCTTTCCTCTTACTTCTAAAAAGTGCGCAAAACAGGTGCTTCGTTAGAGCTACCGCAAAGCGTCGCGCTGTCGTTCAGTTCTCAAGGTATTCCATCCATTCAATTCAAAAGAAAAGCATAAACTGAATGTTTTCTCTGTAAATATCATTCGTTTTAAGCGCCCTGCGTAACAATTTATAGCGATATTGCAGCCTCTCCTGCTCAAGCTTCTGGTCTAAAGTGTTCTTCTGTTGACCGCTCGACCATCCAAACGCAAACCGCGTATCATCACGAACTGGTTAAGTGAATCGGTGAGATTGCACGGCAAAAGCAAAAGGTTTGTTCACAGCCATGTAAATTGGTGAGCAACGTTAACATAACCATATACGTCAGCTTCCCTCTGTGCTGTTACATTTTTCCTTAGTAGGCTCGATGCGCACAACTTCATACATAATATTGACCAGAGTGGGTTGGCTTTTATTTTCATAGTTCGCGTACAAAAACTCCCACACAGCTAATCTATACTAGCATTTCCCCCTCAAGTAAAGGCGACAGAGAACAAGTTACAACAAACACCGCGGAATGAAAACTATTTTGAGAACCGTGACGTTGTTTACAGGGAGTCAACACTGGCCTATGTAAACTTTACAGACACGTCTGGAGCACTATTCAATATTCTAGATCAGACCCGAGTCTACAGGGGTCAAATGTACGTATTACAGCGCAATTGTAAGCAATTCATTATTTTGAATAGACAGATACCAGAGGCCTGGAGCATATTTTATCTATCAGAAAATCTGTTGTGCACATATGCTGTCTGTGGGTTTTTAATGAAAAAGTTTTTTTTTAAATATTTGCTTCTGATGTTTGCTTCTAATCCCCCCTAAGAGACCCATGATAGTATTTTATTGATCTGCAAAGCTTGTGCTGAAAATAAAATGATATATAGCATAATGGGATTCCTATCAGACATAAGTTTCCAAAAATGGTATGTGAATACTGTTATAAATTGCCCCAAAGGGTTACATTCTGCACATTCTGCACAGTTTTAAAAAAATGCAGCTGAACTACATAAAGGCGAAAGATTAGTGAGAATCCGGAAACCAAACTATATCCAGCTGCGATCCGGATATTTAACACATGGTAATGAAAGGTGTAAATAGGTCAGCGAGCATTTGAAATATTTTTAGCATTCATATTATGTCTGAGAACGCTCGTGCTGTCTGTGCAGTAGGCCACACGAATGAATACGCCTCGCATTTGCCTAGCGGACCTCGCTAATTATTCACTTTGCTATACATAATATGTGTGAAAGGAGGTGCTACACAAATGACAGATATTATTATAATACAGGAAGAATATAATACAATTCCACTTAATGTACAACGGCTTTTTTCTTATTCGGTGTCATCTTTTCTGTGAAGTTTGTTTCCATAAGCTGTTGTTCGGAGTGAAATTTGTAAATGCTTGTTGCAACTGCTGTCACGTCAGGACGAAACCTGTACCCAATTTTAAACGTTATGTTAACCATGCCCTTTCCCCCGAGGCTGTCACTGTACGATGACTACGTAGTTTAAACGCAAAGGTCTTTGCGCCAGCTATTTTGCACACTGATGATCTTTTATTTTGATGATTTCCCCCTGAGTATTCTTTTAACTGATGGTTAGATTCGAGGTCCTCATACAGTTGCTGTGCCTCGTGCGCCCCATGTTACATAAGTCGCACGTCAGTCAGTTAACACGTCATTATGGGACACGGGTGCTTACATTAAGCATATACATTTAAAGGTTTAGGAAAACGACGTTGGAGACGTGTAAACATGTATGATAAAATGATCTTTTGATGTCTGATTTGATCGCTTGTAAGATGTCATGTACAGCATGGATGTTTAATTGCCCCTTTAATATGATGTTCCTTGCAGAACTGGTTATGAACCAATAGATTTGTCTTTCACTAACCGATTCTCTCAAATGTCAGTAAACAGGATTGGCAAGCCACCCAGTTGGCAGTATTGGGCCAAAGCCGAGGCAGGAAAAATGGCAGGTGTGATAGTAGATATACTTTGGCTTAACTGATGTCCATGATGAACCTTTTTAAGCATATTGCATAATCATAGAGCACAGATACAATCTTCCATTAGACTACTGGACTTGCATACATCTCCTTGTTGTGTAATTTGATACTAAGAGACAAAGCGTTTATGATTTTTTGGTGAAGACGGGGTCAAAGCTTTGCGGTGCCAGGGGCCTCGGGGTGCTCTCCATGGTACTGAGGATGGATTCAGCACCTCAGCTTTGGACCAGCACAGCAGGTAGTGTTGAGCAGCATCCACACTCTGGATCACTCCCCCCTGCAAGACAGTGCCATCAGAAATCTCTGGGTGCATTGTGCCACTTCCGCACAGTCCAAGACACAATGAAAAACACTCATTGCAACATCAGCACACCCCTCGAGGTACATCCGTCCGCTGGGAACCCAGGTGCCCGGGCCTGGCAACACCAGTAAGAGTGTGAAACTTCCAAAGGTAGAAGTCGGAAGGGGTCTGGCAGTAACACACATGCTGGCTGGAGAAACAAGGTACTAGAGTCGTTCTTTGTGCAGGAAGCCTGGGGCGGTTGACAAGAACTGAAACTTGCTGATAAGTGTGCATTGCAACACGTCCCCCTTGTTCACTGCAGATGGACCTTCTGCCCTATCCTCCCTGTTGCTCTTGCAAAAAAAAAAAAAGTGCTCAAAACGTTGCTGCTGTGTAATAGTCCTCGCGTCATGATGATGCATGAGAGTAAACCGAAGGGCCAATTCGCGTTAATGCCCAAGCTTTCAAGGTGGCACAGTTGCAAACGGCAGGTTTCTGGCGTGTAAATGGTGAAGTGCTGAGTGTGAGCAGAGTTGCTGTGCAGTTTTGCTTGGGCTGCGACCACAGACGTGTAACATGAACAGAAGACACGTGAGGCACAAAGAAACACAAGTTGGGGTTTTTTTGTTTTTTTTGGGAAAAATTTTAATAGTTATTGAACGTTCTACATCATCTTACAGTAAATATTATACAATTACAAACTTGGCTTAATTCTGTCACCGAGATCACTAACTGATCTTCAAAAAAAAAGCAAAAACAAAAAGCCCAAAATAAAACCAAACAAAAAATAAATCAAAACAAAACCATAAACAACTAAACTAAAAAACAAACAAACAAAAAAAACCAAACAACCTTATAACAAACCAAACAGACATTTCATATCACAAGCCTGATTCGGGGTTTCCTGCCTGCATGCAAATGTGTGTTTCAGTTGTGTTTAGCTCTTCAAGTTCCTTTTGCTGTCTGTCAGCCTGCTGGTGCCAGGCGAGAATATGCTAACGATACAGTTAATCACAACAATGTCATTATGAAGCAGCAAACACTAGGGAATCCTCTCAAGGGCGGTAAATATATTTGGAAGACGATGAATTTCACCCTTTTAATTTTGCTTCACATTCAGTATTTGAATATTTGAATATTTACTAAAGAATTTGACAAATAGCTGCTTTCCTCGATCGCAGTGTTATGAGTAATAGCATCATCACAACTGGTTGCCTGTTAATGGATTTACCTGCGAGTGGTTCAGAGGCAGGGAGAGTCACCAATGGACTGATGCCTACATCGTCCTTACAATCCGAGATGGTCCCACAAATGAAAAGACACGAGGATTTTGCAAACAGATCAGAAGTACTCATTTCCCCCTAAACGTCCCCCGTACTTCGAAGGGTGCCTATGGAGGCGTCTACAAAAAGCAGATGTCAAGGGTCTGCAGGAACACTGAAGGCAAAACAAAAAATGCACTTAATAATTTGGTAATTGATTCTTTCATAAATAGGAGGAACTTGAGTTCAAGGAAAAATGCTTCACTGTTTGTGGACCTTTGATTCTAGTTCTTAGACAGGAAGCAACCAATTGTGAAACTTTTTTTTTATTTTTGAAAGAAGGGCCTGCTTTACTCACACAACTATCACAACTCCTATATAATCATAACATGAGCTCACTTTAAAGCAGGCTGTTTAAAACCGAATCAGTATTGAAAATTGACATAAAGATGAGAGTTTAAAGGAGTCGCAGGAGAACCCCTAGAGGCATGTGATCTGAAATGACACTCCGCCACACATACTGGAACACACCACACTCCAAATCAGCCATAGAGATCGTCTACTTAAGAAAAAAATGAACATCAATGATCAATAAAAGCTTAAATAACACTTATGGTAAAAAGCGCTTTAATTACAGGTCAGAGTGGACTCCATTTCAGTGAACTTTCCATTTTTAAATTTATTCATCTTTCATTAATTCTTAGTTTAAAATATCAGCTGCTTACATTAACCCCCTGCAAAAAACAAACAAACAACAAAAAACCCCAAAACAAAAACAACTTTAATCCTAAATTTTAAAGGTTTTAACTCCATCACGCAACCAACAAAAGTCTACCTGTTTTAGTTCTGGACCAGTGAACTCATTAATAACTTTAAATTGCATTGACTAAGTCTTGCATTACAAATTGATCCATTGCAAAGATATACAAAATATATATTTCACTGCTGCTATGTCACTGATTAACATAATACTGTTCTTCAGACTAGAGGGCAATTCAATATTAAAAGAAGAATGCAAGAGGTAGGAAGAGACAGAGAGACAAAGAAGATCATTTTGCACTTTGATTTAAACATCAACTTAAAGTTAACATCGAATCGCAGAGCAACTTCCTCCATTACTGCTGTACTCGGTTTGCCACGTTTGTTTTGCACATTTACCCGTGGAAGTTGCCGGAATGTTTGGGGCGTTCTCTCCCTCGTCCTTCCAACTCTCGCTTTCCTCTTTAAAAGGAATGGTTTTTTTTTTTGTTTTTTTTTTTTCGCGCCCTCGAAGGTTCTACTAAAAGCCAAAGAGCTGCAGTCCCTCGCGATGCTGCCACTGTGCTCAGCAAGTGCACAGGTTCCATTCACAAACACAGCAGACTGCATTTCCCCGCATGGCACATGCTATACTGATAGTAGGTTTTACATAATCTGTGAGTCATTTCTTCCTCATGAGTTTAATATATTCAAATAGTGGTTGAATAGCCTAAATGAACTTTTAAAAAAAATGTGATACTGTTTACTGAGAATAATAATTTCTTCCAAAGACGTTATTGAGACTACTGGGTACCGTAGTAAATACTTGACTTTCTTTATTAGATAATTAAATAAGAGTGTACCGTATACTTGGTTATTAGGTTATATCCATTTGTCAATATTCAATGCTTCATTACTGATATCATTTAATGGTATAATTGATATGTAGTGTTTTCTGAGTGCACTGTTCATAGATTACAGGGGAGGGTCATGAACCAATTTCACAATTCATTCTCTCGTTTTCTCTGTCTCTCTCTCTCACACACACACAACTGAAATCGAGGCTCAATCATCTAGGCATTCTTATTATTGCATTTACCAACCGATTCTCTCTACACCTCAGATCTTTGCAGTGGGGCCTGATGGCCCAAGAGTTCACAGAGGATGAGGAGGGCTGTTCTACAGCCCACACGTGGGACAGGGAAGGCCAGGGTTTCATCTTTTACCCGCACCCCTACCCCTTTTCCTCTGCCCTGCCTATTCAACTACGTGCTACCTGCGTTTTACCCCAATGCTGGGGGTATATATATATATATATATATTAAAAAAAAAAGTCCCTTTAAATCGTCACAGAGATCCTGAAGGTTCGACAGGAGTGGCTCCGCTCCGAGTGTTCCCTTGTGTTGGCACGCGTTTTGGGTTGAGTTTTCGTATTGTTAAAAGTTGAAGTGGGACCCCTCCACCCCCCACCCCCCACCTAAATGCCACGGGCACATTCCTCGCCACGTCTTGCACTGTTCTGCTGAGCACAACCGCCAAACACGCTTGTGTTCGTATGTGCCTCACTGTTTACCGTGTTCGTGTGCGCAAAATTAATGCCTCCCCACGAGCATATCTATGCACACACGTGTGGGCATGTGCATGTGTGTGTATGTATGTATGTGTGTTTTTATATATATATATATATATATATATATATATATAAAAATGATGCAGATGATTTAGAAGCT
>JAOXYF010000027.1:13003769-13033798 GCA_028565775.1 Sternarchorhynchus goeldii | reverse complement strand
TCTGATGTCAGTCCGGGAGGCAGCGTGGATCTCTGTTGTGAATTATGTGCTTTGTACGTGCTGTACGCTTCTGTGCTCGACTGCCCCTCCCTGTGGGCTTACATGTTGTGCTGCTGTGGCTGCACTGTTGTTCAGTTCAATCTGATTCAAATGTTTTATAGTGCTTTTAACAAAGGATATTGTTTTAAAGGAGCTTTACAGGAAACAGATGCAGACCCTTAAATGAGCAAGACAAAGTAATAGAACTATACTTCCTTGGATAACGCTGGATTGTACAACACATTCAAAAAAGAATAAATGTAAATGAAAACAGTAAACAGAGACCCAACTTTTAATTAGGTAAAAATTACATTAAACATGTACAGTCGTGGCCAAAGGTTTTTAGACTGGTACAAAATCTTTGTTTTCACAAAGTTTGGTGCTTCAGTTTTTATATTGGCAATTTGCATTAACTCTAGATTGTGAAAAGTGATCATATGAATTTCAAAGTCATTCCTTGCCATGAAAACTAACTTAATTGCAAAGATTACTGCATTCCAACCACTGCATTTCAGCCCTGCCACAGAATGGCCTGCAAGGACACTGCTCCTTGTAAGAGAGCGCCTAAATCGAACATTGATCAAATCATCAAGATCTTCAAGGAGAGAGATTCAATTGCAGTGAAGAAGTCTTCAGGGCACCCAAGAAAATCAAGCAAGCACCAGGACCTAAAGAGGATGCATCTATGGAAGCATCTGGAAAAATGATTGTCTGGAGAATAAAAGGTGAGCGCTATCATGAGTCTTGTGTCATGACAACAGTGAAACGTTCTGAGACCATTCATGTATTGGGTTGCTTCTCATCCAAGGGAGTGGGTTCACTGAAATTTTTCCTAAGAATAAGCAATGGTATCAAAACATCATCCAAGAATAACTTCTCCCAGTGATCCAGAAGCAATTTGGTGATGAACAATGCTTTTTCCAGTATGACGGAGCACCATATCACAAAGCAAAAGTACTAACCAAGTGGCTCGGTGAACAAAACATTGACATTTTGTGAGCATGGCCAGGAAACTCCCCAGATCTCAGTCCCATTGAGAATCTATGGTCGATTCTCAGAAAGAGGGTGGACAAACACAAATACAACTCCAGGCACTAATTAGGCAAGAATGGATTGCCATCAGTCAAAATTTTGCCCAGAAGCTGATATCCAGCATGCCAAAGTGAATTGCATAAGTTTTAAAAAAAGAAGAGTCAACACTGTAAATATTGTCTTTGATTAAACTGGATGTATTTCTCAATAAAAAGTTAAAAACATTTGAAATACTTATAATTGTACAGTATACCATATCTAAAAAAACCCGGAGGCAGTAAACTTTGTGAAAAAAAGTCTCAAAATGTTTGGTTATGACTATATTATATGATAGTTGGTGCTATTGAGGTAGTCTTGGTCTGTTTATTTGCAGTTTGTAAATAGTTATTGTTTAGTAAATAGGTGTCAGGTCAGATGGGTCCTGCTCGGTCCAGATAGTCCAGGCTCGGGTCTGACAGGTCTAGATGATCCAGGTGCAGCTCAGGTAGGTCCAGATGATCCACATAGGTCTAGATGATCCAGGTGCAGCTCAGGTAGGTCCAGATGATCCAGGTAGGTCTAGATGATCCAGGTGCAGCTCAGGTAGGTGCAGATGATCCAGGTAGGTCTAGATGATCCAGGTGTAGCTCAGGTAGGCCCAGGAGGCCAGATAGTGTACACTGGGGAAGCACAGAATCTGTAGTCCAGTCAGGAGACACTCAACACGTGCCTTAGTCTTGTAAAAACTATCCAATCAGGAATTAGAGGTACACTTACAGCTCAGCAGACATATAGCAGATTGTTAAACAGGCATAGTAGGTGTGCTAGTACTAGCATAATAAATCTAGATATCACATTGCCAGCAAGGATTGGTCCTGGTGCCAACAAGGAATTAAAGATACAGTGATGTCACAAACATCTGGATTAACAAAGGGACAGAAGCAGAAGTGGCATGCAGCTTTCATTTATTTCTTAGACATGCTGTTCCATTGGCGTTGTCTACATGCATTTAAACAGTTTTTTAAAAACCTTTTTTAACTAAACTAAGACCAAGTGAAGGTCCATCAAGACTAAACATAAAGTTTGAGAACTTCTTCCTAGCAGAATAAAAGAGTACATATATTAATACGCTCTTCAATCTGTTACATTTATAACACAATAAAGTGTGCAACAAGGGGTCTGAATGCTTTCTGAATCTACTGTGTGAAAGTGTAACAGACAATAATCTGAGAACAGAACCAGCTTTTGTGTTAGTTACCTTTGCATTAATAGTATTTTCCATTCACATTCTCAACCTGATGTCAGACTGTCAGATAGCACTATGCTACCTGATAATCCCAACTAGAGTTTCTATCCCATGTAATAATATATTGCAGTGAATGTTGTCAAAAGCTGAGATCCAGTATTACAGGTAAGGAGACGTAGCCCTCGTCACTGTGGCCAGTAAGAAAGAACTGACCATTTTTACTGGTGCCGTTTCGGTACTGTAATGCATCCTGACTGGAACCATGAATCTTGACCTTACACAATAAAGGCTGAATTCATTTTCTAAAATCTCTGTACAGGTACAAACTGACTTCAGGAAGAATTTTTTTTAGTAAACGCAGGTACTGGGTCTGGTAAACAGGAAACATTTTTTAGGAACATCCTCTCAGTCTGCTGAACTACTGATAATATAATATCTGTATCATTAATGCCTGGTGCTTGTTGTCTTTTCTGTCTAAAATGATCGCTTTTACCATTGACGAAATCCACGCGATCACTGCTGTGAGGCAGTTATGATTATAAGTACCTGTCTGGATTATAGTTACTTCTGTGCTCTGTGCTGAATAAATTTTGTTATCATCATCAACATTAGAAGCTGATTTATAGTTGATAAAGCACTTTTGCAAGTCATAAAACTTTGAGTTAGACAGCATTTGCTTTAGAGTACCTTTTAGCCTATATGATTCCACCAGGGTAACTTTTTTTTTTTGAGACACAGCATTACTGAAGGTAGTGTGCAGGTCTGACTCAAGACACTCGTTGGCTCGATGGTGTTCGACATGACTGGAAGGCAGGCCGATCAAAGTGGACAGACCTGGGAGCTTCGGACACTGCTGCCGACGTGATAGTACGCTCAACGTGCTACTGAGGTGAGGAGGAGGTCTATGCAATGGTCAGAGATAGCTTCAGGTAGGGGGGAGATGTTTTCCATACTGATACAAAAAGTTAGATTTTGAGAGGTGTTCTACTGAATCGGGAAATAATATGCATGCTTTATTTAAAGAGTCTTTTGATCAATGTTTAAGATGTTGGAATCTCTGGCGATTGCTGATCTTTCTGTTGCAACAGCAGTGCCTGCTACAAAGTCTGGTTCTTGTAAAATTCAGAACGGAGTCCTGGCAGTCAAGAAATAGTGATGAGGGAGAAGGGAAAAGAATATGCATTCCTTTCATGTGTACCAGGCACATTAAGGAAAAGAATTTCAAAGGAGAATGTAACTCCTAACCCCTGATTACAGCCTGGTGAATTGGAGTTAGTAGTCACCAAACACTTTAGCCAAATTGACACGGGCAGTGTATATAATTCTATGTATAATTCAGTGTATATAATTCTGTCCCTGGGGTGGCATGCATCATTTATATCTTTGTATTCATTGGGTTTAATTCAAGGTTCTGTAAAAATGACAACTACTAAATCTTTGATTTAAGTACTAAATACTTTAATTTACAATGTGACGTGATCACGTGAGGAGAAGAGGCAGGAGGCGTGGGTGGTAGAAGCACATCTTTACTTTCTATAGCAACAACGGAAACAAACACAAAAGAGTGATAGCGCAAAAACACACTTGAAACTTATCAAACAGAAGTCTATAGAAAAAGCACTGGCACGCAGGCAGTTCGTCTGCAAGAGACCAACCGGGGAGAAGGCGCCAATGCACAGCACTGGAGTTTTTTTTGGTGTGGCTTATAAAGGGGAGATGTTAAACAAGGAACAGGTGTGAGTGATCAGTAGTAGGGAGCTTGGGAGCGAGGGAGAGGTTTGGGCTGCTGATATGTGCTGCTGGGCGTTTCTCTGGGGCTGCGGGGTTGGCCTCCCGTGATATACAATAACTGATTTACTAGGGTAAGATCTAATATTCAACAGTCAAATCTTCACACCATGGATGACTCGAATTTTCCTTTGAGTAACTTTAGAAAGCAAACATTCTGCTACTTCTAATATTATCGATTGCATCAAAGCAACAGATACAGTCTGAAACTTCAAGATGCAATAACAATATTTAAAATAATAACACTTAGAATTCACCTGTACAGATCTAGCAGGGCAGAAAACTGACTTGTAACAAAGATGGTACCACGTTTAAAGTTACTGAGTTCTACAGTATGACCCATTCTACTGCCAGTGTTAGGTTGCATGGCTAGGTGATTAATTTGACGTCTTCGTAGCACTGTTTGTGGCTGAAGTACCCCAAATCAATAGTTATAAGGAGTATCCACATACATTTGGCCATATAGTGTACATGACATTATAGCTGTGAACTAGAATCACTCGCTGAGGAGACTTTAATGACTGGCACTATATGCACAGAAAAAAATTAAAATTTAACAAGCCAAAAAATCTTGAAAATTAAAAAGGTATCTTATTTTATCTTATAATCTTTATATATAGATAATCTAATCTATATATAGATAATCTAATTTATCTTTATATATAGATAATCTAACTCACCTAGACTTTTGTGCTTAAGACTTTCATTCTTGTTTCAAGTACTTTTTTGCCAAGCAAAATCACCCTATTGGCAGATAATTTTACTTGTTTCATAGTTTAGTTTTTTTTTTTGCACATTTGTGCACTGTGGACAGTAACCCAACAACTCCCCCAGTCAAATGATTGTCATAATAGTAAATATTATACCAGTAGTCAGGGAATTATGCATATAAATTTACACCCACTAAAATAAACATAATAATAAAAAACACAGAAACAGAAATAAAACACACTCTTCCACACAAACCTGGAAACAGATCATTTTTTATATACTTCTCCCAAGTCTCTTCATGGGCTCTTAGGGTTGTTTTTGTAGGAATTACATCAACAACACATCTCTCTATAACCTATCTCACTAAGTAGCCCAACTAGCCCAACTTTCCAAACTAAGTCATCAGGTGGGGAGCTCATGTTTAAGTACATAACACTTGTTCTTGAGTAGGTTACATTATTATGTGCCATTTAATGCATTTCAAATTTCTTTGAAAAATAACAAAGCGGGTGTTCTAACCCATGCACATCATCTTAAAGAAGGACTGTACCAACACCAATAACATTGGCATCTACCTCTAACGTGAATGGATGAGAGAAGTCAGGTGCAGATAGAACGAATGTTGGCAATACTGGGACTAAGGGTGTTGTCTCATGAAGTAAGTTTGTCAAGGGGGTTGCTAGTACAGAAAAGTTTCTTACAGAAACACCTATAAAACCCTGACATTCCAAGGAAACAAACACTTCTCTTATTGTCAGGAGGGGGAAATGTCTGAATGGCTTGGACTTTTGCATCCAGGGGCTGAACCATGCCATGGCCAACTACCTTTCCTAGGTAGACCACCTCGCCCTTGCCGAATTCACACTTCTCCAAATTCAGCACAAGGGAAGCATCTTGTAACTTTTTAAAAACCGATTCCAAAGCTTGTATATGTTGTTCCCATGTATGAGTGTAAACAACCACATCATATACGTAGGCCTCACTATTAGGTACATCACCCAACACAACTATCATAAGCCTCTGAAATGTCAAAGGCCCAAAGGAATAACTGTATATTAGAAAAATCTATCTCGGGTTGCAAATACAGAAATCTCTGAGGCATGAGGAGCGAGTAGCACCTATCAATGCCCTTTTAGTAAGTCTAACTTGCTCGGGGCAAATTAGAAATTAGATGACCCAATCCTGTCTATACAATCCTCCATGCGAGGCAGGGGAAAGGAATCCGATACAGTGGCCTCGTTGACTTTGCGGTAGTCTGTACAGAACCAGAAAGTTCCATCTAGCTTTGGAACTAACAGACAGAGAGAACACCAAGGACTATACCTTGGGACTTCAAAACCGGTATCAATGAGATAAGTAGTTTCTTTATCCATCTGGGCACTTTTCTGTGAATTAACATGGTACGGGTGCTGTTTAATTGGAGTTTCAGACCCTACATCATGATATGTTGAATCATGGCAGTATGAGAAGGGATGTCTACAAAGACACCAAGGTATTTCTGAATCAGGGCAATGAGGTCATCCTGAGTTGAAGAGGGTAGTTCAGACAACTTTTCAGAAAGATATTGCAGAGCCTCTGAGTTTGGCAGGCGAGCACTCAGCAGACAATTCCTAGCGAAGTGTAAATCGTCTTGCTCCGGGGAATACTCATTATTGACAGTGACTATAGCCATGGGAACAGGAAGGGGTCAGTGAAGTAGTCATAGGGGAATCTGGTCGGTCAACATAAGATTTAAGCAAATTAGCAAGATTATTTCAAGTTTTCCTTCTATGGTCTGGCATAGCTAATACATAGTTTGTGGGGGACAACCTCTGTTGTATCACATAGGAACCTGCAAATCGAGCATTCAGGGCTGACCCCGACCTAGCCAGAAGTGATAATACCTTATTTAACACATTGAATGAATGACCCACTGCTTTTCAGTCGAACACTGTCTTCAAAGCAGCTTGAGACTCTCCCAGATTACATCTTGCTATATCTCTGACTGTGCACAATTGGTCTCGTAGCTTAGCTCCAAAATCACACAGAGGAACACCAACACTATAGGGGGAACATAACCGTCTTTCATATAAAACCTTAAGTGGACCGCCCACTGTGCGTCCAAAGAGCAGAACATTTGGGCTTGTGAGTCGCATCACAAACCACAAACAGCAACAAATCCTCATCCCAATCCAGTGCATATTCTACACAGTAAACCCTCAACATGTTTTTGAGAGTCTGGTGCTCTAAGTGCTCTAAGGCATCCTGAGGTTCAGGGTGATAGGCACTGGAGAGCAGGGTTGGGGAGGTCTGGAGTGGGAGACATTCTGGGAGAACATGGCTTAGGGATCAGGGTGCTGTCATTAGCTGACCCGACTGGCACTGGGGAGGAGAACTTCCTAGGGCGAGGTATAGGACCTTCTGGACCCATGCTCCACCTCCAGAGTGCCTCCTCCTTGTCTGCCTTCTCATCCTCGATCTGCAGAGCCCATACCCACATAAGCTCCGTCTCATGCTCCTGCCTTTTTATCTCCAGTTCCAGCTCCTTCAAGCTCAAAGCCAGGTTCTTTGCCTGAGGACTGGATAGCCTGAGGCTCTATGTGTGGACTGACTTCATGGTCCTCTTCAGCCTCCGCCATTGATGCACCTGAAGCCAGAATCGCAGCAACACCAGCAGGACCACCTCTCTCTGGCAATACCCTCTTGAATCAAACATGCCTCCAGTGTTCCCTTGATTTCCTGCTTCGTAGCCGAACGGGACACCACCACACCAAAGAAGTCTGCTATCAGTAGTAAATCTGCCTTCCTAAACCGGTCAAATTGCTCAAGAGTGGGACAATTGGTAAAATTAGAAAATGTCAAAAATTAAAAGTCGAAAGTAGCAATGGCAGCACCACACAGATGGCACAAACCACTACATCCACAGCTGCATGGTAATCAAACTAAACTAACAAAAGAAACAGACAATATCTATACTTACTGCTCTCACCAAAACAGACACACCCACTCGCAAACAAAAATGGCAGCCATCCCCTACCACCAGTATGTAACATCATCACTATATACAAGAATATATACAATATATATACAAGAGAGACCAAACCAATCAGGGAGAGTTCAACTGATAAACCAGGAGTAAAGCCAAAGTCATACACAGAAGTCCAATCAACAAAGCACAAAGTGCACCCTTACACAGTTTGAAGAAATGGCAAAAAGTGCAATACACCCTCAGCTCTCCTTTGTCTTCTTTGGAGTTGGTTAATGAACTCTCACAGATAAACTTTGTAGAGACAAATTGCTTAACTGCCAAATTAAATTACCTGGCCTAGATAATCCTGTCTTGGAGAGACCTGAGGGGTATTGCACAAAACCAAGATAAGGGATTATCTTGGCTGAACTTAACCTCAAGCTGAACCTCAAGTCGGTTGCATGAAAGTAAGTTAAATTTAAACCAGTAAAGTTACTATGGTAATTTATTCTCTGTAGCTAGCCTGCTCCAGACCAGGCCAACAGCCAGGCTCAAATGAATCCTATTGATTCACCTTTATTTCGACCGTCAATCCTGTGAGGAATTAATGTGTTTTACGAATGTCCATGGTCTTTCTAAATATGTTGCTGTTATGCTCCTGTTTAGGCTAGGAGGCAGTAACATAGGATTAAAAATTATAACGGAAACACAATGGACAATGTGATCCAAAAACCAGACAGAGATTGATGGAGGTACTCAATTGTATTTACAAATTATGGCATCCAACACATAAAAACACAAGTCTGGTGTTCTCTTCACAGACTGCCAACATAATGAACAAAACAATGCTAAAACCAAAATGGTAATCAAACAAAACTAACAAAAGAAACAGACAATATCTATACTTACTGCTCTCACCAAAACAGAGACAAACCCACTCCCAAACAAATTGGGGGCCACCCCCTACCACCAGTGTGTAACATCACTATGTACATACAGTATATAGTTATATAAATATATACACAAATCATCCACAGAAGTCCAACCAATAAGGCACATACACGGTTTGAAGCAATGACAAAAAGTTCAATACAACCTCAGCTCTCCTTAGTCTCTTTTTCGTCTTCCTTTTATCTTGAGCCTCTGGTGAGGTGATAAACCTGGTATGGAATGGATCGGGAACTCGGGAAGGCTAGGTGTATAAACCTAGAACATGCTTGAACCAGCAGCACAAAACAGACACTGCTACAAATATAACACCACACATTACAGTTGCATCAATTTTCATTATGCTGCATTCAAATATTACACATATATTGTCATTTTTCTTTTCATTTAAGTCTGTGGATCATTTGTAATTGGAACAGTCTTTTTATATTGATTCATGTGGTATTATTATTACTCAGGCCTAGTGTTATATTGCTATGTTAATGCTTGTCAAATTACCGTCAGGTCTCATGAATATGTGTTTTATTGCAGTAATTGAGATTATAAAACATGGCTTATGAAGTTGCAAAGGTGGTTTCAATGAAGTCTGTAATGAGGGCAATAGAGTGTATATAGGTCCAACCTCTTCCAGGTCTTCAACTTGTTTCTTCTTCATAATAGCATGCCCTTTTTTGGAGGATGTACTGAATGAGGAAGCCCTAATACTCAGACGAGCATTTAAGAATGAAACTGTCTTCCAGGACAGGTCAGACCCATTGGCCTTTAGAGATGTATCTCACTGAGAGATACAGATTCTCAGGTGATGACTGAGACATTTATGTAGGGTGCTGGGTGCCAAAAATATAGCACCAGCTGACACAAAGCCATGCTCTCACTGTACCACAGATCTTCTGTTTTACACTGAGATTCTTTGCAAGTGGAAGCTTCTTTTATTCTGTTGGGGATGCAGAGAACCTCAATAAAGGAACTATTTGCTGCCCAATAAGATGTGTTTGTCTGGTGCGAAGTCACTCATACACATATTCATCACCTTCCCTGGCCACAGAAGACCCTCTACATCAAGGGGGAGATTTACAAGACAGCAGGTAACATCAATTTCAGCTTGCAACCATTAGTTCCTAATTTTATCAGTCACAGTTGCATACTCACTATTTTTGGTTACAGCTTTCCCCCAATATCATTGGTGCAGTGGATTGCACCCATATCAGGATCAAACACCCCTCAGCAGAACATGAGGGAGTAAACATTAACAGGAAATCCTTCCACAGCATCAAGGTTCAGGTAAGAATAATTTGTGGTTACTGTGACCTACATAAATTAATTACGTGCATTAAATGACCTTAATAGGTTACACCTTAACATTTCAGACGATCTGTGATGCTGACTGCCTTGCCAGCAATTTAGAATCAAAGTGGCCCGGCTCAGTGAAAGTGGCTCTGGCTCCAGAGTCTTTCAGGCTAGTCCAATTTACGAGACTCTCACAAAGTAAGCCACACATTTTATTTGTAGTATAAGCATCTTGGCCATCATATGAGTGTTTAACTCGGCTGTGTCTTGTATTAAATTATGTCTCGTATTACCAGGTGAATTCTCGGGTGTGCTGCTGGGAGACAAAGGCTATGCCTGAAAGTCATTCCTCTTGACTCCCCTCAAATCCCACCACAGCAGTCCTACAACCATGCACACAGCAAAACAAGGGCTCGAATTTCAGTTTCAGTGTCTGCACCACCTGAGGGTTTCCCTGGACAGGGTCTTGCTGCACAGTACTGCATAACATTGCAGTCCTAAGAAAGGAGAGCCCCCCCTCCCTCCAGTGTTTGCTGATGTTGACTGGGAAAATACTTCCGTCTTCCCAGACAACGTTAATGGCAGAAATATATTGTATTTTTTTTTCACTTTCTGGATTTAGAAAAGGAAATCAAAAGTCAGACAGTATAATATATTTATTTGATTGTGTTCCATGTGCAAAAGTACTGGAATATGTACCTTGTATGAAGCAGATAGTTTCTGTGGCTGGGACAGAGTCTGTGACTGTCCCTCCCTGGATCCCCTCCATCACTGGGACAGAGTCTGTGACTGTCCCTCCCTGGATCCCCTCCATCACTGGGACAGAGTCTGTGACTGTCCCTCCCTGGATCCCCTCCATCACTGGGACAGAGTTTGTGACTGTCCCTCCCTGGATCCACTCCATCACTGGCCTCCCTTTATTTAAACAGTGCCGGCTCCTCTGATGGGGTCAAATCCTGGCTTGGTGGCCCACCCCATGTGCAAGTTTTATGGGCTTTTTTATAAATGGCACAATTATACAGACATTTAATATGTCAGTAGACACCTAATCTAATCTCACCTCATTTGTTCATTGTTCTCTACACTAAAATCAAATGCAAAATGTTTGGTATTTAATTTTAACTTGCTGCCAGGACATTTTCTGGTCAGACAAGTTGTTCTTTATAAAGGACAGATAGATAAAACAGACAAAAACATAATTTTTTTTTTACATAACATAAAAACATAACATTTTTTACGTGCAAACCTTTTACGTTTGCACGCAATTATACTCGACACAACTGTTTATTAGTGGACTTGAAAAGTAACTCCTTTAGTCCTTTAATTGTAGCCTAATTATGACAGTTCCATTGGAACTGTTTATTAATTGTACATTTTTGGACTACCTGCGCATTAAGCTGGTCCGCTATTGTCTGCCAAGTTTTCTCTCTTTCCTTAATTATTGCACTAGTATTGCCTCTTTTTCTTTTGATGTGTTTAACCTCTTCATAAAACCCCATTGTTCTGTGGCCGTGAAGTAAGAAGTGTGACTTTTAGTCCATTTTCCTATCTGTGTTTCTGCGAGCGACCCTGAGGTCTGTTTAAGGAGGCTGTGAACACACACTTATCCCAGCTATCTACACCTGGCTTGACACAGCTGCGCCTTTTCATCCTGGATCGGGAAACGTGCAGCCAACGAAGCCAAAACGCGCCAATCAGACTTGGTCAAGCCGCACTTGCTCAGTTGTCCTGGATTCCTTTTTTTTTAAACTTTTGTGCAATGGTCTAGATAATCCTGTCCTGGAGAGACCTGGTCTTGATAATACTGTCCTGGATCATTCTGATCACTTGCCACAGGTACAATATGCAGTACAAATGCATTGTCGGCTGGACTGAGACCAACACCCACCACCCACGTTTCTACAGTCATTTATTTATCACTAACTCTTTGTAATTGGAAACGTAGAGACCACAGGCCACATGTTGCGATACATAATTCATTCAACACTTCAAGTTTTTCAAGCTCATTAACACTCATTAGTATGTGACTACAGTTGGCTGAATATGGCTGGAAATGCACTATTCTTACACAACACTGGATAAATAGAGATGCTTTTAAGACCAACAAGACTGGACTAATGTGATGGGCACCTAGACTTTGTAAATTAACTAGAAAGACCATATTACTCAAATATTATCAACACTAAATTGGCTGCCTGTCAAATTCCATAAAAAAATACTGCTCTACAAAATGAAGCTAAAACGCCTTGCCCAGTGATCTGAGTGAACTTATTTGCTATTACGAACTGTCACAACTACTTGGATTGCAAGATGCTGGTTATCTATTAATACCTAGAATTCAGAAAGTTAAAGCAGGGGGAAGGGCACTTTCAAACAAATCAGCCCAACTTTGGAATAACCTTCCAACTAGTGTCTGGCATTGGCATTTGGAACAGTCTCAGGTTGAAAACCTGCTTGTTTAGTGAAGTTTTGGAAATGCACAGTACAGATCCTGTACTTCATGGAGAATTAAAACGACCTGAGAAGCTGCTGCTGTCAACATGCTGGTCTCATGCTTTCTCACAGGTCAGCTGACAGCAAAGCAGACTAGCACTGATGTCCCAGTGGGCTCTCAGGCCTGTGCTACCTTCTGGTTCTCCATTTTTAACTAAGCTGTCATTGCTAGGGTTAGGGTTAGTCTTTGCTGTACTCAGTTAATACACTCCGTTTATACACTGATCACAGCCACAACAATAACACCTGCTGTCTAATACTGTGTAGATCCTACTTGTGGTTCCAAAACATCTGTGACCCATCAAGGCATGGACTCTACAAGACCTCTGAAGGCGCCCTGTGGTATCTGGCACCAAGACAATAGCGGCAGATCCTTTAAGTGCTGGAAACCGAGAGGTGGAGCCTCCATGCCTGGAATTTGGTTTCCCCGGCACATCCCGCAGACGCTCCATCAGACTCAGACCTGTGGAGTATGGAGGCCATGTAAACAACTCTAAACTGTTTGTCATGGTCCTCGAACTGTTCCGGTACAATGTTTGCGGTGTGGCTGTGTGCACTGTCCTGCTGTGAAAGAGATCAGCAGTGCTCCTGCAGTCAGAAACCAAACAATGGTGAACAAAATGGTGGATGACTGTTAAACTATGCATGGAAACAAAAGGGCTAAACTGAGTAATTGTACACCAATAAAATGCACTCATAAGCTACATAGATGCATGTAACTAGGAGTCAACTGAGCGTGGTTGCAAGTGTTTTATTTACTGGTCCGTAAACTATAAAAATCTTTGGTCAGTTGAGGCATTTACAAATTTGATAGATTATTTGGATTATTTCTGTGCTCTATCACAGAAGCACCACTAGAGGGAAACATGGCTCCATTTTGACCAGAAGACACCAGCAAGTGGGTGATGAAGTAGAGAGCTGAGTACTGCGACAGTACTAAAGTATTACATAAAATACCTTTGTGAAAGGTATATAAAGAAATAAACAATTAATTACTATGTTAATTTATTAATACAGTGTTGTTTTTTTTTACAATGTCTTTTTAGCAAAACAGTTGTAAAAACTCCAGTCCCAATTGTTACCATCCATAGTTTGCTAGTAATCCAGTTTCCCTTAACTGGTGGTAATAAAATCAGGACCTTTTGCTGTAAATTGCTCAAAATATTGTCAGACCACTCCCAGCAGTGACAGTCAAAAACGTAAGAACCCCAGAAGCTGCATTGTCTCCTGCCTACGCTTGTATCAGCTCAACACCCACATCTGCTGCTACCGCACAGTGTCAATACTGTGCTGAGAATGATATGCCCCCCCCCCCAATATACAAGGAAGAACCATACTGTGGTCAGGAAATGAAAGTGATACACATGATGAGTGGCCGACAAACTGTGCATGCCAACAGATTACAGGAGCATCGTCTACACGTTTAAAATAGGCTGTACCAAGGGAATGTCGTTAGTTTATAAGACTGGTATTTCTAATAAGAAAAAAGTGGCTGATGATTTCATTAGGAGTTTGTTAACAAACGAATAATAAATTAAATTTATTCTTCATATCGAAACTTATGTTTTTCTTTAAGTAATTTTCATCCTTCACCAAATCATGAATTAAATAATGATTTCATTAGATTATAACAAGTAATGTTAGACTAAAATACTGCAGGCAACACATTCACTTTTAAATGAACAATGCAGTTAATCTGCACTGACCCGTGTCATGTCCTATTCTGTGGAGCTTAAACATTTGTTCTAGATGCTAAATTTAAACCAAAATGTTTTATATGTTTGTTTGATAGTGGCAAAATACAAAAGGAGCGATACTAAAGAAATCTCATCAACACTTCTGACTGACAATGGATAGGTAACAATAATCCACCCACTCTATTAGGAACCCCTTTGAATAAGAACAATGCACTTTGTAGATCTGCCACTAACAAGATGCTTAAATGTCGGCAGTGTTTAAGTTATGTACTTTAATATACCTGGTGTGTACCCTTTGCTGTTATGTTATTTACGCAAATACAAATTGGACCAGGACTCAGTATTACTTAATAACACTAGATAAGTAGCTCAGACCAAGTATAGGGAAAAGAGTGTTAATGTCCTATCTAGTATGTGCAGCTTGTATATATATATATAATATATATATACTTATACATAGACAGTATACACAAACTTGTAAATACATGAAGTACTACTGAAGTACACTGTAGTTATTCCATGCAGTTATTTGCAGTTTTGATTATCCTAACCCTAACCCTAGTTTCTTTGTCATAAATTATTACTTCAAGATTTCTACATCGCTAATGAGGTATCAGAGCTTATGTCTGCAAAAAAACATAGTATTTTTGTATACAGAAGTCAAGCCACGCTTGCTTGTCTTTTGTTGTATCCATAGTTACAGTGACAGCAAGAGCATGTCTAACACGGACTGCACTATTACTTTAAACCGATACATGTTGGAATAGAGCTTTAAAAGCATGACAAATGCATTTATGTTGGGACCGAAATACCAGTTATGAATTCAAACAAGTATTATAGTGAATTCAAGCAAGTAAGGCTCTCTGGTCGATGTGTGCTTAAACTCAGCCATCGCTAAGAGGCGGAGCTTTTGCCAGGAGGAGGAGCTTTTGCCAGGAGGAGGAGCTTTCTCCAAATGGAATGCCTTCCTTTCATCCATGGTAAACTCTAAGGTGATTCCAGTATAATTAAAAAAGAAGAGAACTTTTCCACACTGAGACAGACATGCAACCGGTTTGTTTTGGGCATTCGCATGATGGTTTTTTCTAAGCCTGATCGCAAGGAGAGCGATCGTTGCCTGCCCATTCCAAAAGCCCTTAATTCCTCCTGATTTGTGTAGAGGCGTGAGCTGTGTTGCCCATAGCCCTTAGTAACCCCTGACTCATGTACATGTGGAGAGACGTGTTGCCCATCACCACGAGTCATTCTGCCCATGTCTGCCTTGCCCCCCCCCCCTTTTTTTTTGACAACCTAGACACTTTGATGTCATTTTTTGTTTGTTCTTGTATATGGAGACATATCTGAAAGGAAAAACAAGGGTTGAGTCAAGCTTTTCCCTTTGTTTTTTTCTCCTGTCTCTTTTCTCTAAGGTCCTATGAAGATTGTGAAGGGACTTTGAGAGAGATTCTGTGGGGTAATTATTGATGTTTTAGGCCTCAGGACACATCACCATCTCACAGTGACTTTTAGAAGTCATACAAGAAGTCCAAAGAGCTACCATTTGCCAGACACTGGAAGCCCACCAAGTTCAAACATAAGAGAGAGAGAAAGAGAGATGAGGAGAGACAGAGAGATGGACCAACAGAAAGTTTCTTACTACAAAAAAGGCAAAAACAAGGACGACACAAGACAGCCAACACCAAAAAGAAAACATGTCAGACAGTGCCTTGTCAGAAGGCGAACTTTCATGTTTGTTGCCTAACAGTCAAACGTGGCTAATGAGAGCCGACTGTGTGCACCGTTTTACTGCTTCACACCTTCTCTGACACCATAAAGCATAACACATAAAAATAAAAGCTAATGTTTATCACTAAGCATAATTTGGGAAGGGCATAGTTTATATCACAAGGGGTAAACACCTTGTTTATATCACAAGGGGTAAACACCTTGTTTATATCACAAGGGGTAAACACTTTGTTCTTGTGAAGATGTGAGAAAACAATCCAGTATATTTTCATTGGGGACACAGAATGGGAGCTCAATGGTATTTAACAGGAATGTAATTGTTTATTCAATGTCCAGCATAGTACATTTATGAGCAATGATATAAACTATAACACTGCAGCACTGTAATGGTATCTGATAGAATGGCATAGTTTTTGGCTCTGACTAAAGTCAGATAACACAACACTCTCTCTCTCTATATATACAGGCAAAAATATCAATATAACATAACACTTAGAGTTAAATCAGCTGGGGGAAAGAAATTCATAGAACCCAAGACATAGCTAGGCTTCAGAAACACTGTTAATCTAGTAAATACTGAGGAAAGACTGAATTTCGACAGACTCGGAACATTGTGTTCACTGTCCATATGATGGACTTGCCTGTTCTCCTGCGTGCACGTTAATGCAGTGTGAACTGCAATCTGGAGTGTGCTTAATATTTGTAATTATGTATCTGCTCATTTTATCTCATGCTCATGCTCATACTGTGCAGTGGTCCAGTGTATTGTTATTACTGTGCAGTGGTCCAGTGTATTGTTATTACTGTGCAGTGGTCCAGTGTATTGTTATTACTGTGCATTGCTTTCTTGGTTGTATCAACTGTTAGAGATGTTCAGAGATGAGATGGGTGCAGATGTAAAATAAGAAGTTTGGTTTATTTGGAGCGTTCAGAGGAGAATAGACAGGAAACAGGCAGGAGTCGTTAACCAGGAAGTCACTTGCAGAGTAATCTGGAGGGGGAGGCAGGGTCATTGTCAATGTCACAGTCCAAGAGGTCCTAAGCTGAGTATCAAATCCTCCTGGGCAGACAGAACAAACAAGGGCTAGACAGAGGCGGAATCCAAGAGACATCAGGTAGCAATCAGAAAAACACTCGCTAAGTATGACGGCCTCATAACAATACAAAGAGAAAGTGAGATGCGTCTCTGTAAATAAGTCTAGTTAGATGGGAAACAGCTGTGAGTAATTAATAATCAGGTGTGTCAGACTGCTGGATGCTGTTAGAGCTTCTAGAAATGCGTGTTTTGGCCAGGAGAATCGGGGGTGTCTGAGGGATGAGGTTACACCTGACAACTCTGTTCCATGCTCCGGGAAGCTGAACACCAGAGTTTGTTGTGGTCTTTCCCTCGAGGGGCTTGTGAAGTGGACTGGGAGTCTTGCTGAATAGCATGACGAGGAACCCCTAGGTCTTCCCCTAGGGCGAGGCTCTGGTTGATCTGAATGCTGGCCATGGAAGTCACGTACCAGTCCTGGGTCGAGGGTATCTATGGCTGGCACCCAGCACTTTTCATCTGGGTCGTAGCTCTCCCAGTCGACCAAGTACTGCAACCTACCCCCTCTACATCTGCAGTTGAGCTGGCTCGGACGTCGAATACGCGCGGCCCTTCCACTTCAAACGACTGAGAGGTTTCAGGATCTGGAAACGCTTCATCAAGAGCCTGCTGGTAAGCTCCTGGGAACCTTGTTTTGAGCACAGACCGAGCATGAGGAAATGTATTTGTATACATACGTCATCCCCTCCCACCAGCCAACAACTGATATGTCCGAGCCAGTAACTGATATGTCCTTGTTTCTCCAGGTTGACCTGACGTGAGTGAAGTGAGAGCTTATGCTAGGAGACGGGAACAACACTGAGGTGGTACATATCTTTTTTACGTTGGGTTGTGTGGCACTGTAGTGGTCGCAAGTAGAGAATCAATGCCCTTGTCTATTTCCCATCTTACTGCAGTGACTAAACACTCCGGGTTTAGGATCTCCTTCCTATTTCAGTGAGGCTGCTCCTCGAAGGAGAAGACTCTTGATAGCGAATCGCCTTTGGTGTTGCGGGAACCGGGCCTAATGGTGAAATAGAAGTGAGAAAATAACAAAGACCATTGGGCTTGACGAGGGTTTAGGATTTTGGCTGATTGCAAGGATTCCAGATTTGTATGATGTATTAAAACTAACGTAGGCTGAACAGTGCCTTCAAGCGAGTGTCGTCATTCTCTAAACATCAGTACTATGGGTAGGAATTCCTTTTCTCCAATAATGTAATTTCTCTTGGCAGGGGACAGTTTATGTGAATAAAAGGCTATCGGGTGCATCTTTATCGGACTCCCCTGATGCTGTGATAGGACTGCCCTGACACCCACCTCCGATGTGCCTATCTCTATGATGAACTGCCGATCAGGATCAGGATATGTCAGCACGGGTGCAGTCGTGAATGCTTCTCTCAGCTTGCTCAGTCCACTGAATCTTGTGAGGTGAACCCTGTAGCAATGCAGACAGGAGTGCCGAAATGCTGCTGTAGCTGTGGATGAAACGCAGATAAAAGTTAGCAAACCCCAAGAAGCGTTGGAATTCCTTGATGGATGACAGAACTGGCCACTTCCTGATGGCGTCAACCTTGGATTAATCCATAATGATCCCCTCCGCACTATAGACAGCTGGGAAAAGCTACAAATTTGGCATGAAACTCACACTTCTCCCCTTTTGGTTACTATTGTGTGAGTTAGTCTAGTGGATAAAAATCAAGAGTCAAAGTTTTTCTGATCAAATTTAGCTGACACCATTTTTAAAAATTTAATTCTTAAGAGTTTTCATGGTCCAATTTAAGGACCCCTGGCTTACATAGGATGTCCAGCCACCCATTATTCAGCATGAGATGAAGCGAATGAAAAAGTTGTTGCAGCATGATATTCATTATGCAGTCTGATACAGTTCTCAGCTTGCCGGAAACCGGATCTCCCTCCTCACATACATCCAGGTACTCTAACACTGTGTGTATCCTTTTTCTCTTTCATAAGCTTTCTCAACGCAGCACTATCCTGTCGATCAGTGGTCACGGTTCTAGTCCAGCTCTGGTCCAGTGAAAATGCAGTGTTTGCATAGCTGCATTTATTTATGGCTTGATTCGCCAAAAAAATCTTTTTATGGGAAAAACATCACTTCTGCCTGCTTTTAAAGGAAGCTGTCCCCAAACTGGAGGTCCAGCTCCTGATAGTGATTAAAAATTAACATTTGTTGTCAGTAAGGATCAAACAATCGCAGTCTGTGTATTTGTTTGTTTGGTGTGTGAGCGTGTTTGTGGGTGTGTGTGTGTGTATGTGGGTGTATTTGTAGCATATGTGATCAAAGAACAAGTGTGCACACACTTGGTGAATAGCAGTGAAAAGAGCCATCTGCCTAAAGTTGGCAAGTAAAGAAAAGCTTTAAAAGGACAAAGAGCACCAGTTTTTGAAAACCTCCAGTGAAGTTCTGGTAAGAGACCAAGAAATATAATTTGTCCTTTATAATTTAAAATAACTGCCATTATGGTATTTCATTGCCCTTGTATACTTGGTCTGCAGCAGGTTTATGTAGGTTGCATGTGTTGTTCACCACGAATGCCACGGTTTCCACCCTGAGCATTACACTGCCTCTGTTGGCTTGCCTTCTTGTCATTCTTGCATTCTGGCTCGATCCAATACAAATACACCCAGCTGTCCACATGAAATAAAAGAAAACGTGTTTCATCAGACCAGGCCACCTTCTTCTACTGCTCCATGGTCGAGTTTTGAAGTTCATGCACCCATTTGAAGGTGCTATTGGCAGTGGATGTAGCACTGTACACAGTGTATCCTGACACCCTTCTATCATAGCCAGCATGATCTTTTTGAGAAAAAAATCTGTGAGCTTTGTGCACCTATGACCCTGTCACCAGTTCACCAGTTGTCCTTCTTTGGACCACTGTTGGTAAGTACCAACCACTGCATACTGGGAACACCCTGCAAGACCAGTCGGTCAGGAGATGCTCCAACCCTAATCATCTAGAAAATTGAGGCTCTTGTCAAAGTCACTCAGTTCCTTACGCTTGCTCGTTCTTCATCCTTCTGACATGTCAACTTCAAGAGTTCACTGTTCACCTGCTGCTAATATATTCCACCCCTTGACAGGTGCCATTGTAATGAGTCAGTTTTATTCAATTGACCTGTCAGTGGCTTTCATTTTCTGGCTGTTTGGAGTTTAATGTAATGTAAAGTGTGGCCTGTGTTTATTTAACGTTCTTTTAGACTGAAGGCCCTTCACAACAGTGCAAACCTGGGTCTAATTTAAAATGTGAACACCAATCAACTGAGTATTACTTTTACTTGTAAAACATGCATTTAATTTGGGATATCACATGTAAACCTTTAAATCAGAGGGGAAATGCAGTACCAGCACATGAGATTATCATGATGATATAATTAAAGTAATTACATTCTTGTATACCAGCATGATACAATCACCATGACATGATGATGTTATTAAAGAACAACACTGTATACAAACGTAGTGCCATTTGATGATCTAGAGGCGCCACTATAGTACTAATGTTGAAATGAAAAATGCATAGCTAATTTAAGTAAGAAAATAGTAAGACCATTCATATTACTCTTGTAATTGTACTACAAAAGCACTGTGTTTACAAAAGCACTGTGTACCATGTAGTATACATTGGTATTTACGATACTTTTACCCTGAAAGTAGCACTGTTTTAATACCCTAGTGGTAATACCATAGCACTTTTTTTGTGAGGAGGGTTAGGGTTAGGGTTACCATGGCATCAACATGACCTCACATTGTAGTTTAATGTTCTTATCTGGGCAAGCAGGTGCTCCGTAATACTGCGTCTTCAAAACAAGTGAAGCGGCCCAGAAACTTTTCCTTTGAGCTGGAACACGCACGCTCTGCATCTTTTAGATGCCTGAAAAAGGTAGCTGATTGGCTGGAACCTCTGGCCCCCACGCTTTTCAAACCCCCCCCCCATCCCTCGACCCGGCTTCTGATCGCCATCACTTACTCGTCAGACATCCGCAGTGACCCCTGGAGACGCAGAGATCTCATCGCGCCGCAGCCATGAGCGGATGCGGCAGGCGAGAGAGCAAAAGGCTGGATTGTCGCTCTTCATTACCGCCAGAGCAGCCGATGAGAGCCACTCGGACGCCGCTGAAGCCTGATCAGTATGCGGGGGTGCTGTGCGAAGGGACGCAGGCGAAGCGCTGCTCTGATTGGACTTCTGAAGGCGCATCTGTCTGACCATTAGCAACTAATTATCTCCAACGCTGGCATGCCTGGCAGCACAGCATAATAAAAGCCCCGCTCTCCCTCCTCCCTCCGTGCTTCTCCATGCTGCTTTTCCTTTTTCTCTCTTTCTTTCTGTATCTCATCAGGCAGCTCACAAAACCGGCTTGATGAGATATATATATATAGAAAAAAATTAATGGAAGAAAAGAGAACTAAGGATAGTCTCTGTGGACATTTACAGCATGACTCTGTGAGGGGTTTTTATTTATTTATTATTTTGATCATAATCTAATTTCATCCTGAGGTGATTTAAGCATTTCTCACAAACACAAACCAAATAAATACAAGGTTTTCCCCAATGCTTTTACTTACTGTATGATTTACATATTTATTTTGTGACAGAAAAGTTTGAACTCTGCTGTGAATATCCCTCTAAGCAGTGTATTTATCAAGCTTTTCAAAATACACAGTCTCCATTCCATCTGTTTTGCTTCCCTCTGTCTGCCCCTCACGCGCTCATCCACAGTGTGCTTCAGCTTAGTTTGATGCGACTTTGAAGTGTGGTGCAGTGGAGAATCGCACTCCCAACTGCTTTCATTAGTATTCGCAGGAGCCGCAAACAACAGCCGTAGAGCAGCAGAAAGGACGTGCTTGTGGGGACTTCCGTTATGAACTCTGACTTCCGATATGACCTCTGGCTTCCCACCTCCAGTTCCTGCCTTTGGCTGCCCAGTAGTCGTCTTTCCCCTTGTGTTTGTGATTCCGTGTCCTCTTTTCGCTCTGCAGAGCCACCCCTTCCCTCCCTTTTTGTTACCATCTTTGGCCTCTCTGTGTTCCAGCTAATTTTCTTTTTCTTTAGATCATCTTTCTCGATTTCCATCAGTGCTGCCTTTCTTTCGGACCTAACCCTCCTGTTCCTCCGCCCCAGGCCTGACTGCGTCATCTTTGTTCATCGCTCTGGTTCTTTTGACTCCTGGGCCTGGACACATTTCTTTTCCTCTCTCTTGTGTTTCCTTTAATATCTGTGACAGTATTAATGTCCCAGCATACACCCAAGAGTCCCACTACCCCTGACTCTCTTCCCTCATGCTCTGTTTTCCAAGCAGAGACACAGGGGGTATATGCACTTCTTTTCAGGGGCTGTCTGAGAAATTGCCTCTAATTTAAGCCCAGGATGGTTCTCTATTCTGAGGGAGAAATAAAGCACTTTGGCTGGTTAACCAGTAAAATGGATATATAATCTTATTAGAGTAATTCCAATAAGTGTAAATTGGTATACTGTGTAACGTCAAGGTGATCTTTCCAGCTTTACAGAGGACAAGGCCAAAATACAGAGTGCTTCTCTGCCTTGATTCTTAGAGAACAATTATGATAACACCTTTCCATAAAACCTCAAGTCCATACGGTGGGGAAGCATATGCCCTGTAAAGATAAATGTTTTTCTTTTTCTGTTTTTCTGAGGTGAGATCAAGAGGACTTGGTTCCAAATGTCTTTTCATGAGTTCTCTCAGAGTTCTATAATTCGAAACCGTGGGACTTAAAAAGCTAACATTGCACTTTATTTTGAGATTATTGGGGTGAGTGGGGGAATGTGTGCTTTGGTGGCCACTGATGTTCTAGTGATGTGATAAAAGAGGAAATTCATTCCCTGGGGAGGAAATTTTCCTGTAACTTTGGGTGCAAATAGGTTTATGGCACAGCACAGAAGAGCAGCAGAAATCACTGAACCATGGGGTTCTCTCTATGATAAAGAGGGAAATTTAAGCCAAAGCCTGTTTAAGCCTCCCATTTGAGGAAGTGGAAGGGGGTAGTTTTAGAGGGCTAGAGAGACAGAAAGAGAGAGATAGAGAGAGCAAAATACAACAGAATTATTTTTATTACACCTTGCATATACCTCAACGCTTACACTTTTTTTTAGAATCTTCAGAATGCATCAATATATTAGTGAAATCTATTTATTTCCATATTTATTTTATTATGAGTTATTTTATTTATTGAACAGACCTACCCTCAAGTCATCTGCACATGTACTAATAGAAATAACCCTCTATAGAACATTTCCTGACTTCCAAGTTCAACATTACCTTCTGTGTGCTCTTTTTGTTTAATAAATTCACAGTTCCTTTCAATGCTGCTGTCAATGATTCAAGGAAACTTTCTGTTCAAATTGCATGATGTGTATGTAGAAGCCTTAGGTGTTTACAGGTATCCAGGTGACTAGACACTGTAAATGAAAGGTTCTGTAACTGTAAAAGCAGAGTTTTAAACAAAACCCAGTTGTTTGCCTCCAGTTACTTTGTTAATTGCTACATCACACCAGAAATTATCCATGCAGTCAAAACCAGTGCATAAGAATAGCAAGCAATTAAAATCCTGCCTGTTATGAGAGGTTACAGAAGATTAAAATCACTGTACTTACAAACCAGAAGTAATGAGGTCTGAAAAGATATCTACTAATGTTCAGTTTCACCTTTTGCATCTTGCTAATTTGGGTCTTCTTTTCAAAGCTAGCCTTTGGTACACGTGTCAGCCCTAGCTTTCTGTTGTATTAACTTAATTGATGAACATCAAACAGGGAAAGTATATGAAACCTTTTGTTCAATATGGAGGAAATCTTTTTAAGGCACATAGAGCCTTCTTCTGTCTGCAAGCTAAAACCTAAGACAGTTTGTTTCCCTATCAAAGTTCACTTCTGAGATTAAAGTTTAAAAGTGTAATGAGGGCATTTGTTTTATGTTGGTACTAATCTCATGACGTAACGTGATAAAAACAAAATACGGAACTCGTGCAACTAGATGAAAAATATGAATGCTATAAATCAGTGAATATCAACCCGGAGCAAATTGTGCTTCTCTCTCAAGAATCTATAGTTTTAATTAATGTACTTTGAAAATCATAAAATTAAGGTCAAATTCCTATGGTTCTACTGAGAAGAAATGTGAAGGAAACAAACACATATGGCTTACACAATATCTCACAAAGATAAAGCTTTATAGTCGTAAAACTTTCATAATAGTTAAGTGGAACTAAAATAATGTAAGATGTTCATAGTCCCGTGCCTTTTTTTCCTCCAGCAGTCTGATTTAAAACTGAGCAAAAAAAAAAAGCCACCGCGAAATGTAGCCAAACGCTCATAAAAGTCTTCCAGCCATCCCAAAGCCTTCCAGCCATCCCACAGCCTTCCAGCCATCCCACAGCCTTCCAGCCATCCCAAAGCCTTTCAGTCATCCCACAGCCTTCCAGCCATCCCAAAGTCTTTCAGCCATCCCACAGCCTTCCAGACATCCCACAGCCTTCCAGTCATCCCAAAGCCTTTCAGCCATCCCACAGCCTTCCAGTCATCCCACAGCCTTCCAGTCATCCCACAGCCTTTCAGTCATCCCACAGCCTTCCAGCCATCCCACAGCCTTCCAGCCATCCCAAAGCCTTCCAGCCATCCCACAGCCTTCCAGTCATCCCACAGCCTTCCAGCCATCCCAAAGCCTTTCAGCCATCCCACAGCCTTCCAGCCATCCCAAAGCCTTCCAGCCATCCCACAGCCTTCCAGCCATCCCACAGCCTTCCAGCCATCCCAAAGCGAATTTGTTGAACCTGAGAATGTTCCACATTTGATCCATAAAACTTATTTTTTATATGAAAACATGAGTTTACCTATATAGTCCATCTACTTTTACCATCATTTTGACCTTAACTGGCACTGGACCGTAGTTACGACTGTGTGAGTAATGAGCATTTTATGAGCACTGTGTCCTTTCTGTAGTTGTCTAATTGTTTGGTGAGGCTTCGTTAGTTTTGTGACCAAAGGAACAAGACAGTCAGCCACCAAGCTATTTTTTTTTTACTGTGAAATGGAAATCATACCACAACACAGAAGACTTATAGAAAGTGGTTGTCTCATTCCTCCTGATGCACTCAAAGGAAGTCAACGAAATCTAGAGATGTCTGCCTCACGAGTCATGTTCCTCGTTTTTGCGCACCAGCAAAACCAAAAAAGATTCTTGTGCATCAGGTTTGAACTTCTTTGTAAAAGGAACTTGCAGGACTGGGATTTCTTCCTCCTTTCCCTTGCACGCTTCACTTTGCGTTTGTTTCTGGTGCTGCAAACAAAACAGTAACAACAACAAAAAAACATGTCTAGGCCTGGACCTTAAGCACATTCCTCCTGGATAATCTCAGAGTAGTACATGAAGAAGTAGGCGTTTGCTCTTCCTGAGCTTTCCGAATCCCAGCATCGTGTCTTCGAGGGAGGCGACCGAACTGAGGATGACACGCGTGTGTAACGTGCCGCATGGAGACATGTGGCTTGTGCTTGGATGTGTACATCCGTGTCTTTTCGGAGAGTCGAGTGAACAGAGAGAGGCAGTGAAGGTCTGCAGTTCTGCAGATGAATCGGCGTCGCGCGGCTGCCTTTGCGGGAGCCCTGAGGGCTGCACGTGGCACGACTGCATGCGGATGGGTTTGTGCGTTTCGGGCGGATGCCTGTGTGTGGAGGGGTTGGCACAGCTTGTTTCCTCAGACTTCATTTAAGAAGTACAGAGTGCTTCTAATGGAGAATAATGGCAGGAGAGATTATGCCAACAGCTTTAACGAAAACAAATTAGCATACATGAAAAAACTAGGGCCTCTTGTTTAAAAAGGGTATTTGTTTACAAGGTAAAGCCATACTGGCTGATCTCTAACTTTACATGCACATAGAAAATCAATAAAAATAAGGATTTTTATGGAATGTCCCTGTAAGCCAAAATACCTTCCTGTGTTGCATTAAATAACTTGTTAGAAAAGATTAAAGTGTTTATGGAAGATTTAATCACTAGCCAATTAGGGATGCTGAATTTGTAACATGCTCAGTATCTTTTGAGACACCGCATCGTCTTGGAACTGAGACGTAAGGGAATGTGCACGGACCTTGCTGAGCACACTCCCAACTCTGACCTCCTCAACCCACCTGAAGCCCTGACCTTCAACCCCTGACCCCCAGCAGGTCGGCTGCTCTCATATGGGCTATATGAGACACGCGATGTAACAAGGCCCACCTGAGATTTGGTCATCTGCTGAAGTGTAGGCAACAACCCCTCCCCCCCCACTTTACAGTCCTATGAGTTCATAGTGCTGTATAACATATGAGCAAACTTTAACTGTGATGTGAAGATCTTAGGCAAAAGCAGAGTTTCAGTCGGAGACTGATTCACGTCGGGTTTACGTCAGAAGTCTTTGTTTCACGATCTTTTATTTGTACATAAATTCAGAACTCAGCTCATGACTTTATTTATGGAGCCTTCACCTCTGTGAGAGAGACGGAAACCCCAGGTCTAGCCCAGAGAGTCAGAGAAGCACACAGATGGAACATGTTTCTTTCCATTTGAGTGACAGAATGAAATTTGTGTCGTTTATGCTTTTCTGCATTTCCAATCTTGTCTATTTTGCTGGGGTTAAGGAATAGGGATAGATGTGTGTGTGTGTGTGTGTGTGTGTGTGTGTGAGAGTGTGTGTATGTGTGTGTGAGATATATGTGTCCATGTATGTGTGGTTGTGTTGGGGTGGCTGTATCTCTAGGATAAGGAAACTTGAGGGAACTTGGGTACAACTGAAGAGGTCAATGCCATCATGCCACTGAACAAGTTGCCTCAGGAACTTGCTGGACTCAGCTAATGGAAGTCACTTTGCGGAAAAGTGTCACCCAATGACAGAATGAAATATCATTCATTACTGGAAGGACCATGGTGGGGAGTATATTTGTGACATATTACCCAAGCTTGGCATGGCTCTGCACTTTTTTTTTCACATTTTGTATCTGGACTTAAAAGGTGGAGACTTGGCAGAAAGTTCACCACTTAAAGAAGAGAAGTTCTAAGCAGTGAACTGCATCTCAACATATAGCACGCGTGCGCAAACCTTTACGGTTGAGATTTAGGGTCACGTAGTGGTACAGAGGAAGAAGCCGCTCAAACAGCTGTCCGGTGGGACTGGAGCGGGTCGTCAGGAAAGGAGTGAGTCAGCGCTTTGGTCTGAGCCGAAACTGCTTAGCTCGATACGCCACCATCACTCACTCCTACTGCTGCCACTCTGGTGTGGGTATATACGCATTGCTTTCATAACCTTTGGAGAAACCGCTTTCTCATATCAGGGCATTTTGAAAATTTGGCTCCGGAGAGTCATTTGTTATGTGTGGCTCTCATTTACAGAAGTCAGAAAAGTTCTGTAAATCTGCTTAAGCGTGAGTAAAATCCTAAAATATGTAGAAAGTTTATTTTCCACTATTGCTGGTCAACAGTGAGGTGGACTTTTTCTAATCAACTATATTGTTGGCTCAATTAAATGAGCCTTTATGATAGTTCTCCTTCCTTTTTTCCTCTGAGCGGCCATGTTGAGCGGCCATGTTGTCAGATAGAGGACAAGGCCCACTGATATAAGCAGTCAAAATAAAAGAAGCTTACTTTTGACAGGTTAGCATTGCAACTGGGAGAGAACCCTTGTCAAGGCTGTCTGGTTATTCGTGACCTTTCAGTCCCAGCGATTACCTTCCTCATGACTGGACTGGTTGCACATCACAAAGACTAAATATCATTAAAACCCACACTCCACAAAAATCTTTCATTTCCAGTAGTTTTTGGTGTAGTTCAGACAGATCACTATGTTTTTTTTAATCCCACTTGGAAATGAAAAATATGTCATCCATAAATGAAAGGAATTGTGTAGTGTGTGTCAAAATCGCATGCAATTATGCATTGTACAAGATAGGAAACTGGCTGCAGTTTTGTTAGTAAAGTGGCTGTAAAATGAGTTAGTAAACTTTGGTAAACAGCACCTTTGCCTGAGTTTGGCTGAGCCTCCTAGCTTGTGGGCAGCAGTTGGCATGAGGGGCCATCTTTGCCCTTACAGTTTTCTTTTGTTGTCTCATCACTATTGTTGGACAACGTTTTTGAGTGGGTGGGCGTGCAATAGAAGGACCTTTCTCTATCATTACTAATGCATGTGTTGTCATTTTCCCTCTGGGCATCACACTGGGAAAAGTCCATTTAAAAGTCAGCACATGTACAGCAAATACGTACCAGTTACATCATTTATAGCATAAGGTGGTGTAACAAAAACAGTGAACTCTCAAATGTCTTGAGACAAGTGCTGGAGGTGCTGGACAGAAATAGCAAAACTGGTGAACACCATGGAATATTCACACACTGTTTAGTGCTGGTCGTGGTGCAGGAAAAAAAGAGAAAAAAACGTTTTCAGTTTGGGATGCTGTCAGGCGTTCAGTAGTCACAATGTAGTACTCAGCTCAAGATGGATTACTATTGCACTTAGACTGTGTGAGATTCATTTAGATCGAAGTGTGTAATGTACTGACAGACGTTTCATTTTGCCCCCCTACAGTTTTTGTTTCTTCAAGGTCACACCCAGCATATTGCCTCTGCAATCTGTTAGCGCTGCCAACTCTAGATAGGATTGGTGGAGGGCTAAGGACTCAGACAAGCCACTTCTATTATTGGTGGTGGCTTTCTGGCTCCGCCCCAAACCTCGCCCCCCTTGCGTCTTCCCCCAGAAAGCACATTATACCATTGTGTACGGCTGCCAAGGATGTTCAAGGATGTTCAACGGTCTGACGCCATTACTGATCATCAGGATTTGTTTGTTTGTTTGTTTTCTAAATGCTGTTCTCTGTATGCTTTAGTTTCTCTGTTTTCATAGCATTTGCTGCGATGTTTAGGATAGAAATGTACTTTGAAGTTATTATCTAAGAACAAGCATATTTTGTCCCTTGGGAAAACTTGATAGCTTGATAGCTTGCCATTTGCATGTAGAACATGCACAAAATCCAACTCATAGAAGAGAACAGTTTGGACGATTTCAGGCCATTGCATATAAAATGGTAAAATACTAACTTATTTATTTACTTCTCTATTAATAATGAATTTATCACATTAGTAACCCACATGAAAATGCCCTCCTCAAAAAAGTGGTGGATCAAGAACACACACACACACACACACAAACAAACAAACAAATATGCAGAGTCAACTTATAAAAAAACGTATTTTGGTCTGATCAAAATGGCTAAAAAGAATCCGGTGTCAAACTAAATAACATTCAACACTTATAGCAGTAACTGTAATAGTACATTAGCAGTCCTTCATCACTACAGTGGTAATACAGTTTCTCTGCTTCCACTCTTAAAACTCGAACATGAAAGACTCAGTTCTACAGCAAAGCAGCGTTACCTCATTCCCTTCACTGAATGGCCAAAACATTCTGAATATCCAAACATGTTCAAATTCTTAATGTTCAAGAACAGTGAAGATGCTCACCTGAAAGTAGTTTGACTAACACTTGTTTTACTTGTTTAATCAAGTACAAACCAATACCTTCATGGTTTTTTTTTTGTTTTTGGTTTGTTTTTTTTTAAAGCTGGGATGTAGCAGCGGTTTTAACCCTTTCTGATCATTACACATGATAAATATCATTAGATAAATGTCCTGCCTGGGGTAGACAACAAAGTTCTCTCTGTCACACAGCAGATTTGATGGTCCAATGTCTCTGGAAACCGATTTGTATAAACATTTTCAGTGACACATTTAGAAGGGAGAGAGTAATGCACAGAGGATAAAGAATAAGGTATAATGGGTGTGTAGCAGGTATAAGGGACAAAGACCAGTGATGACCACAAAACCCCGAGGCCCACTGCTGTACCTTGATGAGGTGGAGGACAAAAACAGTGGGTGTGGCTTTATCTGACTGAGCCCATTCACGACGTCGGTCCCGAGCCCATTAACAAGGTCGGACCTGCACGCACTCATGAGGTCAGTCCTGAGTCCACTCATGAGGTCAGTCCTGAGTCCACTCATGAGGTCAGTCCTGAG
>JAOXYF010000027.1:12985478-13001361 GCA_028565775.1 Sternarchorhynchus goeldii | reverse complement strand
ATGAGATTCACATGTGGGAACCCTGAACTCAGTAAAAGCTTGTTCCTGGAGGTGTTTGCAGGAGGTGTGCAAGTGCCCATACATTTCTTATTTGAAACAGGTGCCTAAATTAGAATACTTTTCAGCATGCCTTAAGTGCCTTTTCAAAGTCATTTCATACTGCCCTTGGCTATTAACATAACTATCAAGAACTGAAAAGAAAATTACATACCTTGGTCACCAATTGATGGATCAAGCCATCAAAGGGAAGTGAAGAAGTAAGATGGAAAAATGCCTTCTGTAAGAGAGCATTATAACATCTTATTTTTAAAGCTTTGCTCAGTGTGGATTAAAGATTATTCATCATTCCAGGACTTTCAATGACCAAACGTATGAGTGGAAGATGAAGCTTAGTGGTCTGTTAAGATAACACAACACCAGGACTGGCCATTGTTGGTCCTGGAGATCTGCTGTCCAGCCCAGCTGACAATGGTGCTGCCCAAGGCCTTGATTAATTGAGGTGTGTTAGGTTACAATTGGAGCTAAACTTGGCAGGTGGATAGATCTCTGTGGAGCTGGGCATCACAATTCAGGATGACCTCAAGCTGCCTCTGGGTGTGTTTGGTCCTGGTTTCTACATCCAACTTGGGTAAGCTGATCACAAGCAGACAGTCGAGAAAGACAGCCTGGCATTTTTAATAGTTCTGAATGCATTTACACTAACCATTTGTGACTACCTTTTGTGACTATCCATTAAACAGCTGTTATCTAGCTAGCACTGTAGCAAAGGCTGAGGGCAGCTACCACACCTGGTCTCAAACCCAAGTTCTACAAGCAGCGTGCTCTGACCACAAGATCAAAGGTCCAGCTCTCTGGCACAACAGTCAGAAAACACAGTTTATCTTCCTGAGTCTTCTGTCACAGGCACATTTCCCATCCATGTTGTGCAATGATAATCTCTTTTCCAGTTTAGCCCACCACACAGTAGAGTAGACCTTCAGTATTGTTGTGGATGCATTGGAATCACTGGCATTCACACTGCACGTGTTACGTGGTCTTATGCACCCCAGTCCACCTAGGATGGAGGGTTAAGTCTCCAAGACACACTGGAACCCATTCCCACCTGAACATAGAAGTATCCACCTATAATCACCCAAGATGATTGTTAGTACCACGTGTGAATGAAATGTCTTTATTTTAATCTAGATGTAGTACATATGGTACTTTTTGTGACTATTTATGTGCATTTAATATATACTGTATTCAATATTTGCCACCTAGTTTGTGCTCCGTATTGATGTTTCACTTTGTTTTTATGTATTTGAGAGACAGAAAGAATTCTAATTTGTAGTTCCCTGATAAATTCTCCTGACACTGTGTCTTAGTGGAGCTTGTTTATTTGTTTGGGTTTAACTTTAAGGAAATCTGAGAATAATGAGATGCATGGATCTGAAAAAAGAGAATGTGGTTACTAAAACCCCCCCCTCTTTTTTTCTGGCTTAGAGCACCAATTAAAGTAAAATACATGAAAAAATAAAGAAAGGGTGAGATGTGAGAGAGAGAGGTGCAGGGGGAAAAGCCAAACACCTGCTTCAATACGGAGGCTTAATTTTGTTAACTGTCATGAACAGTTTCATGTTTTAGATGGTGAATCCTGAGTGGTGTCCTGTGTCACGTCTGCTACATCTATGCTAATCAAAGCACTTTAACACATTAAAGCAAAAAAAATATGTTAATGGACAGCATACCGCTTCAACCTTACAAAGCTTTTAAGCTTCAATAAGTAATGAAAAAAAAAACCACTCACAGAAGTCATAGAAACATAGTCTCAGAACCACACTAATGTCTGATTAATTCGAGGAGGGTGGCTGGAATCAAATGAGAGTTTCCCATTTTAATAACTAATTGATTTGCCCTTTTGGTGAAATCTAAACCCGTTACCAGATCAGTGGTGCTAAAGTGAGGTGAGAAGCAGTTCTCGCAAGCGTTTGACAGTGTAGATCAGCATGGTGACCTTTCAGCAAGGCTAGAACTTGTTCTGCTTCTGCAGTAATTCACCAGCCCAAGCCACAAATGCACACCAAATGTTCGCATTTTTAAGTTGAGTGAATGGACTGGCTACAGAACATTGATTTTGATATTATGAATGCTGGAGTGTGAATATACACACGTGTTTGACACGGTTTCGTCAATCTTTACAACCGTGACAGGGCCTTTTCACTCCTGCAGTGGTCAGCAGGCTGAATTGTATAGTATATGAGGGATTTGAAATGAGAGAGAAAGCAAGCTTGGGATGTACCAGTGATAAAGGGTCTGGTTGACACTTTGCTGAAAGGTGTTCATGACGTGTGCTGGTTGTTTGGGTTTGATGATATCTGACTTGCTGAAAAACGAATCCCTTTTGGTAAGAGAGCATGTTCTATCTGCGTTCTGAAGCAATGTGTAGCAACTGCTCTTTTTCGTTCTGTATAATTGTAGCCTATCAAATATTGTAGTTTTGACGAATAGTTAAAACGCTAAAGAATATTGTATTTCTGCTTCTACAAATAAAATACATGAAATAAAATTAAATAAATAAGATGTTTAGCTGTTCATTTAGAAGGGATTACTAAAGCAATTTATAACGTAATGTTTTTTTTTTTAATATATATAATATACAGTATGTATCTCACAGTAAGGCTCATCTGTGTTTACTTCAGGAGGGGTCACCTAGGGTTAAAAGCTTACTGCTTTGGCAATCATGTCTTCACTTTTCTCATCGTTCACGAGCTGGTCTTACAGATCTTCATTTAAACACCCTGACCTTGCACAGGGTATAAATCTCTCCAGGACATGATTGAGTTTGGAGGCTTCAACAGGCAAAACAGGCCCGGGATAACAACAGTCTGGATGCTAAGGACGGAGACTCTCCTGGACCTTTGTCCGATCGCTCCTGTGTAATCCACTCTGAGTATGTGTTAACTACTGATTTCAGACCGGCTCAAGTCATGTTTGCTGAAAACCGCTGTGAATTATTCCTGCAAGTGGGTGTGTGTGAGAAAGTATGGATTATGGGGTTTCCTTGAGCATGTATGTGTGTGTGTGTGTGTAAGAGTGTGGTGTTTCTTAGTGCATGTGTGTGTGTGTGTGTGTGTGTGTGTGTGTGTGTGTGTGTGTGTGTGTGAGAGAGAGAGAGAGAGAGAGAGAGACAGAAAGAGAGAGTATTGATTATGGTGTTTCCCTGAGCATGTGGGTGCCTGTGCGTATCTGGTTATTTGTTTGGCCTAAAAGCCTAAAAGCCTAATAGGAGGAAAAACTGAGCCAAAATCTCTATCTGAAGAAAGTGAGGCATATCTGTGTAAGACATATCTCTGTGTAAGACATATCCCTGTGTAAGACATATCTCTGTGTAAGACATATCTCTGTGTAACACATATCCCTGTGTAAGACATATCTCTGTGTAAGACATATCTCTGTGTAAGACATATCTCTGTGTAACACATATTCCTGTATAATATTGTTCATGTTACAACAAACTGCAAAAATACTGTTTATAAAAATTTTATTAATGCTGCAACTTCTAATACAACTTAAATTCCTGTCTCTTTTGTTTTTATATCTTGATAACTTTTCATGAAAAAATTGAAATGTATTTTCTTGTGAGAAGCTTTAGATTCACACCCTCTTCTGACCTTTCTGAAAATGCTTTAAGCAATGAAGTTCTTTGCATTTTTGATCATATTTGATCCTTTTTCTGGATGGAGAATGCCACAGGGGCAATGCTCCATGTTAAGGGTATGACTGATCTCTTTCTTGGTACTCTGCAATAAAACATTAGTAATTTGCATGTGTGCAATCTGTCAGGCTGCTCCAAATACCAGCCATTTGTACCAAAGTTTGATGTAGTCAGTCATGCATGGTGTCACATGTGTCGATCTCCATTAAAGCCAGTGCATCAGTTTGGCATGAATGTTTGACAAGTGAATGAATGATTGATTACTGCACTGCCAAATTTCTACTCCCTGTTGGCTTTCTGCAGGCTTCACTGGAGAAATCTCTTTTAAAATGATCCACATGTAATATTTATGGGTTCACTGAAGTTACGCTCTCTGTAGTAAGTCTATAGTTTCAGGCGTAAATAGGGAAAAAAAGAGAAATTTTTCTCCCTCAGTGTTCAAGTCTTCGATAATTCCCACTGCAGTTTGTGCAATTATTTATCATTTCACGTTTCTTCATGGTTTCACACATCATTCTTTTATGTTATAGACACAAAAAGCTTGAAAGTAACTTTAAGTTAATATCCATTTCAACCGACCCAAGAGGGTCGAGGAGTGGAGGGGATCCGGGATATAATAAATGAAAGGTGAAGTGGTATGTGCAGAGAGAGAGGATCCAGTGCTGAGGACAGTTATTCCACTCCTCTTGAGGTAGAAAGCTGTGCAGGACTGGGAGAGATAAACACAGAAGGGGAGAGACAGGAAGGGACAGATTTATGAGTTAGTCTGCGCCGGAGCAACAGGCCACGTCTGGCTCGTTCTGCCACCGTGGATGGGATGTGACTCTATCGCTTTAAATAATTGATCCAGAGAGACTCATGGGAAGCTTCTCAGTGCCAGCGGAGATGAAGGCACACTCCGTGAAGGGTGAGCCATTGGCAGACACACTAAAGACAGATACATATAAAAACAGACACACGCTCACACACACACACGTGCACACATGCACACGCTCACACACACACACACACACACACACACACACACACACACACACACACATCTTAACACCTTGAGGCTGCTGTTTAGGAAGCAGAAAATTTCCTTGAATCATCAATGCCATTAATGACATCAAAGACAACAATGTCATTAATGACATCCATGACATCAATGACATCAGTGGTAACGATGACATTAATGACATCCATGACATCAGTAACATCAATGACATCCATGACATTTCTATGTATTATGTGTATAAATTGTATAATTTTATCTAATGATTTGTCATAAGATAAATCATTAGATAAAATTTATATATATATAAATTTTGACCTCTATTGTTTCTGCTCAATTAATGACTGATTATAAAATAGGTGTTAAAGTGTCTGATTGTTGAACAGGTGCGGGAGCTGAATGATTCAGTGATGTGCCAGTTCCTGTTTATATGAATCTGAGGTACAGTTACTGTTTTTTTCATAGAGGTAAGGTTTCTGTGTGACACCTTAGATAACTATTCAAAACTTTGGCTGTGTGTTCACAGAAAAAGACACTGTGCTTTCAAATTACAAAAAAGAATCTTGTTCACCAAAATGCTGCCCTTGGATTTTAGGCAATTTGTTGAACCTTCTTATTTATTATTGAAATCGCCTATTGATTTTGTACTGTTGTGTACTTGCTCCAACCATTTTTATTATTCATTGCCACACTACTGATATCAAAATACACACACACACACAATAACAGAGTCAGTCACAGAGTCAATGCTCATATTTTTACAAACAGAACCTGCGACCCCTACTCATCATTAGGTATAATTATTCACAAATATATGTCCTTCCAAAACTAAAACGAATAAAGGTTTTAGGGTTTAGGAAATTTAATGTGCAGAATCAATAAGCCCAGAATTTATTACTCTCAGCAGAAATGTTTTACGAACATGACTGAATTGCTAACTGAGAGAGATGCTATGAGAGCTACTACATCTGATTATATTAGACTGCATTACTTTTTGCCAAATATGTTAAATGTGGGTAATTTCATATAATTTCATATTTGAAAGTTCACAATGACATTATTCTCTTTTCCCCATGATTCTTGGCAAACTTTGTCCACATACACCAATGATGATATTAGCCTCCATACCAGCTGCTAGCTTAGACCACCAACCTCATTTACTTTTGAGCGCCACCTAGTGTTCTACACATGTTGATTAGCTGTTGCTCATCGATGTGTAGGCTAGTTGTTTAACAACCTACTAAGCGTAATGCTTTGACAGATTTTCTTGTACTGTCAAATTGTAGATTTAGAATAGAATATTTATTGTCATTGCAAAACAATTACATTCTGTTGGAGCTGTCCTCCATTATGCATTTTAGAGGTGTTCATGGGTAAGTGCTTCATAAACTGGCAATAAAGTTATTATTTATTATTATTAATAATACTACTACTACTAATAATAATTGTTATTATTATTATTATTATTCAACCTTTTGTACAGGTTTTGTTTAACACATATTTTGAACTAATTGTGTATATATGTGCTTCGAGCCCTTCGATGCCATGGTGCAGTATTTTCTCTGTGATATAATAGACCTGACGTAGCTGTTCCACCACTCCAGGTTATGGATTTAAGGGTCATGGCTTCACTGTCATAAGCAGATTGTTTGACAGGGGTTTGATAGCTTTAGTAATAAAAAAACAATTTTAAAAAGTGTTATTTTTGTACTACAGTGCTATGAAAATCCATAATGGACATAAAAGGTGGATGTGGAACTTGGATCACTCAGTGTTACAAAGCTCAGTGCTCCGCAGCAACTGTGTACTGCTTTCAAACAAGGAGCACGCGCACTATCATACGGATAAATATGTAAGCCGCTCTCGACAAGAGCGTCTGCCAAATACCGGAAATGCAAATGTAAACACACAAAGCCCTCAGTTAAAATGAATAGATGACCCTAGCAATATTATTTGAATTGCTAACTGCAAAATTATGTAAAAATTCCCAAATTCATTATAATTGGGATGGAGGTTCATGTATTGGCAATGAAGGTTTTGAAATTACCACAATGTCCGTGTCCTTGTCTTCACAGCGTCCTCTCTCAGAGCAGCCACATCGCCTTAAGGCATGACTCAGTTGAACAGTGTGGAGAGGGCGGAAGCGTTTTGGACCTTATCTTTTGAATACAGTTTATTATTTGAGTGTGTGGGAAATGTGTATTCACGTAAGGTATGCAAAATAAAGTTTCAAGTAACACGATAGCTACAAACTCTCAGTTATGTAGATACCTGAGGCTTCTGTGTCAAGCTAGTGGGAGCTGAGGTATTGAGTTATTATTCTGGGGTTTTTCTTCAGTGCCGTGTAATGTGTTTGGCTGTGCATGGTTTATCTGGCTGTCTATATCCTAATTATGCTGGAAGTAACTGAAGCGTAGTGATGATGAGAGGACTAAACAAGAATGGAGGAGAAAGAGGCACAGGTCACAGTGATTGAGTGTGACATTTTTAATAATTTATCACAGCGCATTACATAATGTGGCAATGGAGTGGAGACTCCTGTAGTACCACTGCAAGCCTGTGGGTGGCACTGCCACTCCACGAAGAGAGCACGTGAAATGACAAGCGACGGCTTCTGTTTATCTGACCACGCAGAGCGTTTGTCCATCCCTTTCTGCCCCTCTCGAGTTCCTTCCACCCCACTGTTCTTCCTGCCCCTCTTGAGTTTCTTCCACCTCATCATTCTTTCTGCCCCTCTTGAGTTCCTTCCACCCCACCGTTCTTTCTGTGCCCTCGTTCTGCATTTGCCACTCTACCTCTCGTTTAGCCTCTTGTCCTACTGCATCTCAAACGTCTGGATCTCCTCCTTTACACTTTATTTTTTTAATCTCACTCTCCCTTCCCCTTCCTTTCCCTTTCTTCATTTCTCCTTCTATTTCGTGTTCTGTGTCTCTCCCTGCTCTCTACATTTTTCTTTTCACTTTCCCACTCCAGCTGTCTCATCCACTGTATCGTCTGTCTCATCCACTGTCTTGTCTGTCTCATCCTGTTCCATCTGTCCCCCTTTTGTCTCGCTCTCACTCCCCTCATTCCTTTCTTTCTCCATATTCTCTATTGCACCCCTCCCCTTCGTCCCCCCAAACCCTTTGCTGTAAATGCAAGGATCCACTTTACCCTGAAGAGAGTTTATGTTCGGACCCGCTGCTCAAGTATGGCGGGGACAGATATTCGTCTCGTTGGTTTTCTTCAGTGATAATGTTGTATTTAGCGTTAGGGGCTGTATTAGAGCAGACATTACCATGGAAAATATTACATATAATAATATAATGATGCTAAATCTTTCACCATGTGAATGTTCGGGGACATTCAATTATTCAGTGAATCAGGGTTACGACACCTCCAGAAGGCTCAACAGTGACGTCAGGCCTCCCACTCATTAAATAAAAAACCTCCCATCTTTAAACCCAAACTGGTCTAACTGGAGAATATGGCCGTATCCTGCCCTGCCGACACTTGCTGTAAATGCACACTCGGTGTCACTGGTTCTGTCTGTATCTACCACAATCCATGACTTTTTGTCACGACCCAACAACCCACTCACCTAGCCAGTCCTCCACGTTCCTAAAACACAGTGCATCTTAACCATTGCACCTTTATAGTGCATTGGTTAAGTGCAGTCCTCAGCTAGTCTGTGCTCTCCTCATCTACATCTACTGACTAGCCCTTTTATCTACTTCTGAAAACTCACATAATTTGAAGACCGTCTCAGTGTCTCAGAGTACATGCATGTGGCTGTCCTTCCAGAGAGAGAGAAAGAGAGAGAGAGAGAGAGAGAGAGAGAGAGAGAAATGAAATGTTAATACCAAATTATGAAATAAATATGATTTATATCAGAGCAAATATGATCTTTATCAGAGAACTCAACTTGACTTTGCCTTATCCTGGATATATTGGTAACAGAACTGTTCATGTAACTGGTTGGCTACATTGACTCAACTCCTTGTTACAGGAAGACTGAAAAACTACCAGTGATTACAAAATCCAGGACTGGATTTTGGATATGAGGGCTGGAATGCAAGACCTCTGATCTAAGATGTTCCTGATAGCAACCAAATCTTGACTGACATTTCGTTTATCGTTTCATCATTATTTGTCGAACTTCACTGTGTTCAGTACTTATATTCCCACTGCGCAACTCTTCAGCTCAATCAGTGTTAATGGGATAACTCAGATATCTCCATTTTCACCCCAAGCATCCAACAGCATGATTTGACTGCAGAGTAATCTACTGCAGCAGAGTGAGAGACTAAAATAAAGTTCTTCTGAGCTGATAAGAGTGACAGTGAGAGGGTGGGTGCAGCATTAGCTCAAAGCTAACCATATGTAATACCACAAAAGTCCCAGGACACCAGTTATTTCTTGCCGTAGTTGGCCATGCTGATATTAAACTGCCATATTAACAGCAGTCTGCCACAGAGTTAGACACAACATCTAAGACACAACATCACATTTACTTTGAACAGGGTTACTGTGTTTTCCTAACTGCTGTCATGCGTTTGCTTTTGAAATTCTAGGATGGAATGGCTTTGCTATAATTTGTACATGAAACCCCCCAGTATAGATTATCTTTTGGTTAGAGAAGTGAACACACAAACACACACACACACACACACACACACACACACACACACACACACACACACACCAGTATTTTCACTCCTTCTAGGGGTTTTCAGACTGGTGGCCTTTCTACCTGGTGATGAGTATAACACCCTGCTCTCTCTCTCTCTCTTTCTGTCTGTCTCTTTGTACATATCCATATGTAAATATGTATTTTTAAACATATCTAACAATTAATGAAATTGCTCATTCTGAAAAAGCATATGAATGACTTCTGCTTGATTAATTTGTAAGATTTTGGAAGAGCCCACTGGGAGAGGAAGCCTGGGGTTTCTTATTAGGGAGGAATCAGATTAGAGATATGAATCAGTTTGGCGGTATGAGGAGAACATTGGTAGGACAGTCTGAGGGTCTCTTCATGATCAAGCATATCAGAAATTATTTAAAATGAAATTTTCTTTTAAATCAGTACCATACCCATTTCATCTACATTCGGCAATGGAGCCAGTAAATGTTTAACATGAATTTTGTTAGAGACTAATGCTGCAATTCTTTTCTAATACTGCAGAGCACTTTTCAATAATTTAAAGGCTAGAGAAGTAAGCTCAGAGATTCGTTATTCATTTTAACTATGGGGATAGTGCTAGAAGTCTTCTTTTCCACAAAAATAATTGGAAGTTTGCCTGTCTGAAGCTCACCTGTCGTTGCCATGGAAATGGATGGAATTATGGGTAGCAGGAAGAGTGCATAAGCAGCGGGTAGCCTCCTGGGTGTGAGGCGATGTGATGGAACGGCGTGCAGATGGAGCCAATCAAGAAACCCGCCTCCTGTGACTGTTTATGCAAAAACGGTTTTGGTTTTCTTGTCCCTATTTATGCCAACCTTTATGGTTTCAGCCATGGTGGCAAAATGGCGGCAATTGAATTGCAGGCAAAGCCAGGGCCAGGCAGGTGTCAGCTCAGGGGTGCTCAGACCACCGGCATCTGTCGCACACCTCGGGCGAAGTTACCGACGCCACAAATTGTCGAGATTTGATTGGCCATGAAATGGGTTTACACTGCTTAAGGTTGATTGGCTCCTGAGGTTAACGCAGCAGTTGGGTGGTTATTTCCTGTTGAAGTGTTGAAGAGAGACTGCTGTCAGGCACCTCTGGTATGGGGGAAGGGGGCGGGGTCATTACTTCCTCTAGTGGAGATATAGTGAAGATTGGCCTTATGCTGCCGGTGGTGGTACCCTCTCACTGTTTTCTGAGAGGCTCTTTTAAAGATAATACTCTGCTTCCTCATAATGACACTATGAGGTGAAAAGAAGAGAGAGACATTTCAAACAAAAGAGAAACTTTTTAGTAGTGAATTTGGGCTTCTAAGGCTTTTATGAGGTACGTCAATTGTGTGTGTCCGTGCCTGTGGAGATGCAGAGGAAAGAAGCTGTAGACTTTATCAATGGTCCATTAAATAACATCTGCTGGTTCATTTAGGCTGATCTTAATGAAACTGGTCACTAGCGCAGGCTAGTGGCTATTGGTCTAGAGCAGTGGTGTCAGAGCCCAATTCTGGGGGGCATTTAACAGTCACCCAACCAAACTGGACTATGGCCCTCTTGGACCAGGGTTTGACATCACAGTGCTACATCAACTTATATTAAACACATTCAACTCATAAATCAATCACCAGGTTTAGTAGGAGTGTCTGAGCAGAGCGTTTACCAAACTTTGCTCAACTCTGGCCCTCCAGGGCCCCCATGGTCTAGAGGATGGTTTGAACTGATATAGGGTGAACCTTATGTGTTATTGTATACAGCATGTATACAACATGTATACAGTATAATATAACAAGTTTGACTGACAGGTTTGGTGGTTCAGGGCAGATCCAGTACTCAGCTCAGACTGCTTTTCTTGAAGAAAGCTGGCCAAACAGTGCCAGTTAGGTTTAATCGATATCTCTCAGGCAGAAAACAACCAGCTTTGTCAACTCAGGCTTTAGCTCTGTGAGCTCTTGTTTGGTTGGCAAATTCAGACGGGCTCACTTGCTGTGCCCTTAGTATGCAGAGAAACAAGCACGTTTCCACAACTCCAACCAGTGTGTTAAACCACGCGATTATTAAGCTCTGGTGAAATATGCTAGTTCACAAATTGTACTGTAAAAAAAAAATGTTAGAAAATTGCATTTGAAGCAGGACAGTAAGAGTTTAGGCGCTTTAAACAAACAAACAAATAAATAAACAAACACACAAACATTTGTCCTATCATTTTTATCTACCATGCCATAACCAAACAATCAACAAGACTAAAATACCCTGCACAGTGGGGCTGGGACAGACCCAAAACATGGACTGTCTGAGGGTCCCTGAGGAGTGGATCATGTTCACTTTTAGAAGAGAACTTCCTTCCTTTAGTCTGCATCTACTTTTGGATCCAGTTATGATTTGGATGTAGCTGAGGATCCATATCCACCCTCCACGGCAAGCTTCTCCACATACGCACTTCGTAATACTTTCCAGCCCCCTTGAGCCCTGTGCAAATCAATTTTTGCTCCATCAACTGAAGTGGAAACAAAATGCACATACATGCGTGCGGTCTGACAGGTGGCCTCTCATACAACAGAATTGCCATGGCAGCCAGGTAATTGAAAACGAGCACATTGCTGTCAGAGAGCACCGGGGGTCAACACTATGACAGCGTGGCTCCACGTTACGTTGTGACACTCACACCCGAAAGGGAAAACCTTGGTGATAGCGATTGGAGATTAATAGTCAGGTATGTCAATAGATTATACCTTCGAAAGCAAACAGCTTTTGAATAAATAATCCAAGAGTAAAATGTGATTTAGTTTTTTCAATTCCAATTTCTTGAGGGAAGTTGCAACAAGCTTTCCTGAGGGATGAGGCATTTTACACTATTTTTGAAAGCAGCTCACATTTTCGCGGAAATGTATCACCAAACACATCATGTATCGCATCGAAGCATCAGAAAGCTTTTTTAATTTCTCATGAAAACTTACAGATCCATGACCATTTTAATGAACAGGCAAAGCAACCTGTTGGAGACAAACATTGCTCTACCCCTCTTATTTATTTATTTTTTACACATTCTGTTCTGTATTTATTCTGTGTGTGTGTGTTTGTGTGTGTGTTTATAAGGCCTAGTGGGCAGCGGTCACCTCTAAGCTGGTCAATTTCTCTGCGTCGGTAGTGCTAAGCTCCACCGTGTCTGCACAGTGTGGGTCCACATGTACCGCGGGGTTGGGGATCATGACCGAGGGAGGACATGCAGCCCTCCACCACGGAGACCAGGCAGGCCGCTGAAGCCACACTGAAGAGATCGGCGTCTGACCTCAGCCGAGTCCGACCTGTCACACCGCGACAGAAGATTAAAGGAAGCCGTCAGCATCTGATACCAGGACAGACTTAATGGACCGAGTCATCTGTTAGCGGTAAGACCCACACTGCTGAGGTGTCCTTGGATCTTAAACGCTGCTGTTGTTTACAGAAACATCCTCAAATCATTATTTAATTCACCTTAAATATTTTAAACACGCCTCCAGAAGCAAGATTAGCATATTCACATTTTTTATTGAGTATGTTTTAAGGTTTTGAAGTGTAGTCTTGTATTTAAATATAAATGTTTCAGTACTCTGGACCTGCACTGTCTTTCATCTGCCTTTTCTGGCTTAGAGATGATGACTTCTGTAGCAGTGTCTCAAGTGACATTTCTTTAGGATGAAATGCAGAAATGTAAGGAAGTATGAAGAAAGAATGGAATGAAACCAAGTGTTGTTTTGCCTAATTTTAGTATTGTGCAATTTCTGTTATTATGCAAGAGCAAATACAACCTGAAATAAATGAATCTCTTAAACTTGTGACTCCATAACAAAGGAAGCAATGGCACTAGGCCAATGAAGAGGCTCCTCAGAGAACATCAGCTAAGTCCAGTCTAACTCCATCCACTATCTTCCAGTCTCTCTCATTTAACCCATGTGTTAGGTTCACTGAACCTAAGCTGTCATCACTGCACATTATATTATTGACCAGGAACTGTATGTACACGTACATATGTTGTGTTTATGACAGCTAGACTCAAGCACTGTGCATGTTTATGAAACCTTAGGGTTAGATGATATATCGGAAATGAGTCATACCGTTAGAGACTGCTTTAGCCATCCTCATGATAGAAAAGCAGATCCATGTAGAACCGCGAGCTTTGATTAAATAGCATTCCTTCACCCTATGGCCCTGAAGAAATACGGCAAAGAAACACATATCCTTGTCAATATGGTATGAGCGTTATCTCGTGATCATTTCTCATGATAATAGTATATTGTCTGACCTGGTTTGTGAGGAAGCTATTTTTTCCTTTTTTCTTACGTGAGGTCTGGCCTTGAAATAAGATCTTGGACTTTTGAACAAAAGGACTATTATGGTTTCATTTTCCTTGAGGGGTTATAAATGAGAGATGAGAGGTTCAAGGAGACAGGAGTGAAGGATAGTGTTGGACCAGGCTTTGCAGAGGACTAGAGTTTTAGGGGAATTTTAATGCAACTTCAGAATACTGAAAATAGAATTAGTTTATTACAACCAGTATGCAGGTTCATATGATAAAGAATAAGTGAACTAATTTAGCAAAGAGTTTGACGCCAAAGTGTGCGAAGATGTCTTTCATCCACATATGTGATAATTAGTTATCAATAAAATGATTTTCAGATGTCTAGCATGGATAAAGCAAACGTTATTATGCAATTCATGCAATGGAAACAGAGATGCAAGCAATTCCAGCTGCACTCAGCTGTCAACAAGCAATTTCTTAACATTTATTTCATTTGGCTTTACACAATAGGGCTTCAAAGCAACAGAAAAATAAGCAGACAGGAATGAAGTGGATGGCTAACTACCCATCTCCAGGGGAGGGAATACGTGAACGTGGAGGGACAAGAGAAGCCAAAGTAATGTTTTTTTAAAGCTTTTTATTATCAAAGTTTTTGACAAACATAGAATAAAGGAAAATCTTGTGACAGTGGAAACCAATCCTGGTCCAAACTCCCACACCCCCTTCCTACTTTTAAAAGTTGAAGTAAAAAATGAAAATGAAAAGAAAACAAGCATTTAGCCAATGTAAACTAACAGGAAGGAAACAAACAGTTAGATGCCATTACCATATGGCATAAAGTAAAAGTACAAAAGTATACAACAAACCTCTACACACACTTTCAGCACCGACCTGCTACATAGCAAAACTTTGTGCACGTCAAACTCCTGCTTCTGCTACGGCGGTCACCTACGTCTTTACTAACTTCTCTTAAGAGTGCTGTCCTTCGGGCCCCTTCCTCCCGTCCGTATTCCTGAGCTTCTCCATCCTTCCGAACCCCCCGTCCCTCATGCTCCTGGGTCACCTGGCGGTTGGATGCTTTCAGATCCTCATGCTGGGATTTGCTCTGTGGGCTCCAGTCCAATCAGGGCTGTTGTCCCCAAACTCTCAGTACACTCCTCCAGTCTCTCTACACATCTTTCACATCTTGGCAGGGGACCTTCCTCTTCACAAAGTAATGTTCCTCCTACTATTCTGCCATGTCTCCCTGATAGTTTCGTCTGTGTACTTGTACTTTGCAGAGCCACCTTGGGGATAACAAAAGGTGCTGGAAGAAATAAAATAAATAAATAAACAAATGATACATACATAGCCGCAGTAGTCATGGAATATTCAATTGCTATGAAAATGCTCACAGAGGAGGGGACAAATTTTAGAGAACTTTTTTTTCTAGAAATAGCATTGCGCAGTGAGAAGAACACTAAGAAATAGTCGAACTAGGAGTTGCGGTGTGGATCAGGGAGCTGTGTACCTGGCTACTGGGCCTTCTGGGTGCAGCTGGGACATGAATTACAAACAAGTATGTTTGTAAGTTTAATATGCTATAATATTAGTTGATCTAAAGTATTAGGTGTACTGTTCTTGTGGTTTAACTGAGTTCTACTGATTTCTTTTTTTAGAGCTATGTGTGAGAGACATGCAGTGGATTACTTACCCACTTACTATAGCAGAGTTAAAACATTTTTTTTAGTTCTGTAGTACTTTAGTCTACATAGTAAATCAAATTTGTTCAGCATTATGGCTTGTGGATTGGCTTTGACATGAACTGAAAGTTTGAAAAAAAAAAATTTAAAAATGTGGTGACACTGTACAAAGAGGTGGTTACTTTTGGAGATGTGAAGAAAAAAAATAATTGTTGATGTTGATTCTAGCCAAAACCATTATACCATTATAATTCCTCTGTATTTGTTATTTGCTGGCTAAATATTGATTTGTGAGATGCATCATTGCTTTAGACAAGCTGTACTGTACTGCCTTGTGAGATGGAAACAGCAAATTTCCAAAAATGGGATTCTGAGCAGTCTCAAAAGCAAAGATTCGGACAGTTCTTGGCTTCACACTGAAGTATACTCTTTCTTCACATTGAAGTATACTCTTTCTGTCTGTCACTTCCCCATTATAGGCAAGGACCTTTTGTCAGAAATGATTCCATGATTCCTGAAACAAGCGGAAAAATACTACTCAGTAGTTATACTCAGTCTGTGCTTCTATGCACACACACACACACACACGC
>JAOXYF010000027.1:12943331-12971910 GCA_028565775.1 Sternarchorhynchus goeldii | reverse complement strand
GGTGGATGAAGTGGATGACAGAGGGGTGCTGACTGGTGGATGAAGTGGATGACAGAGGGGTGCTGACTGGTGGATGAAGTGGATGACAGAGGGGTGCTGACTGGTGGATGACATGGATGACGGAGGGTTACTGACTAGTGGATGATGTAGCTGACAGAGAGGTGCTGACTGGTGCATGACGGAGAGGTGCTGACTGGTGGATGACGGAGAGGTGCTGACTGGTGGATGATGGAGAGGTGCTGACTGGTGGATGACAGAGAGGTCCTGACTGGTGGATGACGGAGAGGTGCTGTCTGGTGGATGACGGAGAAGTACTGGTGCATGATGTGGCTGACAGAGAGTTGCTGACTAGTGGATGACGGAAGGCTGCTGAATGGTAGATGATAGAGAGGTACTGACTGGTGGATGACGTGGATGATGGAGGGGTGCTGACTGAGGTGGTCCAGTGCAGGGATCTTCAGGGTCCCTGGGACAGCCCTATATATGCTGGATCTCGGGTACTCTCAGGTCCTTTCAGACCTCCTGATGCATCTGATTCAGCTCCTCAGGTAATTATCAAGCACCTCATGAGCTGGAAGGACTTAATTGGGGCAGGGCTGTTGGAGGGTGAGGACTCACGGGACTGGAGCTGAGAGCTCCTGTGCTCTGTGCTAACACACAACAGCATGCCGGCCTGGAAGAGGTGTGGCCTCTGCAATCCTGGTCTGATTCCTGTTGTAATCCGGGTAATATGTAAACGGCACAAAACATTTGTAGTGTGGAGGGCACTACTGTCTGGGATTGCTCAGTAATAACTGGGCAGCAGAACTGCTAAGGACTGGAACCCCCCCCCCCCCCCCTCCACTGAGCTGGGCTTAAAGCATACAGAGGCAAGTCTTTCAGGCATCGTTGGACTAATGCTGACTTAGTGGAAAGGGACATTATTAAAAATAATTCCTCTTAGGTTCTGCATGACCTATAAAATGCTTTACTTGCTAGAACATCATGTGCAAAGCAAGATATCTGAGACCAATGTCTGCTGAGCTGGGTCAGGTGCAGTGGAGAGAGCCAGGACTAGCATGGCGCCTGTGCACTGAAGGGCTTTTAAAACATCATAACATCTCTAATCATAGTGATTGCCTGAAACATGGACTGTTCTCAGAACATTGAGAGCTCATAATTATAGTGAAATCACTGTAAAAAAAAATCATGAACAGTGAAAATGACCTTTGTGTTGTTTGAAATACCTCGCACGGTCATTACATGAATGCCATTCTATCCTGAACATACTCCGAACTACTTTGCCAAAATCTGTACGAAGGTCTCGTCACAGGGGCTGCACCGCCAGCAGTTTCTGCAGAACTGCAGATGTTAGCTTAATTACTCGAACGCTCCTTTAACAAATTAGCAACATCCCAGCAATGCCCCTTTGGGGAAAAAAACCGGATGGGAAAGCAGCATTACTGAAAAGCTCGACTACGGAGGTTTTTCACCACTCTGCCTGGGCAGAAGGGAAAGGCCGTGCTGGAGCTGGAGAAGCAGGGAGAGAGAGGCACGCTGAAGGGAACGCTGGGCCGGTCTGAGCGGGACACTGCAGGGCCGATCCATTCCTCGGAGGCCGTTGCCATTGACGCCCAACCGGAGACTCAAGTTGGGAATTTATATCTGCAGCAGAATTTCTGAATTATTAAAAGATTGCAAGTGGAAAGATCAATTTATATTTTCTCCCTGCACACCCAAAGCATAAAAGTCCTTCCATTTAACATGACTTTCTTAAATCTGTGATTCCTATAATGAATTACATTCATAGATTTATTGTACAAGAAAAGTCAAAAATAAAATAAGATTAAGTGTAATGTGGTGATCCTAGCAACTCCATTTCTCTGTTCTCTCTCCTTTAGTTACTCAAGCACCAAGGGACTGGGAGGTGATAACCAGCTGCCTTTTTGTGTTTTGACATTTTCATTGTTTGAGCTTGTGGTCTGGAGTGCCACTGTAATAGACCAGCGCTTTCCCACGAACTGAAAGCGTAATTCCGAAGTGACTGGCGACTGGTGAACGCATCCGGCCCTGACAGCTCCGATTGCACCTTGCGCAGGCTAATTTCATGGTTTATGCTTCTCTTTGATCCTGCCTGGTTGTCTATATTTGATCTTTTTCCCTTCACAGAAAAGACAAGTCTGCTTTTAATGACGCCAACCTTAGCAGACGAGAGGGAGACTTACTGAATGCATAGAGTTAGCCTTACAAATGATGTCCCCAGTGAGATGCTGCACATTCCCAATATGGTCGAAGGAGTTCATCATTTGGGCACAGGTGCTGTCAGGCTGAAGATGGGAGGAGGGTAATAAGCTCACTCGTTTTTCATACATTAAGTTGAAATGGAGAAGGCCGACTTCCCTCTGTGCACGGCATTCTCTTCAGGCCTCGCCTAGATGCTGCTGGGGATTGTAAGGGTGTCGGACAGATGTATAATGGTTAATTAATTGATTAGTTAATTTCTCAAATAATAAACTACAGGCAAGGCAGAGGGGAGGTCTTGTTGGTAGAGGGGCGCCAGCTGCTCAAACAGCCTTGTGCTCCTGGTGGATGCCCCCCTCCTCCCCATTCCTCCAGGGGAGACCCTGGCTGACTGCAGGGAGGGAGAAGAGGGAGGAGAGGCAAAGACTGTACTTTCCAGATGGTTGTCTGACCTGGAAGCCTGGGTGTTTGCCGGAGAGCCAGAGTGGCACTGTTCTGCTCCTGTAATTGCTTATTAGGTTCATACTGGCGCCACCACAGCCGATGTGCTGTCAGAGAGAGAGAGAGAGAGAGAGAGAGAGAGAGAGAGAGAGAGACAGAAATAGGAGAAGCAGCCAATTTTGAATCCTCATTGCTCATTATGAGTCTTTTTTCTAGCACTTGTTCATTTTCTTTTTGAGAGAGAGGGAGGGGGTTATGAGCAAGAGAGAGCGTGAGAGAGAAAGAAAGAGAGAGAGGGAGAGATAAAAAGCGAGAGCTCTGACATTTTCTATCGCTGGCCTGCTAGATCTCTAATTGATGGTGTGAAGAGTGCACAGCAGAATCTGATTTGCTGTATGATGAAAGTTTGGTGGAACCCAGCTCAGGGACATACCTGCAGTAATCTGGAGAGAGTGGACAGAGATAAATAAAAAACCAACAACAAAGAAGTCCTCAATAACTGCCCAGGAGACTAAGCAGACTGGAAGATGGGGGTCTCATGGCACAGAGAGGCTTTTGAGAGGCGGCTATCGGTGGTCAGCTTGATCCTGTTGAACCGGAGATCTGGATGCAGGGTTGTCTAACAGCACATATGTGACCAGGCAAGCCTTCAGTACAAAAGATTAAAAAAGGCATTTGGGCCTTATGGGTCAGATAAATATGTATCAGTGGATAGTTTAAGGTCTTGTAAACAGACCTTTGCTGGTAGTAATATGATAACTTTATGAGGTCTGGTATAGAGGTTGTTTTCAGTTTTAGACTTATGACCAGTTATTTTCTATCTTTAATGGTAGCCAAGGTTACCATCTGAGCAAGTGAAGCTAACATTAAAGAGTAATTCATACCAGTTGGCATGTAGCTTCTGAATAAGCTTCATCTTCCAGCTCCTATTGGCTCTAAAGCCTCTGCCTGGGGGGAAGAAAGGATATTTGGTGCGGATCATGTGGCTGCACATACAGTATGTTTGATAGCATAACATAACATCAGTTTCATAGACCCTACCACAAACCAGCAGAAGGGCATTACAGACTGATGCTATGTGATGAGTGGGATTGGATGCTGCCAGGAAACGTGATTGGCTTCACTGTAATATCTGCGTATCAAGGGGATTTGACACCACTGCATTCCAGTTAAATTTGAAATCGTGTTGCATATGTAGCTTACTGAGAAGACAGCACTGCAACTGGTGAAGTCATTATATGTAATTTACTGCTTAAACTCCTTCCTCTAACAGAGCCCAGGAATGTCCAAAATTCCATGAACTTCCATGCACACACACACAAACACTTGGGCAAGAACATCCTCACCACTGGTACTGATGTACTGATGTACTTCCACATTTTATGAATGTCATGTGATTCCTGCAAATGATGAGTTTATCAACTTTAGCAGTAAGGTCTTTCCCAACAACAATTGGTTTCAAACTGTGCTTTACTCTGACATATGAAATACCAACAACACATCTCATTATTACTCAGATTAGTGACTGAACAGATACATTTGTAATTGTCTGTGTTTATATGAATAGATTTATAGGATTTTTATCAGTATGTTTGTGTTTATTAAATGTTATTGAATTTGCAGTTCTGGCCTTAGTGACACAGAATTTCCTTTTACAGTGAGTGATAAAGTGTAGAGATATTCAAAATTCTAGTACAGTATACAAAAGTCTAAAAATATAGAGGTTTGAAATACACACATGCACACACACACACACACACACACACACACACACACAGCAATAAGTGCAACACCAACAACCAGTATAACTGAAAGAAACAAACTGGTACACATCAGTGGTCATGCTTAAGGCCCTAGGCTGCAAAATACCAGACACAGGCCTCTCTCTTGGATACAGAGGCTGGAAACCAAGATGAAAACAACTCAGATGGCAGTCAGGCAAATCGACAGTACTCCAGAAAGGCACAGAGATCAAAGGTGGAACCTAGCTACAGAAGAAATACAATGAGCATCCCATAAACGAGGCTCTAGTGGTTGCTAAACAAAGGTTAACAACACTGGCAACCAGACTGCAGAGATACATGCAAGAAGCAGCTGCCAAAACAGTATATGCCCTCTATGCCAAAGATGCATCCAAATTGTACACTCAGTTCCAGTGCAATAGAATCATGACTGCGGATCCATATATAGCTGTAACAGGGCAATACTGAAAGAGCATACAGGAGAATGAATCATCATATATCAATGACACAGCTTAGTGGTTAAGAGATCTGAAAGCAGAACACCTCAGTCTCCCAGAGCTGGAACTAGTCACCATTACAATAGCAGATAACCAAGAGTGAGTCAGAAACATAAAGAATTGTGCCGCCCCTGAACCTGACATGATCCATGCCCACTGGCTAAAGAAAACAACTTGCATTGGCTGACTAGCAGAACTCCCATGGCTAGCAGAACTTGCATGGCAAGCAGAAGGCAGGACGGTACCCAAAAAAAGCACAGTCACCATCCAACCAATAGCCTGCCTGTTCCTGTCTAGCCACCAAACTGAATGAGTGTACATACAAATAGAGTGATCCAGCAACAACACCAGAGACTCAACGCTCCACCTAATTACAGAGAGGAATCCAGATGAAGCCAGAGTCGCCACCTCTTCCAGTTCCTCCGGAGGGATACCGAGGCGTTCCCAGGACAGTTGAGAGATGCAATGCCTCCAATGTGTCCTGGGTCTTCCCTGGGGTCTCCTCCCCGTTGGACATGCCTGGAACACCTCCCAAGGGAGGTGGATCAGATGCCCAAACCACCTCAGCACACTCTCAACGCAGAGGAGCAGCGGTTCTACCCCAAGCCTCTCCCAGATGAGTTCCTCACCCTGTCTCTAATGAAGAGTCCCGTAACCCTGCGGAGAAAGCTCATTTCGTACACTTGTATCCGCAATCTCGTCCCAGAACTTGTGACCATGGACTTCAAGAAAGTATAGTATAGCCTCGCATCTGAATACTCAAGTGCCTAGCTCTGTCAGCATATGCAGCTCTGGTATATCAGCAGCTGTAACATACTGTATATGCACTGTGACCACTGCTGTTCTGCGTAGATCTGACTCCTCTCAGCCAGATCATCAATAAAAGTGGGTACAAGTCCATATTCAGAGACAGATCTACCATTATCCATCTCATATATGTGGACGATGTTGAGTTGCAGATCAGAATGTGGTGTGTTAACATTAGTGCAACCTGTGGTGTGTTAACAGTAGTGCGATCTAGCTGTAGTCTGCATGGTGATATAAGTTATGTGAATATGAATGGTGTTAATGGTCATTAAACTCTCTCTGCATGGAAGGTGCCACTTGTGTGATTGTCATGGAGGCCATGGAGCTTATTTTTTTTATTTCTCATTTCACCCTTCATTCACATTACAATGATATCAAGCTAAATGCCAATATGAATCAACCAGGATCTACGGTTAGGGCAATGCCATTCAGCCCGGAGAAATGGTACCATCTGACAGTCAAAAGAAGAAATGATGAGGACAGAGGGAAATAAACTTCCACAAGGCTATGTATACCAGACATGGAGGAGAGCCATGTGTGATCACATGGGAACCATGAGGCAGAAATGAGAAAGACAGCAACATCTGTATAACTCAAGACGATAAGATCCAGTTAAATGGGATCAATAAGATCAAAGCCATAAACACACATGCCCAGCCAGTCATCATATACCCAGTAGGCACAATAAGTAGGACAAGAGAAAAACTGTGAGCTGCCATTTTCAAAACCAGAAAACTACTCAATGCACAGGTTACTCCACCCAAGGTCCAGCAATCAAAGGCTGTACAACAGCCAGAAGGAGGGAAGAAGGGGCCTATAAATTGCAAACTGCTGTTCATGGTGAAATATCAAATATGAACAAATCTAAGCACTGGCCCCAAGGATGAGCTGATAGGGGTGTGCCAAAGTCAGATGGGGGACCTGATCACCGTGGAAACATAGGAGGTGCGATGGTAAGATTGGTGAAGTTAGGATTACAAGCAGTTTTAGGTGAATGTGGGTGTAGGTATGTGTACGTGTGAGTACAGCATGGAAGGTGTAACATTAATTTCTCCAGATGGATAATGGGGAACGTAGGGTGTGTTTAAGGCATTGCAGTAGCCCCTCTCCATTGCCTTCTATAGCCGTCATTCCCCACCTGTTTGGCTTTAACCAAAGCGGGCAAGGTGTCTGTAGAGAGAAGGGGCATTCCTGGCATCGTAAGCCCTGGTGTGGAGGGCTGGCTGCCAGTCCAGGCTGAGCGGCCGTGACAGGTGCAGTCAGGGGACGCTAATGAAGCCCATATGCTCCCTACTGATAGATTAATGGAGCTGGTACAGGAAGTCAGGCCGAAACCTTAGCCGTCAAAAACACTGCCAGATGGGTGGCAGGCACATCGAGGGTAGAAAAATACAGGAAATGATACGAAAAAAAACCCAGAAAAGCCAGATGAACAATATTTACTCATATTGCTAGGAAGCACCTTAGAAGAAAATAGCTTATGGACTTCATAGGTAATACATTTGAAGTAGTACATTTGAAGTAAATACCTTATAGAGTGCAGTGAGAAGAAAAGACAGAGCCATGAGCAAGATGTAGTAGCACATGCTATTAATAATACTTAGAAAAGTGCTTGCCTCTCCTTAGCATGTGCTGCTGTGAACTTCTGTCATATAGCACATGAAGATTAGCTACTGTTTCCTGCTTGTTTGTGTGAACTGCACTTAATCACATTAGCACATGTGAATGTATGTATTTTCCAGTTCTCACAGGTTTGTAAAGGCAAGTATCTGTTTATGAATAGGTTGCCAGGAAGAATTTTAATGGCTGACTGGCAGAATTAGTGTGAGGGTAGTGTTCCTCTGCCTGCGCACCTCTTGCTGTGGTGGTGGTTTAGCTGCAGATGGTATGATGAGTCAGTTGGGGAAAATGGGTCTGCTTTCTCAGAAGATCAGCTCTGCAGGCAGATGGAGAGGACTTCCAAGGAAGTGTGTAAATGCAACAGAGCAAAGGTAACAGGCCTCTCAGGTGTTCAGGTATCTCTCTCTCATTCCCTTCTTCCGTATGTCTGGTCTCTCTCTTTTTCGTGTTATTGTCTCTCTTTCTATCTCTTTCAGATCTCCATTGTCACACAGTCTTGGCACTGTTCCATTTGCCTCCCTTTTCTCGTAGATATTAAAATTTGTTATAACTTTTTTTTCCAATAGCCTTTCTTGCCCGTCTTATTTTCTTTTGATCGTCTCTCTGGGCACAGCTCCAAGCAGACTCTGATGTCTGTGGGGCTAATTCTGCCAGACAGGACATTAATCATTTGCCTATCGAGATTCCTTAAGGTGACTGAAAACCGATTTGGGGAAGGAGCGGGGGGAAAAAGACAAGTCTGTGTGTTTGTGAGAATGTGTGTGTGTGTGTGTGTGTGGGATGTGGCCACTAATGTTGCAACACATCAAGATTAATCAATCTGTCTGCCTGTCTTTCCATTTACAAAGCCATCCAGTGTTATTGGCATCACTGGTAAAGATGAGAAAAACATATTTGTTGTTTTTTTTTTTGTCTTGATCTTAAACTGAATTATGAGAGAAACCTTACCTTTCAATGAAGTAAAATTGTTCTAAGAAAACAAAACATCCTTATGAAAATACAGATTTTTTTATCAAGACCATGTGGCAGTTTTGCATCCCTAGAAATGTTGTTTGAACAAAATCTAATTGACATATCTTCTTATTAACATGTGACCTTTTTTAAACACATTCTTTAAGATTGTCTTTAGGAGTCTTTTGGAACTCTTTTTGGAACTCACTCGTAGCTTCCTGTCTCACAGGCATGTAAATATGAAGTGATGTTGTCCAAATGCTGGTCAACACAAATGTTACTTTAGAAATAAAATGAGACAAAATTCCATTGACCTTCCTAAATGAGGCAAAGACTATTAAAAACACAGCTTTACACCAAAATAAAAATAAAATAAAATAAAATAAAGTATATATATATTGGGGCTATAAATAATTACATACATAAATAATCATGCAGAGTGAGCAGGATGGTTTAAGAGGCATGATCACAGTAAGGATCACGATTACAGAAGATAGTTCCATCCTGAGAAGGGCACAAACATTAATTAAAATGTTCTCAAGGTCCATGATGTAAAAATGTGACCTACTGCACATAAAATATAAACAACACTGCTGAATATGTGTAGGCAGAACACATCGCTTTCCAATCACCTTTACGTTTCTGAGTGTTCCCTTGTTTTTACCGTAATGTTTTATCAGTACAAATTAACTCCTTCAGCTTTGGGACCTGGAACCCAATTTCAAATGCCTTCCTTGTTCACTCTTATTTTATTTCCCATAACTGCCTTCCATAAACTGATATTTCTTTCCAAAGTAGCTTTGATTCGAGCTAGACCATCTGATAACTAATATCTCGCACAGTTCAGTTTTTGATTAAATAATCTGTTTTGCATGAAAAACCTTGTATACCATTAGGACTTTTTTTTTACTTTATCAGGGCAGTTAGAAGTCTACCTAAGGCTATTGATCCCAACTGCTTTGACCTCAGTTCAGAACTTTTTTCATTTTTCATTTCATTAATAACTGGAAATTTGTGGGTAATAAACTACAGAACCTACTAAGACTCCTTTACAAAACTACAGTTAAATGCAACAAACAACAAACTACCTGTAAGGTTGTCCGAAATTCTAGGAAGATCTCACTTAACACCACTGCAGCTCTGATTACATCCTGGTACTATGGGCAGTTAAAAGGAAGTGAGCTTTTATGCAACAAATGTGTAAGGTATGTTTGGCATACATAAAAACATAATGTGTGTAATCTAATATAAAAGAGTGTGATCAAGTATGGTGGATCTGTGGTGTGAAGATTTTTCTTCTTAGGAATCTTGTTAGGATCCTTTCAGATCCTAATCTGACTGTCTCTGCCAGGTGGCAGAGACCAGTTAATGCGTAGATCTTCCAGCAGAGCAATGGTCCAAAGCATGCCTCCAAGTCTCCTACAAAAAATGGTTCAGAGAAAGCAAGGGGTGAGCAGAATAGGAGAGTCCATAAACAAGAAGCGTGGTCTGGTGAGATTATGGATGGACGAGTGGTTTTAATTCCCTTCATATGCTCTTTCAACTCAAGCAGATTCAACAGAATCTGTTTGTTTCATAGACTTTTTTCTAATCTTTACCAAAAATGTCTTTGCCTGCTTAACTAACTCACTAACCAACTAACATACCAGCTAATTACTCACCTAAAGAATTTACCATTTTTTTAAAACTGTGAACTCTAATTTGAGAGAGGTTTTAATATTTGTACACAAGATACAGATCTTGTCCTGGTTTTAATGTTTGTACACAAGATACAGGTCTTGTCCTGGTTTTAATGTTTGTACACAAGATACAGGTCTTGTCCTGGTTTTAATGTTTGTACACAAAATATAAGTCTTGTCCTGGTTTTAATGTTTATACATAAGATACAGGTCTTGTCCTGGTTGCTTGTGTTTTGCAGGCTTGTGTCTCTAAAACTATGCACTTTACATATTGTGTATTTTAAACTTCTACAGACATATGTTTCACAAAATTCCACAAGATACTACTGGTGTCTCTTTTCACATTCTAACCACATTCCTGTGATTATCTAAGAACAGCCTTCAAGGAAGCTTAGGATAATGTGACATGCCGACACCCCCAAACCATCCAGAAAGGGTTTGACATGGAGTACTAGAAGAAAGATCTCTAGTATAACAGACAGCTGCAGAATTCAACAACCAGGACATTTAATGAAGTTGTTACATGCATCACCTATATTAGTTTCTGTAGTTTTACTTTTTGCTACCATACCATGACATCACAGGTAATTCCCCCCAACAGCACCTCAGGGTATCTGACAGGATGTGACAGGTCTCCTCTGTTCTTTGGTGCATCTGGTATTTAGCTAATCTAGGCTGAATGTGGTTTTGACATGGAGAAAATGAACAGGACCAGATTTGCTGACTCACTGCCTTCACTTTTCTTGCCAAAACATGTACAGGAAACCTTGAGCATGTCAAGCTCATGTTGGCAGTGTAGCAGTGTTTACATTTTGTCACACCACCAATACATAAACAAACAGTAAAAGGACCCTTTTTACTGCCTTATCACACTGTCCCACGTCAGCTCCTATTTAAATAAGTAGGTAAATAACAGTACACTACATTTTTAGCTATAGCTTTTACTTGGTTATAATTTAGACACACTTCCTTGGTTTCTTGAAAAACAAGTAAATATTGTTAATTCTGTGAGAACAGCTCTATGAAAACACTCCAAGACCTTCATTTGAAGAGTCAGTGTGTGAAAATGTGTTACAAAGTAACTATGTACTAAGGCTTTGTGTTATTCTTATTGTAAGGTTTGGTCTGGGGAAGGAAGCATGTACAAGTGAGGAGAACCAAAATGGATGAAAATTCAATGGATTTAATGAACTTTACAATAGAGAAACAAGAGATTATCAGATAAAAACCCCCTCCAAAAAACTACATAGACATACTATGACTACTGAACTGAACATGACAGGAAGAACTAAGAGACTGAGATAAAGGAACATGGTACTCACAAAAATGAAAGAGTAACCTTGAATAGAGACATGAGAACCTAGAAACAGATGATACACTAAACTAGTTTAACCAGGACTAACAGGGCAACGTAACACAGGAGGCATAAAAGGGAAGAGCTAAAGCAAAATTAGAAAAGCAAGGCAAGGGAAACAAGCCAACAGGAGTGGCCACAATCGAGACCTGCCAAAACAGAGGAACATAACTCCCACAGAGAACACTCAACAATGAGAAAGGAAAAACACAGAGCTTAAATAACCAGATAACAGATCAGGTGATGAGAAACAGGTGAGCTAAACAAGACAGGCAAATCCCAAAACAAGAACAGGACAAGGAATGGAAGACAAAGAAAGCCAGAACACAAGACATGGACTCTGAAACAGGAGTAACAACAAGGGACATGTGTGATTCTTATGGTTTGATATTTTTTTAACACTGCACAGAAACCTCCGAATAAGCTGCATCTTAATAATTTATTAAACTAGCATGCACACAACATGAAAAGATCAAATGAAAATATATATTCAAAGTGTCTAAAACCATAAACATTCCTAACAAAATCTCACAAACTTCCCCTTTAAGGCATTCTGTTCGAAATCTGCCCTATCTACAGCCCTTGGTCCAGATGGCACTGGGGAGGCTGGTGGCTGCTGGAGGGGTGGCAGGGAGCTGGCAGAGCGGGAGTCAATTAGTCACCATGGTGCACAGTGATAGCTGACAACACAACCGAGAGGCTGAGCAAACACACACAAACACACACACACACACACACACACACACTCAGAAGACGCCATCTGAGAGCAGTCCCTGGGCATCGCACACGAAGCTGCCTAAAGCTCGTTAGCAGAAGGGCATTGGGCGGGCCTGAGCTTGTCCAGGAGGACGCTCGGCCCTGGGAGCAGGTGAGAAGAAAATTCAAGTGGGAACGGTAGCGAGCAAAGAAAGCTATCACATCTGCAGTGGAGAAGACAAAACGTCACCTCCTTCCCCCCCCTTTTGATTTACTTCTACCCTTGGGTGTATATATAGATATATATAAAAGCTAGAAGTTAAAGTCCAAGGATTCACTGGCTCACCTCATATGCTGTGTTAAGATCTCAACCGTTTTCTCTCTGTGTGGCCCTAGCGCAGTCCAGCTGGTTCAAGGAGTTTGGGAGTAAACGCTGATGTATGACAAAGAGTATTGTGCATGGGGTGAGAGCTGAAGATGTGAAGAACAAACAGTACATTCACTTATTACACTGGTCAACAATGATTGTGCTTCATGGAAAAAAGTACTTGTTTATTATGTATTACTGCATTCTGAAGCCAAATATGTTTTCACAATTTGTCTGTCATCCCTAGTTTTTTGTGTTCTAGTATGCTCACATGTCATTATGTGTAGTATAGAAAAGTGGCACCGGGGAAATCTCTTCTGTGTTGGCAGACTGGTGCTGCACACTAAAGAGGGATGTTCCTGAAGGCGAATATAGCCAAAAATCACATATTATACATTTTAGAAGAACTTTTGTACATATTCTAAGTGTAATAATTGCCTTATTCAGATTCAAATTCAGTATAAAAGTACTATAAGGTCTATCTCTTTTAGCTTGTGAACCAGTTAATTTTTTTCTGCCCAGTGTTATGAAGCACACAACTTGCTTTTCTTTGTGGTCCCCATGAGATTATATGGTATTCCAGATTATAGTATGCTATGGTATTTCTCGCTCCTTCCTGTTTTAATTTATCTAGCTGCATGTTCCCAAAAATGGCGTGGTAGTGAACCAAATGATCTTGTTAATGAAATCCACCGTCGGCTACCTTTTCAGAACCAAGAGAGAAGGAAAATTGGTTTGGTTTGTCTTTGTCTATAAAGTGCAAGGTCGCTGACACTGTAGTTATTGAAATGTCACCACAAGTACAGCAGCACAGAACGAAATAACGAAGTCACACGCTTTGCATCATGGGTGGTCTAATAAGTTCACATTCATTACTTTGGTAATAATGAATGCTTTTCATGTACTTTTTTGAACACTTGGCTCCCGCATTGGAAACTATGGCCAGTGCTTCAGTGTGCCAGCAATTCTTCCAGTAAATTCTTATGCACCTCACATCTCATTATTTTGCAATTCGTTTTTGAACACAGAATTGTATATACTGTGAATTGTGTTGTGTGTGCCCCTGAACCTTGTATGTATATCCATAATGTTACTTATGTATATACTCTGACTTATTTTGTGACCCTCCCACCATGCATTGTATATTTATGGAGTGTAACTCTATCAACAATGTCATTTGTGTTTCTGCCGGTTTCCTGCATGCCAGAGCCGATCCCTGTACCTGACAATCACTGGCGAATAAAATGATTCTGATTCTGACTCACAAGAAATAAGCTCACCACTAACCTACACTCACAGCCACTTTAACGTAAGTCCTGAGGGTCAAAATCCAGACCGAACCACCATAGCCGACCCGCCTGCACCTTCATCAGCGACCCTCTGTTATCGACTGCTAGAATGACAGCTGACCAGCTATTATTTGGATGGCTCACAACACAACAGTATGACCCACATGGTTATAGCATAGTTGTTGGTACTGAGCTGGTACAAGGTTGTCATGCAAAGCAAATGTTTCTAGGCCTTTATGCTGGGTTGAGAGCAATGTGCTACCCCATTGAGCCAACAGACTCAACACTGATAAATAAGATGACTAACACTGACGGCACTGCAGAAGAGAACTGGCCATAAACTGTAGTTATACCATGGCGTTTCCAGTAATGTGGCCAGTCAGTGTACATACGCGACTAACGGGAAAACTAATTAAAAAACAATTACATCAGTGTGCCAAAGAATTGTAATTTCAGATAACTGCAAAACTATTGGTGTATTACGCTTAATTGGATAGCATAGCTGAAATAATTAGGAAAGTTTGATTACTTTATGCCAAGCATATTAGTATTGCACAGGTGTTTTTCTTTGAGGTGTCAGGGGCAATGTTTGCACATCTCAATCACATCTCAATCTATGCATCTTGCCTTGAGGGGAAAAAATCCAGGGGCTTTGTAGGCTAAGAATGTGCTTGTGTGTGTGTATGTGTGTGTATTCATTTGTGTGAGAAACAGAGAGAAACAGAGAGAGATAGATAGATAGATAGATAGATAGATAGATAGATAGAGAGAGAGAGAGAGAGAGAGATAGAGAGAACTTGTCTTTCTGATGGCAGCCTCTATCACAGTTTGCATCTATCATTTCATCAAGTGACAGAAATGACCTCAAATGCAATATTGTGGATCAGTAGAGAAAGAGAGAGAGAGAGAGAGAGAGAGAGAGAGAGAGAGAGAGAGAGTTAAAGGAGCAGTCCGCTTTGAATTCTCATTGCTCATTATGAAGAGGACAAGCTGAACAGTCTTAGAAACAAATATTCAATTATTTTTGACCTTCATGGATCCGTTGTACATTTTTAAAAACCAACCTGCTTGAGCTGTGAAGTCTTGTGGAGAACATGAACACCATAAAGCACTGAGAGAGCCCTTTATCTCCAGGTCAGTAACAAGTATGATGGAGCTTTCAGTTGAAATACTGGAATGTTATGATGTGCAGGGCTTTGGGTGACTTTCACTGTGGGTTTGATGGTTTTGATAATACTGACCTTCTAGCACTTTTACAATGTAGGTTGACCCATGCTTGTGTTGTTGTGTCATTGTCAACAAACAAACTAACTAACTAACTAATGGCAACTGACAAGCAGACGTAGATCAGCCTGCAAGAATCTTTTCTCCTGGAGTCGGGAAGTTCACTGACAGGTCAGTTCAGGTGCTCAGCAATACTGAGAGATGTTTCTAAGAACAACAATGTGCTCGTTGAGCTCACTCTTTTGACCCCTGGAACAGCTTTGCTTGGTGTCAGTTCAGGGTGTTCAGTTTTTTTTACTGTAGCTGACACCTTTTAGAATTTTCCAAAGATCCTGCACTAAAATCTGTCCAATGTTTTCTAGTTTGCTTACACATACATTTTTTCATTAGTTGACTGGAGATGAACAGTATAGACAGCACGGCAAAAACTCACCTCCTGGTCTGATGAAGATTACTGTTGCCACTAATTTTGTTTCTTTGTGTGTGTGTGTGTGTGTGTGTTATCCTAAACCTACAAACCACTGTGGTCTCTCTGTGGTTTGAACATTTGATTTCAAGCTGGATGTGCTGAAGTGTGGCCTGGTGAGCACTGGGGCGTGACAGTTCCGCTGAACTGTGGGTTTAATTCATGGTGGGCTGAACTCTGGGTTTAGTCCTGGCAGGCTGTTTGCCTGAAAGGCTATCCCTTCCCAAACCAGCCTATCATTTTTTTTTGGCTCTCTGTGCATTAAATATTAAACAAAAGAATCATCTGTCCAAAGCTGAAATAAATATCACTGCTCTTCTGCAGCCATGTCATTCAGAGTCTAACTATTAAACAAGAATTCCCTCCAGAGCAGCTCAGGGTTGGGGCTTTGCTGGGTTCCTCTAGCTGTTGTTAGCCTACTTTTGAACTGTTGAGTACTTTGCTCATTGTAGCACTGCCTTCCTTTTCTTGGAAGTGCCCAGTACTTCTGGAGTTACATCACCTGGGCTACATAAGCCCCAAAAACCACCAAGGCATGCAGTTCCAGGGTGCAAAAAGCTTATGGTTTACTGCAATAAATGGAGTTATGCAATAACTGATGCTTGGGAGAAACACAGCACCTGATATGTCTCCTTCTGCTCAGGTTTTGCATAGACTATTTACTGTCTGTGGTGCCAGTGATATGTGAGTCCTCTGTTTCGATATGGAATTAGATATTGACCTGTCAGACAAGGTCCTATGGATACTCTTGTGACTGCCCACTGAATTGTTTTTACTGAATCAAACAAAAGAAAACACAGACACAGGCTTTAATATTCATTATCGTCAAGTAAGATGTTAGAGACCAATTTCTTATTTAACCACAGGTTGATTAATGATTTGATCAGTCCTAAAGATTAAGCAGGACGTCATGCTCACAAAGCAGCCACATACCATAATATTTACTTCCAAAATAAAATATTCCCATAAACTCAAAGTCACTCTTCCTCCCTACTCCTTCATTCCAGACACACCGTCTCATCTCAGCCACGCCCCCTCAGACACACTCCGTCATCCCAGCCACGCCCCTTCATCCCAGCCACGCCCCTTCATCCCAGCCACGCCCCTTCATCCCAGCCACGCCCCTTCATTCCAGACACACCCCCTCATCCCAACCCCATCCCTTTTAATCCTGTCCTTTTCCCTCATCATCCCCTCTCACTCTGGTCTCTCTGCTCTGCTGGATTTTGTTCCATTGGCTAGAATTCTTGCAACTTTAAGCTTCACCAACTTCTTTTCTCTTTTTACCCACTCTCCAGGCCTCACCCACCTCTTCAGCCTACCTCTGTTGTAATCCTTTCCTGCAAGGTCCAGTATTCAAATTGTGGTGATATTGTTATATGATCTGAGTCCCTTAGTTTATACAATAGTGTCATACAGACTCATTTTTTCTTCATCTATCACGCTAAAACCCAGCTGGTTACAAGTAAATACTTATCTGATAGCTCAGGAGTTGAGCATTTCCCATTTTTAGGACATTGGTCTGGATTGGTGCAGCTCCCTTTGGAATGATCAGATCACCTGGATCACACTGTTCAAATCCTTATATTTGACCAGGTTCATTAACAGCCATATAAGCTCAGACAAAATCATTGGTAGGTGGATTCCAGCTTTCTAGAACAAAGCAGAAGCTGCTCTGAACTCCAGCCAAAGCTCTCTGCATCTTTATGCCCCTTTTTATATTTCCATTCCTTCCTTGAAACCACAGTCAATTAATTGCAGGAGCGTTCTGCACTCACAAAAACGCATTTTCATCCAAAATTATTCAAACCCCCATCAGAACTGTCAGCACAAGAGAATCCAGCATCCACTGCAATACAAATAATGCATTCCCTAAGTGGATTGTTACACGCAAACCTTGGAAATAAACCACTGATTGATTAAAAAAAAAAAAAAAAACCAAACAAATAAAGCAAAAAAAAACCTTGAAGGACATTAACTGTTGTTCAGCTGTATGCAAATATGCACAGTCAAGCATTCTACCCTTGCGTTGCCTTGTTCTGTTATCTGATAAAGGAACATTTTTTAGAACTTTTTTTTTGTCCTTTAAATCGGTAAGAGCAACCATTTCTCGCATGAAGAGACTTTCCCCCTGTTATCTCAAGGTAGCAGAAAGCAAGATAATTCAATGGACCATGGCACTGGAGTGCAGAACAGACATGCCCCTTGAACAACATTGATAAGAAAGAAGAATAAAGGTCAGGTTGATATTTGGGTTATCCTTAATAGTGGCCTTACATTGCTCCCTTAGTGTGGTGGGCCTACAAAATCACAGCGGCTTCTAAAAGAACGACAGACTTCCTGTGATGTCTTCACCACTTGAGGGCATTGTTCAAGGATGTAGAAGAAGATTCTGGACTTTCCTTTGTGAGTTGCATCCTGGAGGTCCGACAAAACCAATTTTGCAGTGCAGCAAAATTGGGTTTTCATGCAGCAGTGGTGTCAGACACTTGCAGAAATTAAGTTCATGTTAAGTTCATAAGTTCATGACTGCTCTGAGAAAAACAAACAAACTTTTCTTTACGTCTGCATTAACAACGAACAGGGATGGGATGGGACAATATGCCTGTTGAAGACATAAAGGAGTGATGTAATGGGTGACAAAGAGCTTACCAACTTTGTACATCTCAGAAATGGATTTGGAGAATTCAATGGGCTAAAAGCATTTTTAGTTCTTTTAAATGAATCTGGATAATTGCACCATCTACGACATGCTTTCAGGCTGCTGATTTATAGGTAGAGTGTGAAAGACTTGAAAAGAAGCTAGAGTTGATTCAGGGAAGGTACCAGCAGCTCTTCCTATTATTGAATCACCATTCTTTTTGAAGCAGATTGTCAAAACCACTTGTGAAATGGTATGATTAGCTTTCACTTTTTTCATTCTCATTCTAACTATCTATTGATATTTTACTTTTTGAAATTTTGTAACTGGTCTTTCAAACTCACACTCCAAGGGAGGTAGAAGTTTCTAAGTGTAGAATGAGAATCATAATATACCTTTTCTTTCAAATATAATCAAGATCTATTTTGGCAGCTACATGGTTTTATTTTCCTGACCAGCATTTCTCAGAATTGTCATCTATTACTTGGGCCTAATTTGGTATTTGCTTGGTTGATTTTTATACTGTCCTTAATAAACGTATGCAGGAATGCTCTCTCCCACCTTCCCTTCTGTCTGACAAGCCTCAAATGATGCCCAAGACTGCTGGACATGCCAGCATTGTGAAAGCCAATAATTCCTAAATCACTTCAGGTTTGCCAGAGTACATCAGAAAATGTAGTCAAGCTGACAGCCTCAAGTGGGGAGAAACGAAGGAAAGTGAAATTGCAAAAGTTTGAGATTCCATAAACTATTCCTTAAACTACAGCAAGTTACGCCAGCTTACACTGTGTTGAAGCTCCTCAGGTAAGAGGAGTAGCTGGAGTGGGCCTTGCATCTTGTCACCGTGGAAAGACCTCTCAAAAGGACTTGTTTGTCCTTTCGAACTCTGTGTATGGAGACATTCAAGTGCATTTGCTGCACCAATCAAGACATTTTGCCTCACTTTACAGCCACTTATTGGATGAATAAATTGAGCGAAAATTTGAAATACTATTCTCATGCTTTGACAAAATGCATTCAGTACATTACCAGCCATTATGAGCCACTGGGTCAACTGAAAACCCAATTTAGTGTTATTCCAGTGAAGGAAAAACGAAGAAACATATAAAGAGTGGAAAATATGGAAGGGTGTTGTCACAGCTGAATGGAAATTTCCTCAGATGATTCCATTAAAGGCCTATAATCTGCCGAGCTGAAAATCTCAGCCATTCTCTCTCCTTACCTGGGAATTACTAAGCAAGTGTTGTCATGCCAGTTAAACACTGATTCAAACAAACAAACAACCCTCCCCCCAAAAAAACCCCCCCACAAAACTCTAGTGAATGTAAATGATCTGCTCTCAAACTGCTTCCACCGACTCTTTTCCATGGCTTCCTCTGGCTTGTTCACCAGCAGTGGCCTGCTTTGCTCGCGGTTAGGCAGGCGACGGCGCCATGGCCTGCTTTCCACCGAGGGTTAATGTGGTACATAAAGAAGGTCATCCTCGGGTGGTCTTGCTGACGGGCGTGGCAGCTTAGCTCTGAGTGGGTGAACAGGGGGGCGGTGTGGGGAGAATGGAGAGGGCTGGCTGCAGTGATTGAATGACACTTGCTTTTAATGGACGTGATGGGCAGCACAGTGTCTGCTCTCCTCTGGCTGGACTTCCTGTCTACGGTGAGTTGTACGCACACACAGAGACAAATGCTGTTCGCTGACAGTGAGACCAAGGTGACCATCCTTTGTTGGGGATGAGTTATGTGGCTGGGCAAAGTGGACAGGAGCTCTGTGTCTGTCTAGCAGTCAAAGCCTTCACTGGCAGATTACAGTCTCGTAGCAGCCTGGAGCCTCAAGACGTGACAAATGGACCTTAGGAAGAGGTGACTTTGATGCCCCAAACTGATTCTAAAGCCATTTATGTCTTATTGTTTGAATGGTTCAACTGGTGTTTTAAATTTTGATGAAAACTTTGGTAGTAAAGTTAATTTGATGAACACAAACCATTTACAAACTGTTGAATCCAAAAGGAAGAGAAAACTTCCACTCATCAGACCCTGTATTAGACACACCATCTATTTACACTCACTTGCCATTTTACAGTCTTCCTTCCTGAACATATTTTAAGTGTACATTTACAGTTTCAAGACACTGCTGAATATATTTTTTGGGTGGAAAATTACACAGCATTAACCAACATAGTACTGATGCACATCATGATTGGCTGATGATGCCCCCAAATCAGCAATTGCACAAGAATGGTGCAGATCTAGATTATATGTAATCTTGGTGCTTGTATTGTGCTTACTGTATTGTCTGTGGTTTGGCACATACACTTATTGGACATTGTATGTTCTTGTACTGCCAAGTTCAATTCACATACACTGAAGACATTTGAGGACATACTGAGAAAAAATGTATTTGGTGAATAATATGATTCTGATTCGAATTATGTGGTCCCAAAAATGAACGAAATGCTTCATGATTTTTCTTCACACCACGATGATTCCCCCACACCTGTGGCATTTGTTTATATTTATTGTTTCTGTTCCACAGGTTTTTGTTTTGGTCAGTGGCCACGCCCACTCAGGTGGTGAGCATCTTGCTTCGTTTGTCACACCATCTGTGCATTATTATATCATTATGTCGTTCCTTATTTAAAACCCTCTTTGTTTCCTTGACTGTTATCAGTAATTGTCATTGTCATTGTCATTGTCATTGCTTTCTTTTGTTTTCATTAGTGCCCTTTTAGGTTTGGATTCGATTCCATTCATTCCATGAAACTCTTGAAGTTGAAGTTGCTTCTTCCTTATTTTTCCTGCACATACGACTCCTGTTGCAACTTCATTACAATACAAAATCAGCACGACATGAGATGAAACATGAAATCGCTACTGTGCTGAGCTGATGTCGGCCTTCTCCTATCAGACGCTCAGGAGTTATTTTACGATTTAAGCGGGATATCTCAGGGATTTATTTTCTCTTAAGAATCCGTATCCTGAGAATGGCTGGTTTTCACGGGAGCTGGACCTGCGATAATCCTGTTCACAAGAATTGTCAGATGAGCCCTTTCAACCCTCCTGACCTCCTGCCAGCAGTTTTGAAAGGGAGACTGGCATACCAAGAGATGTTCCTCACGCCCTTGTACTGGGGGTTGCGGGGCTAGGCATACTGGGAAAAACCATCATTTTTCGATCTAGTTTTTAGTGATGTTGGGAGCATCTTGGACTGAAATGCAGTCACCTGGTAATAAAACTGTGGGACATAGGAGATGGAATGACAGTGTAAAAACCCCTTCAGCAGCATGTGAACAAGTGGAACACAGGGGAGATGTTTTCAAGATAGGACTGGACAGGATCTACACTGAGGGGCCAAGGAGTCAGATGAGGACAGCTCGGTCTTCTTTTTGTCCTGGACTGCTACACCCGATAGCAGAGATGGATGAATCTAGACCTCAAATCCAAATCTGTTATTGGATTTTGTAATCCATGGTAGATAATCGAATAGCTTATGTAAGTGACTAGCTAATTTGCCATCACGCCTGATGAAAAATGGAAAATCTGTAGTTTAGTATCTGGGCATTGAAGGGCTGGGATTCCTTCATGCAGTATACAGCTGTGAAGAGATTATATTAAAGGGGAGAAGACAAAGAGCCAGTTTTTACTGAGCTTTACTCCTGGAGCTTTTGATTAGCCAGCATGCAACTGTAGCCAGTGGAGCACTGAATATACTCTTTCTCTGGTGTTACAATTCATTTCCCATCCCCACCAACTAGTGCCCCAGAGACTGTGCATTATGTAATGACCTCATTGATCTCGAAGACCCACATGAAACCTGCTTTATATACACAAAGAAAGATGCATGGTAAAATTTCCCTGTGTGGGATTATACGGTTCACATATTAAATAAATCTTAAATAAACTCTGTATTTGGTAGTTCAGCACTGGTGGATTTCTCGGTGAACTCCTGTGATGTGTACTCATCTACTCTATAGTCAGTAGATGACTGGGTTTCCAGTTTGGTGTTTTGATTGGTCCTGCACGGCCATGCCACTGGTCAATGTAGTTTTCTCTGCTGTAACAACTCATGGGTAGGAGAAGTAGCAACTGAATCCAATCAAGAGGGCAAAGCAGGGAAGACATTAGCCTGTAATACAGTGTGCTTGAGAGGTTAGATTATAGGTAATTACACGTACTCTAGACATACCACAAAATTCACTTTGCAACCACAACACACATGGTCTTCGGTTTGGTTTGGAATGGAAACGAGTGGACATGGTTTAGGGAGAATAAAAAAATTACAATTTTATGAAACATTGCAAACAACAGCTCAGCTGTAGTTCTGTACTGCTAATTAAACCTATTTTAACTACATGTACCTTTCTAATGGAAAATTAATGGCAACATTTAAAATTTTGGATGATTTAAAATTAATTATAATATTTACACACACACACACACACACACACACAAGAATGACTGATGAAACTCACCTAGCAGCATGTGGTCTCATGTTCTATGCAGGCTTTATCACAAACTGGCATTCAAATGGACACTTTCTATAGGATATATTAGGCTCATTAAAGTCAGGGATAGTGGCTTTCTCCTTTGCGTTGAGTAATTGCAGGTACTTCACTGGAGTGACGTGTTATCAGTCATACTCAGAGCCTACCGCCAGTCTGACAGAGAGCAATAACACACACACAAACACACACACACAACAAAGTTCTTTATGTTGCGCGAATTGCGCTAACTTGTCACAAATCTTTTTCTAGCTTAGCTCCTGAGCGCAGATGCTCCACGGAGGCTAGGTATCTGCGGCCTTTCGCTCAACGCCACTAAATCTGCAAGTTTCATTAGCCGCTAATCTGATCCAGATCATCTAGATGAGTGGAGAACAAAGAGACCGGAGCGCTAGCGACTGTGTTCCAGGAGAACATGGTGGCTGGCTGCTAGTCTTCTCGTCACTTCCCACTTGTCGGCGAAAGTGACTAGCCTTATTATGAATGTGTTAAAGCTGTTACACGCTGGCCATTCATCATCCAGCCCTTCTGATGCTCGTGACTCCCAGAGCGCAAACACGCTAACGGCACTTATTTGCTCCTGTTCGACTGAAACTCTCGTATTCCTGTCACTGCTCCCCTATGCCTTCACGTCTTATAGGGCTTTTTTTACACTACTTGTATGACTTATTACTTGTACCAGGATTAACTGTAATGTATCAGGATTACTAAACTCTGCATGCAATATTGTAGCAATTAACAAGCACATTAAAAGCACTTTTGTTGTGAAAAGAACAATTTTCACATGCCAGGGCATCGTGAGAGAGTGTGAGCGCTTCAAGTGTATTTACTTTATTTGTTCATATATTATTTCTCTGCCTTTTCTATTCATCTTTTAAATGGGACTTAGGGGCCCCGTGTCTTTATCATTAGGGCCAGAGAGAGCCAGTGTTTATCAGAGAGCTGAAAAGACTGATGAAGATAATGAACAGCATCCCTGGGCAAAGGAAAAGAGGAGAGCACAGCTTCCACATGACTTCCATTAATTCAGATCCAACTGCCTCTTATCCACATCCTGTGCATGTGTGAGTGAATGTGCATGTGTGTGTGTGTGTGTGTGTGTGTGTGTGCATGTCTTTGTATATTCGCTAATGCACTTTTAACACAGTCATCATTAACCAGCTATTCAGCTCAGGTGCATTACAATTTGCTATGTCAGTAACATTTTAGCACATCCTAAAGGAGCACTTCTGCATCTCATCCGTATCTTATTTGCCTATAACTTTACCATACTGAGCCACCCAGAGGAGAATGAGCTGGAAACTTTGGAGCCATATTCCCTCTAAAAGACTTTATCGTTCACTTAAAGCAGGTCTTTCTCCCTACTGCTGCTGTCACCCTTGGCTTGCTCATTAGGTTCTAAATTTCTGTAAATGGTCTTTGTGATGAAGACTATGCTAATAAAATTGCAATGACCTGAACTTTAAACATTCTTCCTTTTGCTTTGTGTTGTGTGAGCCAGCAGTAGGTGTGGTGTTTGCAGAAGTATGTGTGACTGCTCTGCGCCGTGGTCTGGCTGGTGTTCAGATGGACGTGCGACCGCTCTGCGCCGTGGTCTGGCTGGTGTTCAGATGGACGTGCGACTGCTCTGCGCCGTGGTCTGGCTGGTGTTCAGATGGACGTGCGACTGCTCTGCGCCGTGGTCTGGTGGACTTTCCCTTTCCACTCTTCTCACCTTACCTCTTCTTCCTCCTCCCACACTGCACTACTGAGTAGTACACCATTGCTTTTAGCAGGTAACATATTTAGAGATGTTAAGATGCTTTTTATTCTCTTTTCGCGTGGTGTATTTTTGGATGACCCTGTTTGTCTATGACCACAAGCTTCCTTACCGATCAATCGCAGAAAACAAACAAACAAACCAAAAACATTGGATGCATTTTCCCATTCTTGGCTTCAGAGATTGCTCTCCTCACTTCCTCTCCATTGTTTGATTTCTAGCCCTTTCTGAATAACCTCGAACGTGCTGCCAGTTCACTGCAGGGCTAAATTGGATACCACTTCAGGTATTTCCGACTCACAAATATGTCAGCAACGACCTCATCAGCACCTCTCCTCTCCCTGGGGACGGGGGTGTCCAGATTTCATAACTTATGCCCTTCTCAGCATGGACTCCTAGCCTCACCTTCCATTCTCTTGCCTGCTGCTGATGAGTTTGCATTCGAACGATGATGATGTAAAAGTTCTTTAATGTGAGTGCAGTACAAACACAGCAACTGCACACTAGGATAAAAACATAAATATACAGCAGTATTTTGATATATTTAAAATGGTATATTTAAAATGAAAAATGTTATGTTGTAATCCAATCGGTCTCTTTTCATGCCATTTTACAAATGCCAGACACACATAGTTAGGTATTAATAGAAAAGAAGTAGCAGCGTTACGTGAGTAGGATAGAAAAAAACAGATAACGGTATTCATTTAAACTAGGTAACGATAAACATTTACAAAGAAGCAGTAATTAGATTACTGATATATTTAGCGGGATTACATTACAATTTAACACTCGCCCCGTTTTTAAGGGTTACTATCAACTGGACGGCTCCTTTTGCTGATGTCCCACTGCAGCATCAGTATAAGGTTTGCGTTTCAGTTAGTTGTGTGGGTGCGAACGGAGACTTTTACTTCGTTGCCTTTCCTTTGTGCCTGGAAACAGACCTGCACGTATAAGATCTTTCTGATGTGATTCCTACCTTTCTTTGCTTTTCTTAACGGACAGAACGCAGTTTGATTACTGATAGCTTTGTTGATCGTGGACAGGGGATTTGTTTTATGTGGACATGAGGTTTGTTTTTCATGGATACGGTTTCATAAATGTCTATATACGCATTACGTATATGTGTCTGTCACTGACATTGATCTTTTCTCATGTTATGTAACGTAATCGTTATCAGATAAAGTACTGTTGGCATCCTATTTATAATGCCGTGGAAGTGAAGAACCCGGATTAAGATCTTGTTTTCAAGATACGCCTCCTTCACAACCGACTGCCACGCAATTTCTATATTCGGTAAAAACGTCCAGTACACGATCTCCTATCGCGAATGATAAAATCAGCATATTCAAAGAGAACGCTACAGATTCAGTATGAAGTTATCACCAATACCATAATGTTCGACACCTATCTGGGTGTTTCCTTGGAGCCTACCAGTTTGACAGGAGCGCAGAGGTTGGGCATTCTACAGGAAAGGGCCTGGTCTCTTCAATGCTGGACTGGGGAAGGAGCTTGTTGTTTGTACATGAGTCTGCTAAGAGAATACACATAACGTCTAGCACCTTAAGGGACCAGTGTTCCAAAACTCTTTGATAGTTAAGCGGTTTAAAATAATCAGGAATAGCATCAAGATGAAGATCACATCACTTCAATATATATTGAATTAGGTTACAGACACACTTTTAATAAGTAATCAGTAATTTGTAACAGACTATATATTTTAAGGTAACTTTTTTCAACCACACAGATACACAGAAACTTCAAGCTTTCAAGAAAATAACTTCACATTGGTGGCTTTGTTTTTTGAAATTTAAAATGAAGCCAAAGAAGCAAAAACACAGTGTGTTCTGAGTAAAAGCAAAAACACAGAGTGTATTCCGAGTAAAAGCAAAAACACAGAGTGTGTTCTGAGTAAAAGTATTATTGCTGGTGCGTACTTGAAGTCACACTTGATTTGTAAAAAGTGACTGAGTCATTCCATGGTCTATGGAAACAGTTTTCATGCTAGGAGATTTATTTTTTATATTTTGGGAGCATTTCCCTGCCATGACCTTGAAGGTAGCTCTATAACCATATTATGTAATAATCTGAATAATTTGAATAATTATAGTTTTATCATAGGTTGCCAGTTTCATACTGATTAAGATCTTGTTTTCAAGATACGCCTCCTTCACGCCTCTCTATATTCGGTAAAAAGTCACACTTGATTTGTAAAAAGTGACATTCTATGGAAATCAAGTCTTTCATATTGTAGCAGTCATAGTAATTGGTTAAAAAAATTATTTATTTGTAGTCCTTTGTCAATATAACCCTTTACTTTCCTATTATCATATTAAGTTTAGTCATAAAGTTTTTTCAGTTACTTTAAAAGTGAATTTACTTAATGCATTTCTAATGTCTACATTTATTTGCTTATTGCAAATCTATTTATTTATTTTAAAGCAATATAATCAAGATTACAATCTGTACAAATGCACGAGGTCTTCAGAATATGGCAGCTGTCCTTGGTGCTGAATCCAGGGCTCACTCTTAAAGGATGTGTTCTTTTTAGATGAACCTGCGTTCCATCTTCGCCTCTATACGTGTTTATAATGTAGGGTGTTTATGGTTTGTGTGTCTAGAGACAGAGATAAACACACATGGATACGTACACAGACATAAACATACAGACAAACAGAGAGAGAGCGAGAGAGAGAGAGTGAGAGAGAGAGAGAGAGAGAGAGAGAGAGAGAGAGAGCGAGAGAGAGAGAGCGAGAGAGAGAGAAACAGCGCAAAACAGTAAGACAGAGACAGTGAAATCTTTTGTAGACATATTTATTAACATCTACACTGTACCAACACAACAAAATATTACTGCACCGATGATGCCCCCCTTCCCTATCCATTCAACACCAAAATTTCCAGTACTCCAGTGTTGATTTCCACATAGGTAATCATACTGTCCTGAACAAACAATTTAAGAAATTGGTCTTTTCTCCTGTACTTAGAAAAGTATTATTCTCTCCTGTAATCAAAATTCTCTTTAAACATAAAAACATCTGTTTCCCTTATATTTGTGTCTGTGTGACACCCGAGAAATAAAGAAAGAAACACAGAGAGAGAGAGAGAAAGAGACAGGGAGAGACAACGTGAGAGAGACAACGTGAGAGAGACAACGTGAGAGAGAAATACTGTGTGAGAGAGTTAGAGACAGTGTGAGAGAGAAAGACAGTGTGAGAGAGAAAGAGAGAGAGAGAGAGAGAGAGAGAGAGAGAGAGAGAGAGAGAGAGACAGCGTCAGAGAGTTAGAGAAAAATGTCACATGTGCCATCACAATAAATCTTTTTTGAAATGTGCTGGCACTGTGAAAAATAATAATAATAAAAGAATGACATCTCCCAGTCTGACAACTGCTAAAAGGACTGGGACATTTCGAAAAGATTCGTTAGCTTTACTCTTTTTGTTTTTGGTATTAAGGGTTAATCAACTTCACATGTACTGATGTGGAATAGAGCTGTGACTCTTCTTATCTAGGGAACAGTCTCAACCAGCAACATCCTCATTTGTCAGCATAAACATATGGCTTTTAGAGGAATTTGACAGGCGCTATAAACAGTTGGTCATAAAAAGTTGGTCAATCCGTGGTTTTGTCTAACATCGCGTTTTTTGTTCTAATCGAGAAATTGTAGGGTTCATGATTTTCCTATGCTTTTGTCTCTATAGCACTGATGTAGCTGTATAAACAATACATCAAGCACTGACTGCTATTCTGTGACAGACACTGTTATTAAGCGTTTACCCTTAAAATGAGATTTAACGAAAGTGTGAGAAGTTTCGTTCTAGTTGCAGTGGTGTAACTGCCACTACAGAAGCGCACTTTCTGTAATCAGATTACTCAGATTACTCAGCATTTGATGTTATCAACACTAATCTTACACAAGGATGAGAGAGTGTGGAGAGGGTGGGGGGAGTAAGACGGAGAGAAAGAAAATGAGGTAGTGAGATGAAAAGAGAGAAAAGAAAACAAAGGAGTGAGAGAAAAGGCAGGAGGGTGGAAAGGAGAGCAAGAGAAAAAGGTTATGAGCTGGGATGACAGAGAGAGAGAGAGAGAGAGAGCGAGCGAGAGAGAGAGAGAGCACTCTGCCTTCTCTTGACAGCAGGGATTATGGGTGCAGTCGAAGAGGGCAAGAAGCCGCCCAAGGAGTGTAGCAGGTGGCCTGTTCTGTTCTTTTAACCAGGCTGGGTAACAGGGTTGTAGAGCAGTGGACAACCACACTGCTTCTGCGGCTCCCGCGGCACCCCCGTCCCCTCCCCTCGCCTCCCTCCCGCGGCACCCCCGCCCCCTCCCCTCACCTC
>JAOXYF010000027.1:12926847-12938573 GCA_028565775.1 Sternarchorhynchus goeldii | reverse complement strand
TCTCCTGATCACTCTCTCTCCCCCTCTCTCTCTCTATCTCCTGATCACTCTCTCTCCCCCTCTCTCTCTCTATCTCCTGATCACTCTCTCTCTCTCCCTCTCTCTCTATCTCCTGATCACTCTCTCTCCCCCTCTCTCTCTCTATCTCCTGATCACTCTCTCTCCCCCTCTCTCTCTCTATCTCCCGATCGCTCTCTCTCCCTCTCCCTCTCTCTCCTTCTCTCTCCCCCTTCTCTCCCTCCTGTTTTTGCAGGCTCCTCTCTCATTTTTCTCTTTTTTTCTGTTCTCTTTTCTCTGTTGTGATGTGTTCTTTTTTAGATTCTTTACCACCCATGGATCACTCCCCATGTCCCCAAATTAAACTCAGTGGGTGTGAGCCGTGTTACTGAGGTTTCTTTCATGTGCAGTATGTGTGTGCATGTGTCTGTTTGTACACTGTATACTGTATTTTTGCATTGAAAGTCAGTTCATGTTGATAGCTTTGGTGAGACTAAACAGCAAGGACTGCTTTGGCATCACACTAACTCTATTTGGAATATTTTCCTTAATTGTTTTGCCCTAATTCCATTTTCCAAGCATTCACTTGAATGTTTATTGAGGTAAATCCAAATCTGCTTTTCTCTAAGCCAAAATCTGCTTTTTCTCTAAGTGTGTTTGGAAGGTACACTATTCATTTGCGTTAAACAATAGCACTCTAACTTTGGTCTGGTGTTACAGTGTCAATTGGTTTGCAATTTTCATCCGTTGAATGCCCTGAGCAGTCAATACGAGGTCAGAGTCTGCCTGCTGCAATCTGCAAGGATGCCCAGAGTAGAACAAACTGCAAAGAGGATCTCGGTGCAACTTTGGCCATGCGAATGCAGTGACTCATTCTTCTGTCACCACCATACACAAAACAATGCAAGTCAACAAGCATTCTATTGGCTCACCGAGTCATCAGCTTCAGCTTTCTAATTTTCTGTTGAATGCTGTAATGCTGCTGGAAGGCTTCTGGACGGCCTGCCCCAGTGTTATCCCACACGGCTGCTCTCCTGCCCATGTGCCCGCTCTTGTCTGCTGAAACGGCGGCTCTTGCTATGCCCCAGGTTACTCGCCGCCCTGCGCCTCATTATCATTCAGAAATGAGAGGCACGCCTAGCGATACGTTATTGTTCAAACCATGCCGATGCTGGAGCGTTTTTGTACGCAAGGTTTACGCAAAGGCAAGGCGTGTCTGACGTCTGTACGCAAACCCGAACCATGTCCGACTCTGATTCTCACATGGCTGTGGTTCTGTAGGGTTCAACGTGCATCCCAGTCAACTCAAGCCACTTCAGGAAGACCTCAACGATTAGCTAATGTGCTGAGAGGGGGTAAATCTAGAAAAACAACAAAGCTTTTTAGTTCTGCATTGTGTGGTGGCCTTTGGAGACTGACGTCTAGCCCTCCTGGCATACAGAAACATTGCAGTAGTCTAGTGGTTGGACAACTTAGCTTTGAAAGGAAATCACAAAGTTGGTTTTGATTGAGAACATTCTGCTGTTACTCTTGTGTCTCTAAATGAAGCTCTTGACCTCGGGCCAGTCCTGTGGAGAGGCTTCCTGGAACTGGCATCTGTTAGTTGCTCTATTGCAACCCTTTTGAGCAAATCTCCATTTGGGTTTGATGGAATTTTGTTTGGAGAATGCTTTTTCTGAGAACACTTGGACTCTTTGTGTAAATAAACGCCACTATAGATGGTTTTTTTTTTATTTATTTACATGTAGCCCCCTTACTTACACGCAATAATGGAAATGGGTGTGTGTGAATGTTTAATGTGTTCAGCTAGTCTAACTTGTGGTGTAACCTAGTAAACATGTGCCAAGATTGGATGCTTTGTAGGGAATTGATGGCAGCAATATATAATTCCATAGTTTGTTCTTCACTCTGTTTAATGAGTAGTTAAGCATTTATATTATATAATGTTATCTAAAGAGCTCAGCTTCACAAGTCCAAGGTAGTACACAGTTTATTAGCATAATACAAGGCAATCAGTTATACATTACAATTGATTAGATAAATCTTACTGTAAATAATAGAAATAAAGCATAGAAAATACTACCTGAATATTGCCTACAGATGGATAGCTAGACAGTAAGACAGATAAAAAAGAGAGAGAGAGAGAGAGAGAGAGAGAGAGAGAGAGAGAGCAAGCCCTCACTCCTCAGTCCAATAGCTCTGTCTGAGCTCCACTCTCACCTCCACTCCAACTCCAAAATCCTCTCCCCTCCAGGCCCAGACTTCCTTCAGTCTTATCTGGACCAAGAATTAGGTCTGCCACCACTGACCAATCAAATGTAAGCACATACTCTTATCATCCCCCCCACCACCACCACCAGAAACAGCCACAGAAACTCACACCTGGTACAGCACGGATTTACAGTCCTAATCAACAGCTGACCATTTATGTTGGGGGTTAGTGACAAAGTGAACATCACGACGTGACCATCCTTACCTCCATGAGACCACAGATGTGCACAGCAGTGGGGGTGGATAAAAACAACATTCAACTTGCCCTGCACTGGTCTCCTTTCTGGAGGTCCGAACCTTAGTTGCAGTCTTTGAAGTCACCTGGTTTGGCCTGCATTCCACTGAAAATGAGTATTGGCAAGCATCGTAATATGCTGTGGCCTTCAGTGTCATCACACACTATGCCATAACTTCTGGCGTGCTGAGCACATGTTTGTTTGTTTGCTATTGCTAGCCTGCTTCTCACAGGGTTGCCAACTTAGTTGAAGGGCCTGGAGTGAGAATTCTATGTAGCTGGAGAGAGATTTTCAATTATGCATGTGCTACTGTTACATTGCTTAAAATATTCATTTTAAACGCTGTTCACAGTTATTAGAATATATAGACTAGGCTGGAACAACAATTATCTGGGCTAAAACTAAAGTTTTGGATTTTATTTGTAATTTGATATGTAAACGTGACTCACATATAGACATGCTCATACAGCTATTCCATCCCAAATGTTTAAATGACTGATAACTACAGTTCCATCTTTTTTTCCTACATTATTACATGGCTCTTAGGCTGATGGGATAGGTATCTTATTGTTAAATAAAGTGTAAATTTAAGTTGTGTTTGAGACACGGTGGAGGTGCACATAAAAGTCCGTTTCCGAAGGAAAAACATTTCTGAAGTGCATGGCACAGCTCTGATACTACTTGGATTTCTTTCTATCCTGTGAAAGTGGTGCCTCTGATGTGATAGAAAATAACCTCTCGAATATGCTATGATATTCAGATTTCAATCAGATCTCATTTAGCAAATAGTACAAAAGGAGCATCTTAAAAGCTTGTGCTGAGTGCGTAACTGAGTGAGTGGTCATTCATTCTGTTTGAGAGTTCTTTGAAGAGCAGAGCAGCTTGAGAAACAACCCAAAACTGAGAGCTGACCAACCTCTTCTCACGTGTTTTTTTCACATAACTAAAGCTGGCTAGCAATTAAAAACGCACTACCTGTCTGTTAGGTTAGCTAGTTACGCTAAAGCTTAGCAATCAAAAGCTGCCTCCCAAACGAGACACAGAGGTGGACTTCGCCCAGGCAGCCACTGCTGGCACCATCTTTACTGGACCTTCTCTTATCTCTCCATCACTTTTGTAATCTGGTGCCCGGGTTCATGAGACACAGCGTTAAGCAGTTTCAGATAATCAGAATACTGGTTCCATGGTGGGGCGGAAAAGCAAACAAATAACTAGCCTGCAGGTGTTTCCCAGTTGTAATGGAGAAAGCGAGTGTACCAGCTACATGCATAAATACAATCAGTTTCGTATAGTGCAATAGCGCACATTCTTTTAAACAGAGATAAACACCGAATGCATGGCTGTAAGTGAAAGTGGACCTAATTCCAAGTAACCTTTACGTTACCCAGTAAATACACAGAACCCAAGTGCTCTGTAGTTGTGCTTGTAGTATTGTTAATGTTTGTACTGTCGTTATTGTTTGTACTATTGTTATTGTGGTGTACGATGGTCAGCCAGAGAAGGATGGGACCCCCCCCCCCCCTATTTTTGAGGCTTGGTTCCTCTCAAGGTGTCTTCCTCTTGCTCTCAGGGAGTTTTTCCTTGCTGTCACCCTTGGTTTGCTCACTGGGGGCTTGGACTCGGACATCTGTAAAGCTGCTTTGAGACAACGGTTCTTGTAATATATTTTGACATGATTTGACTTCACTGTTTAAATCCAAACATATTTCATACCTGATTTTTTTTGCTTTGCCGTACACAGACTAAAGGCCTTTTACAAAAATAAATAAATAAATAAATTAAAAAAAAAACCAAACGAAAAGAGGTAGTAAGCAAAGTGTGTGTTAGCCCTTGCTCTCAGAGAGGTTTCCATGAGTGTGCTGATCCTGTCTGTTACTGTATCTCTACCATTTGTAAATCCTTTGACTGGCAGGCAGCCAAGTCCCCCTTCCATCAGCAGCAGCTAATGGAAGTGTCTGAGTGTGAAGATAATCCTCCTGAATGTATCCCCACCTGCCTTATCACATTGTGTGTGATGTTCTGGTTTGTCCATTTTGCTGTCAGTATCATTACTGTATAGTATTTGTTTTGGGGGGTGGGGCATGTAGGGGGATCGGGGAAGGATGTTCAAAAACTCATGTAATCCTGAGCCATGAAATCTTTTCACTTCAAAACCTGTTACACAGATGATGAGAGCCAGTCACTACACTGCAAAAAATAAACAAGCCAGAAAATCTTGAAAATAAACAAGGGATGTTATTTTTTTATTTAAAGATAATCTGGCTCAACTAGACTTTTGTGTGTAAGACTTTGTTCTTGTTTTTTGTTTGTTTTAAGAAATCTTGCCAAGCAAAATTCTCTCACCCCATTGGTAGATCATTTTGCTTGTTTCAAATAAATTTCTGATAATTTAATAGTTTTTTTTTAGTTGTGGGTGACTGCATGGAGAGTCATGTCTTATGCACTATGGATTAGGGTGACTCTGGCACTGTTCCTCTGGATCATAGATCCTCAAACCAAGCCACTGATCCCACCAAACCCCCTGCAAACCCCCTGTAACCCCCCCGCAGACTGAATACACAGACTTCCAGTCAAGATGATCACCAGTTGAAACAATGTACTATCCAGTTGGGCCAAGCAATGGAGGATGGATTCCCTTTTAAGTCTTGATCCTCCCAAAGTTTCTTCCTTACTGTCCTAGGGAGTTTATCCCTGCCACCACCGCCCATGGCTTTGCTCATTAGTGATCAGGACCCAGATGTCTGTGAAGCTGCTTTGTGACAACATGTGATGTAAAACGTGGTATACAAATACATTTCAATTTGAATTTTGAAAATTTGGATCCAGTAACTGCCTAATAATACAATAATACAAAAAACAGCAGCTTTAAACTGTATTAATGCTGCAATGGGGGGAAGACTATTTTGCTAGAGTGAAGGCTCATTCATTAGTTATTTGTTTACTTCAGCTATTTATTTACACCAGCCACTATTTTAGTGTGCTTGGGGTGTGTGTGGGGGGTGGGGGGGTGGTGGTAATGGAATTGGTCCCTCATGCTTTAGTGTGAGCTATATTTGCATACAAATAAGCTTGTCCCTTTAACAAGGTGCAGTGCTAGCCTAGACTCCCGATTGTGGCCTCTCCAAAAGCTAGTGCTGTGTAGAAACTGGAAACATTCAAGTGAACTCGAGGAAATCCTGTCAAAGAATAAGATATGTTTTCTGAGGGCTAAGAGATTGTTTAGACGAGACCCCTTCCCCAATTCTATGTGCAGCAGTGTGCAGTAGAAAGCGGGTGTAACCAACCTTGACAACCACAGATGGGTGAAAACACCCAACAGGGTAACCCCTGTGTGGCAGAAAAGATACGTGAACAAATAGCTCTTCTGTGTAGGGTTAATTTCACATATTCCTCTTTTTGTAAGGTGTATTGACGAGACTGAAAGCAGTGATAACATCATAGATACCATCTAAGGAAGAAGCCACTGATGCATTACTCTGCGAACGATCACGAAATAGTGCAGATTCAGTTGACTGCTACGTTCTTCACTTCTGTCTGACATGCTAAAAACATACAAAATACAACGTAGCAATGCGTTAATTGTGGACTCGTCTAATGCCCCATCTGTGAATGGGTTTGTTTTGATTGTTCAGTCTTGTATCAGTGCCTGCTTAACTGGCACTGCCATTTCTTTGGTTCTCATATCGACAGCCAGTAGTAATGATGTAACTGCACTGATGTGACTGCAATGATGTAACTGCAGTGATGTGACAGTAATGATGTAACTGCAATGATGTGACAGTAATGATGAAACTGCAATGATGTGACAGTAATGATGTAACCACAGTGATGTCAACAGTAATGATGTAACCACAGTGATGTCACAGTAATGATGTAACAGCAATGTAACTGTGACAAGCTCTAAATGTCATAATCATGGAATCAGTCCTCAACCTTTTGTTTCAAACTTCTTGCACATGAAATATGATGCAATGACACAAAGCAGATCAATAAACAACTGTGATGCCAACAGTTCCCTGAAAAGGAGGACCATGTCTAAACAAAGGTTTTGATGCCTGAAGTGGAGATATAAATACTCTTGCTTTAAAGCTGACATTAGCTGCTTTAATGTTGTCACTGGTATATTTCAAATGTGCTGCGATAAATCAAAAATCAAAAATCTATAATGTATTCTGCAGTGAGTTGCCAAATCAGTTGTGTGGCAATAAATGGCAAGGTCATTTTCAAACAACCAATTATAAGAAAATTGTAATAGAACCAGGGGCTACAAAACATCTATTAGTAATTCATTAATTTCACCATTTGTCCACTAAATTACATAAGCACAAAAACATTAGGTGAGCTTTAACCTTATAGGAGGACTTATGCTTGATGAATTAATTGACTTCTCACTTGATCACAGGAGCTGTATTGACTGGAGTGTTAAATCTCTCTCTCTCTCTCTCTCTCTCTCTCTCTCTCTCTCTCTCTCTCTCTCCATGTATCCAGAGCGCTACTCTGAATCTCATTTTATATTTCTTTACATGCATTTTTTCTTCACATTCATATTCTACTTTTTCCTCTTTGTTTTTTCCTTTCGGTCTCAGAGTTTCTGGCTCTTGTTTCGGGATTGTCGATGTCAATGAATAAAAATGTAATTCCTGAAGCCAGGGCCATAAAAGGTTTCCGCGTGTTACACTGCGTCGGTCTGAAGGCTGTGCCGTCAGCTGAGGCTTCCCACAGCACTGAGCGCATCTCTTCACTCCGCTGGGAAGAGGCATTAAGTGACAGAGGTGTTTAGCGGCTAATGCAGTCAGAGCCTTGGGGACTGTGACTCCGCCCTTTTTTTTTTTCTTTTTTTGTGTCTTTCATCCCTTCTCTGAGATGCCTGATTCGACTCATGGCGGACTTTTCAGTTAATGGACGATTTGAATCAGGTGTTGCTTATTATCGCTCTAAAATGTGCAGAACATCAAGTCATCATGAGTGTGAACGGGATCCAGTGCGCTAACGTTTTCATTAGCATTTAACTAGTTGAAATGGCTCATAATGTTGAGCGTTCACTGCTGGCCGGTCTCAGTGTGGCTAACAGGGCAATTCAGTTCACTTGTTTTCAGTTCATTACGGTTCAAGCTGCTCGAGTCAAGCTTGCTTCCGTTCCCTTGTTAATATCAACAGGTTTGATTGGGCATCCAGCAATTAGCTCAACACTTGTCTTCTTTGATGTGGCTCTGATCAAGAGAGAGCAGAAGCCCTGAGATGCTAAAGGTTATTGTGCGAGTAGGTCAGTGGCTGAAGGTTTTCCAATCGTTAGCAAGCAGCACCATGCTTCTAATTGCCGGCGAAGTGTTTGAGCAGCTCAGCTGCATTGCGTTTGGCTGCGTCTCTGCCTACAGAGCGTCGCTTTGATCTCTGTGACACAGATGAATAGTCATATTAATCACATAGGCACAGGAGCTTATACAGCTCTGTGAGCAAGGCTTCTCTTGGGGGTGTGTGTGTGTGTGTGTGTGTGCGCGTGCCTGCGAGTTGAGGGAATAAAAGCCACAAAAAAGCCTCAAAAATAGTTTTTGAGTCATGACTTTCTCAAATGTGTGCTAATTTTCTTATTATGTAAATTTGATGTCACTTATTTGAGAACCAAATATATATATATATATATATATATATATATACACACTTAGATAGGAGGGGGGGCACTAATAAGCATCAGAGCCACTATTCAGGAATGTGATGAAATGCTAAGTGAGAATATCAGACACCACAAACTCGACAAGGATTGGAAACCTTCATGGGAGGATAAACCACTGCATGGTATGTAACACTGGCAAATAGTTTAAGTGGTTAAAATGGAAAGATCCTACCAGTGGCCAGAAAAGGTGGGATACAAAGAAAGCACAGAGGCACTGATCTGAACCGTCGATACCTTACAGGAAAGGCTTATCAATTCATGCAACTTGCACCAAATTTTGACCGTTCCAACATCACGTTGCAACAGAAATCTGGATTCATCCAGCTAGGTAACATTTATCTACTGCTCAGCGATCCATGTTTTGTGTCCTTTTGCCCACTGGAGTCACAGAAATTGCACTCAAGCTGGTCATCTGCTGTTGTAGGCCATCTGGTCTAAGGAAAGAGTAGCTGTGAGTTCGTATTCGTTAGCTGGATAACCAGCATTGCATTCAGCTGCAGTCTGCACTGCCTGGTTTTCAAAACGGTTTTTGACGTCTTCCCCTGACCACTTTTTGTTTATGTCCCACAGGAACTCCCTTTTTTGCTGGGTGTTTTCCCTCAGTCCCTATTCTTAGTCCACTCTCGACACCTTGTGGATTCACGTTGAAAGTGGTCCATGGAAAACTTGATCACCTGATTTTTAATTTTTATAAAGAGAAGCATTAATTGCGAAAGTGCATGTGTCTCTAATAAAGTAGCCATTCAGTAACTTGTGTACACTTATATATATGTACACAAGGTCCATGTATTTGTTCAGAAAAATTTTTTAACAATATACTGGACCTGTACCTTTAGTATTTATGAGATACATTGATGACATTTTTGGTATTGCTGGATGCACATCTGAAGAGCTCCAACTGTTTTTTTTTTAAATTCTCCCAGTTCCACCTAGCTCTGGAATATACATGGAGTATAGCACATCTGGGAATCAGGAAAACTTTTTTAGATGTCTCAGTTAAATCAGAAAATTTTGGTTTAAATACCTCCATCTATTATAAACCTACAGACTCTCTTTTGCAACTTTCCACATACTGAGGCCTGCAAGAACTCTTTCCCTTACTCTCATAGCTATTAAGATGTAAGCGCATTTGCAGTGAGACTGGATTAATGACATGGCATTAATTTGATTAATGACATTGCATATGGCAGCAGTGAAGTTAAGAAACTCAAAGAGCTAATCTACATTCTTGGAACATTTGAATGTGAGAATGTTATGTTTTAAACATTTTCTCTAATATAAACTGGTTCCACCTCCTAGAACTTCAGAAGCATTTTGCTTGCATAGCTGAAGAAGAATCTCTGTCTAAAATGTCTTGTTTTTCTGGAAATCCTGTGTAATTTTCAATACCTCTATATTTTTTACAAAATATCAAACTTTATTTTGAAATTCAGATAAATCAGATTAATATTAAAGGGCTTTAATACTTTTACAAGGCAGTATGCTCTTAAAGTAAATTCAAAATTAATTATTTGTCAGCAGATCTTGAAATACAAATTACATCTTACATAAGTATTCCAACCCCTTCAGATTAGTACTCGATGGATTCACCTTTTGCAATACCAATAACAATCAGCTGTAATAAGCTTTTAGTCTGCTGGGGTACATTTCTAGCACTGTTTGAAAGTGATTTTGCCATGCACTTTCTAGCACATATGCACCTGGTTGTTCAGGTTAGCTGGACAATGTTGGAAGACTCCAATTTTGAAATAGCACCAGAGACTTGAGATGGGATTTAGATCTGGGCTTTTGACTTGGCCATTGCAGCCCATCTTCACTGTCCAATCATTAATTTGTTAGTTAGTCATCATTGTCTTGCTGTAAGGCGAAACATCTCACAGACCAATTTATTTATTATTTCATTTATTTATTTTTGCATACTGAAGCAGATTGTTTTGCAGCATCTTTCCATATCTTGCACCATCCATCTGTACTTCAGTTTTAATAACTGAAGTTTTAATAATCCCAATCCCTGTTCCCCCATGCTTCATGTTTGCTGGAGAATGGACAGGGTTAGGTTTCCTCAGCACATACTATTTAGAATTATGGCCAAAAATATCTATTTTGATCTCAGGACTACAAAACCTTATACCAGATTTTAGATGGGACATTTAAAAGGATTCTAGAAAACCCCCAACTTGCTTTTTGTTTTTTTTCTTTCTGCTCTGACAAGCTGTATGCAAAGATCTTGATATGGTTGCCTGGTGCACCTTCACTCTCAACTACTGAGCTCTGTGTACCTGTGTATTTGTGTTTCTGTGTATTTGTGTGTGTATCTGTGTGCAGCTGTGTGTCTCTGTATCAAAGGCATTGGCAGGCTATGGTTTCCTTCACCCTCTGGCTCTGATGCTGAGTTTTGAGACATGGCCTTGTCTAGGCAGGGCCTGGGTAATATGAAGCTATTTTGTTTTAACAGTGATCAGTGGAACAACAAACACTGGAATATACTTTGCATGAGAAAAGTCTGGCTAGTCTAGCACTGAGGACCATGTCCCATTTGAAGCTACGCAGATCCCTTGATTTTCCCATTCTAACGTGGACTGAACGTGGTGCACGGGAAGCTTGCAGGACCTGGGTGGTATGATGCAGCTCCCAAAATATCCAAACTTAAAATCTACTTTGTTTTTTATTTGTAAAGATTTTCTTCTGATTCTTTAGATTTAGCTAATGTTTTCAGAATTTAATCCAGAAAAAAAGTATTCTGGAAATTTCTTAGACATAAAACTAATATCACAAATTAATTAAAGTGGACAGTTTTTTAAAGAATAGCAGAGCACATAATGCCAAAGTGCCAACTGTAATCCAGACAAATCAACTGTAATCCAGACAAATCAAATAGAAATTTAAAGGGCTGAATAATTTTGCAAGGCACTGTGTGTGTGTGTGTGAGATTTTGCTGGATGTCATATGCTTTGACAGGTAAACCCATCACTAGCTTTAACCTTAAAAGTTCATAGCTTGCCTTACAGAAAAACAAATACAAGTTGGATCATCTGAATTCATCTGAATACCTTTGCATTTTCATTCACACACATGCACACACACGTGCACACACACATCTGCATGCACAATCCCACAACCAGCTATCTCCTCTCTCTCTCTCTCCCCCCTCTATCTCTGCTTCTCTCTCTCCTTCTCTCTCCCTCTCTCTCTTCTCTCTTGCATATACAATCCTGTGTGAGTGGTGATAAACAGTCCTGGGTTCAGCTGGAGGGCAACACTGGTCTCTGAACAGGGAAAAGGCCAGAAACTTTTTCCATTTCTGAGCATCATAAAGCCCTTCTGCCAACAGAGAAACCAGTGCATCTTTCTTTTTACTCTTCTATTCATTCCAGAGTAGTAATAGAGAAATAATGCCTCTAGAGTTGACAAAGAGCCATTGTTGTAGTCATTTATAGTGAGCACAGCAGGACATAATTTTGGGTCTGTTCTTATCTCAGCAGATAGTCTGCAATTCACTATCCTATTATAATAAAATATCTGTTTAAACTGCGTGTTTGTGTATATATATA
>JAOXYF010000027.1:12887267-12919762 GCA_028565775.1 Sternarchorhynchus goeldii | reverse complement strand
ATAAAGAACAATATTCGCATTCATGAGATTCATTGCCTCTGTGTCTAATTGGTGGGTCATTATGTTAAACTACAGGTTTGGAATTCCACTGAACTCACCAGCAGACGCAGGCCTGAATAATGTCCATTTTAATGAGGGAAATAACTGGTGCCGTGATTGTAAATGGCAGAAGGGGCTGGCATGATGCCTCCACTCCAGCTAATGACATCTGCTGGGGGTTAACCGCTCAGACACCTCACTGCACAAATGGAAGGGAAGAATGGGACTCGGCTTGATGTTCGAGGTGCACACGTAGAACCCATTTTATTCATTTATTCATATTAATTCATTCGTAACAGCATTTGTTTGTTAGTTTTCCCCATTTGTTTACAGTTCCTTCACATCACCATTCTGTGAAAGACTCTTTTTATGTGCGTGAAGGCTGCTACCACGTCTCTTCAAACTACCTGCCACACAGATGTTTTTACAAACACTTCATCAAAAAGGAAAAAGGGAATGATGCAACAATACTGCATGACTGCAGATTGGATTGCTTGGAATATTGTATGGTGATGGCATGGAAATTGGTTCCATCTGTCCTTTATTCCCAATAAGAAGAGTAAATGTGCCATCCATGAATCTTAGCCATGGACAGCATGTGGCATGACTGGGATTCAAACCAGAATAAGTGAATTCAAGACCTCAGCCTCAGGTTCCCACTCTAATTGAACTGGTAATATTTGCTGTACAATTTTTAAATGATTACTATTATGTCAAAAAGGCATATATAGTTTGAAACAACCATAAATATACAAACAACCGGATAAAGCTTTAAAGCAGCTTGTTTGGTTAAAGGCCGTATGTCAGGCCAAAAGCACATCTTACTGAAATGAATCTAATGTTCCTGTGTACAGTTTTGAGAAACATTTCTGTAGCCCTGTAGGGTGACAGCGCTCATGATCAATCCATGCTGATTAAAAATCTGAGATGGAGCAGTGAAAAAAATTTTCCATTCTTGAATCCAGACATGCCTCTTTCAGTTTGCACAGGCAAAACCACCACACTCGAATTTTACACATCTGAATGTTTTAATGGCCATGGCTGGCAGAATAGCAAGATTGTATGCCTTGCATATGCCAGGAGCAATGTCAGGAATAAATTATAATACTTAATCTTATTTAACATGTACAAATTCACCTTGACAGCTCTCCCAGGGAGACACATACCCAAATGAAGTGGTTCAATTGTGTTGAAAATATATAAACAATTCACCATCTGAGTCTGGTTAGCCAGAAAGAACAAACTTTTATATAGCCTTCCCACTGAAATGAAATATCGGTGTGAATAAAAAATGCATAAAAACATGGAGAATAAATTATTCGAGGAGGAGCTGTATCTTATTTCAATGCTCATTAATCATAATTATGCAATCAAAATGCATGGGGAGATTGTGAATATTAGGATGAGTGTGTTGATATTGCCTGATCCCACGGGTCAGTCCACTTGGTAGGTGTCATAGGCTCTGTTGCTAATTACATCTGACTGCAAATTGGATGCCTGGCTCATGAGATGAGAAATGTGAGACTCACATGGACAATCCTGGTTAAAGTTGGCATTAATGCTTCTCCAATCAGCACGCTGTGGCGTGGAATCTATCTAATCCCCTGCTCTTGATTTCCGTCGCATGTCTTGAGATGCATCGCTGTCTTGCTCTAATGACCACGAGGCCTGATGAAATCAGCGGGGAATTCTTTTGTATTTATCTCCAAGAACTTGCAGAGTTAGGTTATCTCATCTTCTCATGGCATATATGTTGGAACGGATGTTTGCTTCGCTCTGTGGAGGTGAATGCTTACAAGGAAGAGAAATCGCAAAGCTTTGACAGACTGACAGGAGAAGGGGAAGGAAATGATGGGTACACTGATGAGCAAAGTGCAGTTGTCTAGTGGCCTCAGACCCATGGAAGGCATATTATGTCAAACAGCAGTTCTGACTAATGACCGTGAAGACCGGCACACTAGCGCTCAACTCCCTGCTAGCAACTTTGGGTCCATGAAATCCATTGTTACAGTTGATGCCATACTATGGTAAAGTGAATCATAATGAAGATAACGCTTCAAAAAAAGGTCAGATCATTTCATACCCGTATAATGCATTTTGTAATTGAGTCATGCAGGATCAGTTTAGTTGAGGGAAAGATGAATTCATAGCTTGTTTGACTCTTGTTGACCATCTAGTGAGCCAGGGTGCTATTTCATTGCTAAGCTCTGAAGTCATTATCCAATGAGTCATGGTGGGGTGTTGTTGGGAATGGAGCTCTCTGTCACATGGACTGGGTAAGGGAAGCCAAATAAATCTAAATAAAGGAAAAAAACAGACAGGTGGAATAAGCACACTTATACACACACACACACACACACACACACACACACACACACACACTTTGTAGCCAGTGGCGGTAGGCTGAATCAGCTTGATATCTGCTATTTCCAGGACTAAGAAACCCTCCGGACCACACAGGCAACAAGGAGACCAGGTAAGTACAAACAATTTTATCTTTCAATTCACACACCATATAATACAAAACCATAACCAATACCACCCTGAAGCCTGGGTGATAAGAGCCACATACAAGTGACTACAGCTTGGAGAACAAGCCTTAAACTCGTCACAACTAGGACACAATACCCAATAACCAATGACCCAGTAAAACAATGGAATCCAATCAAGGTGTACCTTCCAAGCATGGAATACACCCTTCAGGAAGAACTCCTTTAGTCTGAGGGGCTAAAGGAGCACCTCCTTGATGCTGTAGAGCTGTGGTCTGGGTTCTACTTGGCCTCTACTTGTTTGCATCTCCACCCTGCTGCCCATATAACTAAAACAACGCTAACCAGCCAATTGACTGAAATTGGAAAATTAACCACAGAGGTCTGTCAGTGAAATAATAACATTTGATTTAATTATATTTGCAAGCACTGAGGAATTTCTTTGCCTCAGCTCCACTGTCTCCACTTGTCAATCCTTGCCAACATGGCTGGAGTCCTTCCACTTCCTGGAACTCATCCTGCATATCCTTCCCCCTGTCTCTTTACACTTTGGAACAGCCTATTGTGATCCCTTACCACTAATGAATATAACTAGTCCCATATGGGAATTCCTCTCTCCTCACAAGATTGAAAGTATACAAATTCAACATTCTATAATCATAATACCAAATACATAAGCCAATACGTAACAATACAACCCAACCTGACACACACACCTACACACACATTTACACTTGAAGAACTAGAGCTTTTGTTGTCCTCACTTTAGATTTCCTCTTTCTCCTGCTTGGGCTGTGATGATGCACGTCTGGCAGGTGCCTCACCTCTCCTCCTCCCCTCAGCCACAATTAGACAAATTACCCAAGACTCAGCAGGCTGGCAGGAAGGGGGGCTTGTGCCAAGTGAATGTAAAATATCATCTCTTATCTCAAGTGTGAGTGCCGCTACTCCTAGCGACAGCTAGAGTAAAATAATGCATAATGCAACACCTGAGATTGTGAAACAGTGAAACAGCCTCTAATGATCCACACTGTTTAACGATCAGTATTTGTGCATTCTGTAAATAGATTTCCAAGGAGTTTCCGTGTATGTCTGCTATGTTGGATGCAGTTTCTAATTCACACATATGGAGGTTCCCAGGGTCATCATGAAAGGAACAGTATACAGAGAGAAAATTCAGAGAAATGGAGAGGGTGAAGAGTGTAATTTGAACAGACACTCAGCACTGTAAAGCTCTAAAATCCTCAAGTCCAATTTCAAACCTGAGAGATCAACCAAATAAATAAAGAAAGGAATGTGAAGAAAGATTAGAGGCATTCGATAAGGACTTTGAGAGAAAGTGAGATAGAGTGATTTAGATTACAAAATGAGATAGAGTAATTTGTCCACATTCAGATGACAGGAAACCTAAACAACCAGTGGGTCTATGGGGTGCACAGTAACATGTTGTGGTTGAGTCCTTTTTTTTATTTCTCCCTGAAGGCGAGAACATTTATCTGAAATTCTCCACCTGAACCAAACATCTGCATTGTCTCAGTTTAACTTCAGATTAAAGGAGTGTCTACTGGGACCCACATGTCCAATTTATTCTACACATTCACGAGCCTTGTAGAGACATCAACATGCCTGCTCTACATTGTTGTCAATCATTCTTCATCCACCCATCCATCTATCCATCTTCTCAGTGGCTTTAGATGCCTAGCTGTTCATCTATTAATGTACCACTGTCACTGCTGATCTCATTACAGAGAAAAAGGTGTAATTATTTAATCAAAAATGGAAAAGGTGTGGAACCTGGCATTTTTTAGAAGGACACAGCTTGCAACTTCCAAGAGAGTTTATGTGCTTCATTAACTTTCATCACCGTATAACCACATTCCTGCTAAAATGTCCAACAGAATGTTAGAAAAGTCAACGCTTCTGGTAAGTTTATTTAAGTTTGTGGATTTAGGTACTTCTAGTATGCAGCGTCAGCAGTGTGATAGTCCTTAACCAGGGCCATTAAAAGTGACCTTAGTGCTGTGTGTCACCTGACATCTACTGTAATGAACCCAAATTGAAAAAGAGGTACAGTACAGTAAGAATAACAGATTGTGAAAGGCTGAAATTCCAAACACCATATTAAATATCGATTACATTCTGTTGTTTTATTGTTGCAATGTTTTTGATGCCTAATGCTTAAGTTGTAGTCATTACAACTCGAAAGTTGGGAGGTGTTGTTATGATGCACTCGAATTTGTGTCGAGGACAGAGAGAGAGAGAGAAAAGTCATTAGAGAATTCCAAGGGACACACTCATTGTTCCAATCTGTCTTTGTCAGACTCCTTCATTTCCATAAATAGTCACTCACACATACTAGATGACCCTGTCACAAAGATAAATGCTCATCTTTTGCTCTTGTTCTCTTTGGTTCTCCATTTCTTTATAAAGCGCACGGTTCTCACCCCGCTTGCTTGTCAGTGTGCGCCATTTTTTGGTCCTTCAATTCAAAACGTTGTTGACTGATAAGGCTCTTTGACCGCTGGGAAAAAGAGCAGGCTGTTTGCAAGAGGCTGTCACTGCTGTCCACACGTTCCCCACCATCTCCAGGCCATTTATCTCCGGCCACTCCGTCTGTCGCACGGTGAGTGGCAGGACGAGTGGAAGAGCGGAAACAATGAGCAGCAGGCTGAAGATATTTTAATAATCGAATGGCTGAGACGTCTGTGCGAACCACAGCCTAGAAACGTGAAGGTCCACAGAGCAGCACTGATGTCGTTCGCCTTCGAATCCCACTCAAGTTGTGCTCGTGGAAACGTGGCCAAAAATACATCTCTGCACCGTGTTCTTTCTTTCTTTCTCTTTTGTGGCGGCAACAGAGTTAATTTTGTCCGTTATGATTAGAAGCTGTCTGTCTTCTGCTTCCTGGATAGTGACGAAAGGGAAAAAGCCATCGGAGAAAGGGCTCCATCCTCTCTGTGGAAACGCATCAAGAGAGGAAAAAGGTCAATTAGAATGTAAACAGCCGTCTCAAAAGAGGCCAAATTAATTTAATTAACAGAATTAAATTGGCCAAACAAGTAAGGGACTGCCCAGGAGAAATATGCTGCCTGTCCAGTTCAAGCCTGTGTCATCAATACCCTGGTGCAGGAAAAACCAATGTACTACACAAATTAACCTCACTTCCTTTAGTTTCGCAGTCTTCCCTTACACTTTGGCTTTAGTTGGAGTAATTTAAGAAGAACAATCTTCTTTGTATGGGGGCTTTTATCCCCTAATGTTTTTGCTTGTCTGCATATTAAATGGAGAATATATGACACGTGATGACAGGAGCAACTCGAGGGGCTGCTTCTGATGTGGAAGGCAGTTATTCTAATCTGTTTACTGCAGCCACCTCATAGCATTTTGCCTGCTGAATTTGGTTATGTGGTGATTTACAGAGGTTTACAGACAGTAGTTAAACAGCCTCTTACCTGTTTTATCTTTGAGAGAGAAAGAGAGAGAGAGAGAGAGAGAGAGAGAGAGAGAGAGAGAGAGAGAGAGAGAGGATCATTTCCTGTCTACGGTTTACCCTGCGCAGCTCGTGTAAGGCGATGATCTCAGGCAACATTGTTTTACAGCTCCCCCGTGCTTACGCACATCCGATCAGCAACACGACTCTGATGAGTCTGCCATACTTTATTGTATGATGATATGTTTATGTGATAGGTCACTGTCATGCACAGTAGACACCTTTAAATCATTATAGTTATATGAAAAATAAAGTATAATACAGGTATAATGTATCTTTAAATTATAAAGTGTCCCTGGAATCAGAGAAGGCCTACGTTTAGCTCTCTTTCCACTTTATATTTCTGTTCTTTAGCTGTACGGCTTAATTAGTCCTTTAACACGCCTGGGTTCTGATACATGTGGCCACGTTCCAAAAATATGTAATTCTCTTTAAAGACTTTCCCGTTCAGTCGACTGTGCCAGAATTAACAAGATGTCCTGAGGCTTCCTGTGGGGCCAAATTCACCAGGGCACGAGGCCGTCATCCTGAATGTCACAGGACTGAAAGAATACGTGAGGAACGTAAAATAAACGTGATGGCGCCGACTGATGGCTTGCACTCCAAAGCGCTTACAGGAAGTGACATCGGCGAGCGAGTTCCCAGAATGCCTGTGGCGCGGTGTGAGGAGAGCAGAGCCAGGAAGCGAAGCTCGCCCTGGTAAGCGAGAGCAATTAAAGAGCGAAGGAAGGCGGCACGGCGAAAGTGAGGCGAGGAGCAGGGTGTAGGCGTGACAAAGATAGTGCGAGAGTCCTTGCGTACGAGAAACGGCCCCATTCTGTCTCTTCTAATGAGAGTCACAAAGGTCTATGGCAAGACACTTGGAACTTGCTGACATCAGCAGTGCAGTATGGGCAATTCCGTGGGATGGAATGAGGCATGTCTGCTAGTGCAGTGTGGGAAAAGAATATTTAAGACACACACACACACACACACACACACACACAGTCTCTCTTGCTTTCACCCTCTTTTTGCCTGTGCCCAGGGGGATCCTGTTTCAGTAAGTACATGTATGTAGTTGCAAGGACATGTAGCCACAGGAATGATTAAATGGTTTTCTGAAATGAAGAAAAATGTTTTCTTGTCTATTTTGCATAATAGTAGTGGTGGTCTGGTGGGGCCGTGGCACAGTGAATAGTTATGCCAATTAAACCCTACTTCTGTCTTGCTAAAAAAAAAAAAGTTTCAGGAAGCACCCTTTTGCAAAATAAGAATGAAAGCTTTGATGGAGTGTTAGGAAACACTCAAACTGGGTGGACTATTTAAAATAAAGCATTTGCATGCCATAGTTCCAAAACAGAGGAATATTCCTCTGGTACTCTTCTTGTTCAGAATACATAACTAGAACTTTTGTACTAACGATGCTGCCTGCAGCACTTGGCCGACATAGAGATACGAATGTGCATAAATGCATGGCTATTGTTGCTTTGCAAGCAGCCACCACAGGACCACCGTGCCGTTGAGAGCCGGCGTATCGAACGCCGATAGGAGGGCCGGGATGCGAGCACTCCGAGCACCGTCTCTTCAACCGTGTTTTTTTTAAGGAGCGGCCCATTACTGCGAGGAGGCGGGACCTGCAGCCTGCTGCGGTCCCGCAGGGTACAGGGTACGCTGGGCTCTTCATGGGCTACTTGACCTCGATTCGCTTCTGTGTGAAATTACTTGCTGCGGATGACATGCAAATGAGTTTGCCCGGGAAAAAAGCGTCTTTCAAGAAAATCACTGCGGTTCCACATTCGGATTGGGGAGGCGGGGAGGTGGGACACTAAGTGGAAGCTGTTTCACGCCACCTGTGGCTTGTTGAGCACGGGGAGGACATGTTTTCTTAGGATACGCCAATAGAACTTTAAGCTCTTTTCTGTTCTCCCTCCAGCTCGAATGCGCAACGATTGCTACAGAAATCGCAGTGTTTACTATTAAACTAAGAAGTAAAGACGTTAGAACAGCTTTCGCTTTCAAAAGCAAACCTTCTTAAATAGTGCTCAGTAATACACGCAGCCTGGTTTGATTCAAACGCAACGTAACACTCTCTGTAGCCATGCAAAATTGATCATGGCACCCAGAGCTACACATGCGGTACATATTTAAGCAGTCCCCCCCCCCCTCCTTTTCCTTCTGCGCCTGTGCATTGTGCTCGGATGTGTTCACCGCTAACACACTGTTACCCTTTAATATAATATTCACACTGAACAGCCAGGCGGTCCTCTGAAATGACGCATGTGTAAGACTAAATGTATAAGAACATGCTTGCGCTTATCTCTCCTCGCGCTGTCACTTTTTCTCCTTCTCCTGTCTTTCTCTTTCTTTTCCAGTTCAGTTGAAAAAGACAGACATGGCAGCTGCCAAACTATATAATGTTAAAGCAATTGACTTAAATCGATTTATTATTCATGCAGCTGAAAATAAGGAGATAAAAATTGTAGGTACAATTCTAGAAAGCTAGGTGTGTGTGTGTGTGTGTGTCTAACACTCCAAGTAACAGAGTGGTGTGTAAATGATCTACACAGACACATTATAGCCATACTAGATACTATTATAGCTCTTGTCTGGAAATCAAGCTGTTACCTGGACAAGTAAAGTAATCTAGAATGGTACTAGACCGGTTTAGACTGGGATCAATAGTAACTCTTCTTTCCTCTTTTCACTCGTTATTTCATCTCTCTATCTCTTTCTCTCTCTCTCTCATGCTTTCTCATTTACACCTAATGCCATTGTTTGCAGTAGAACATCTCGAGGCATGCAGGCTAATTAGTGGGGTTTAATTGAGGTTGTGGACCTGCACCGTGGCCCCTGGGGCCCTTACTGTGTCAGCGGTCACAGAGGCCTGTAAGTGGAGACCAAAGCTCCATATTACATAGTCCTCTGAGGTCATGGCATGGACAGCACCTTTAACCTCTTTGTTCATAACACCTTAATCACATATCCCATCGATTAGTACACAGTAGCTCAGCCAGTACAGAAACACATATAATTCAATCTTCCTTTCTGACTAATGCTTTGTAGTGATGAGGCTCAGTGGGACTCCAGTTAGAACAAACAGACATGTAAATAATTTGACAAATACCTATAGCAGCTATATGTGATAACTGCAATAATCATAACTGCCATTATAGATTTTTTTCCAGATGATTCGACCCTATTTACAATGCCACTAGTGGTTGGTTATGTTGGTAGAAACTTTACTTTCAGTAAATCTTTCAACACCAAAGCAATACAGTAAATGAGGACAGCCATGTGACTGGCCAGGTCGCAGGTTACAAGACAGGTCACCCGAGGAGCAACTGGTCTTAGCGAGTATTGTAAAAAACCAAAGGACATAACTCCCCTAAGAGACTTATTAAGTCCTAAACAACATTACTCACAGAATGTATGACTAATAAAAATGCTCTTCATCTCAACCAAGATCATTTACACTGTAAAGTATAATTCTGTTGAAGTTATGCACTCACCAGGGTGAATATGTTGTAGCTATTTGGGTTATCATTCACAAACGATAAGAACATAATGTACAAGAATGTCTATATGAGTTTGAGTATGGTAACAGAATAATCATTTCTCATGGTTATAGTTTTGTATAGGAATTTTGCATAATTTCACAAAGACAAGTCATATGGAAAATTATGAATATTCAAAATTTAAGCTGGAAGGGAATTTATTTTTATGACATCACCACTGCCCATTGCAATTCCTGGGAAGTCTTTGTGAGATCGGATGACTGCTTTGAGTTATTAAGGTTAAATGAAAAGTTTTAGTAAAATATGCAAATAACACTGTACATAAGTCTTCTATTCCAGCTCATTGCGAATGTGTCCACCATATGGTTAGAGAATATCCAGAACCGGCGGCATTTAAATGTAATTATGTTTTTAAGTGATTTAATAAAATGATACAACGTATCAGGGCCACAGCTGTTTCCTTCACAGCAGGGAAAAGTACGTCTCTTATAGTTTGAAACTCTTTCGTGTGAGTGTCTGATGTTCATGTATGTGAAAATGTGGATGGTGTGAACGTCTGATACTCTTCCATGTGATTATTTGGATGGTGTGAGTGTCTGGCACTCCATATGACTGTTTGGATGTCTGATACTTTGAAACTCTTATATATCTGTGAAACTTCTTGTAGTTTGAAACTCTCAAAATAAAAACTCTGTATAACTATGTAAATGGTCAGATTAGTTGGACTTGTACGGATGGCCTGATAGTTTGAAAAAGTGGAGAAAGGCTGAATTATCCACAGCCTCTGGAGGACTGTGTTTAAGGACTGTGTCTCAGACGGCAAGAGGATGAGAGTGACATTTAGTAATAGGATTTTCAGGAAGACATACTATGGTGGAAAATGCAATAATCAGAATGCATACATTTGAAATGTTCAAAATGCCTATGCAAACTCCAATACAGGGACACATTCTGCAAAATATCATCTTGATATGCAATCTACTTCAAATGAGTTCACGCCAAGCATCCGATGGGCACCATGCCCCAAGTAAACTCAAAACCATTTCCAATGTTTCCCAGTGGGCAAACTCCAAATTAGGCCTAAATGTTCAGGCAAAAAGCACAGAAATTGTGTGTTCACATTAAAAAAGGAACAGAAAAAAGCAATACAATGTAATAACCCAAACATATTTATAAATGGAGCTGTCACGAAAATTGCACCTGCCGGCCATTTTTATTCCCACCATCTGCTGAATCAAACACGATAATCTTAAAAGAGGCCTACACCTAGAGTTTATTGGTCGTACTGTCATTGCACCATAGGGACCCATCACAACATGATCAGATTATTGTGGCGTGTCAATCTCAACTCTGTAGTTTGTTTTTTCATCTTTAACCTCAGAGCATTAAAGACAATGTTCTCTCTTAACAACAGTTTCATTTGAATGTAATGCTGATTTATTAACACATTTAATTCTTTAATGCAAATGCAGCGAGCCTACATGAATGTTAACAAAAGCAATTAAAATCTGTTAAACTAGTCTTTTACACTTTGCGATGCTAGAAACATTCTATCATGATAGAAGATTTTACAAATGCTGTTTGTGACTAGGCAGATATATTTTTCATAATTCCCTGATTTTCCTTTCTTTAGTCTTTATAGAACAGCTTAACAATCGGTAACGGAGTGAGAGATATGCGTTGACCCTATTGTTCATATAGATTCCACCCTTTTCCAGTCTGTCTGCTGAGTTTTTGCTCTTCTGAGCTGGAGACAAATTCACTCGACATGATAATTAAGTTAGAGTCCCCTGACTACCCCCCCCCCCCTTCTTTCACAAGAAAAAAAAGAAGCAAAATTAGGATTGACTTGAATCCCAGCAAATGCCACAAATTGAAACCATTAAGCCTCTGATATATGTAGCCCTCCCTCTCCTTCTCACAGTGAAGGCTCTCTCTCCTATACCAGGACCTAAGCCTCATTATCTGATTGGATTATATATACATCCAGTGGATCCACCGGAGCACACCACCCATTTACTTTCCCCTTTCAGTTTTCTTCTCTGTAGACACTTTGGAGTTTGATTAAGCTCACATGGGCTTTACTGATAAATCAAGCAGTGCATGCAGTCTCAAGGTGCATTTACATTCCAGTGGGTTTTTGATTTACATGCAGAACATGAACTTCTTTATAGATGTGGTCTTCAAGGCTCTTTGGAAGCACTAGGAGAACAATGTGTATTTGAAGCTTAAAGAATATACACCATATGTTTAGAAAAAAATGTGTAAGCCTTGGAATGTCGTCCAGGTGGCATGAAAAAAAAGTGTGATTAGTAATCTCATCATCATTAAACGAAATTTAGTTGTCAGAAAATTGTCAGTTATTTAGGAACAGGCCCACTCCACTCCCTCCCAAAAACAATGAATCATTGTGAGAATACTCGCACTTTGTTCCCAAGATACTTATGAGAAGCCTTAATAATGACAATGCATTTTAGCGCAATGCTTTTATAAGGTCATCGCATTAAACAATCAGTGAAGATGGCGATATTTGCTCACAGAGGTTATTGATTCCCTTGACTTCAGTGTTTACTCAGGTGGCAGTCATTTTCCTCAAGTCTCAGCAAAGGTCAGAGAGAAAGAGCTCAAATGTTTGCTGTGTACTCAAGTCAATTCATCCTTGCTGCTCCCTTCTGAATACTGCCGTGATCATTGCTGAATTTTGTTGAAATTGCAGCTAATAACTTTCATAGTTTTTCCCTCCTCCTAATTTTATTTTATTGCCTTCTATAATCCAACAGATTATCACTTCTCATATGTTTGTCCCGTCTCAGGGGCTTTCAAGCCCAGGAGATACTATAGGGTTGGTTTACATTATCGCAGAGGACATTGTGCTATGAGAAATATTCACAAGTGTTCTTTAGGACCACTGCAGGGAAAGAGATTACAGAGTGTGCAAAATTCAACTTTTAAGTACTTAGCATCTGAACTCTGTCACATACAACAAACAACAAACTGGCATGTCCCACTGCTCTGCCTATTGGGTGTTACTCTAACCTGGTGTTCCGTTCTGCAGGAGTTCTCTATCTTTGACCAGCCTTTGGGAGGAGGACTAGCCATGGCTTCTTGAACACAGAGTGAAGGAAACAGGTGTCCTTAACTCCTTCAGTGGCCAGAGCTGAGGTGTTGCTGGTGCTCGCTGTATCTGTGATAGCGATGACCCATGGCAGGTGCAGATCTGTGTGGTGTTTCAGGAGCTACCTTGGCACCTCTGCTCAAGGTGCGAGAAGGAGTACAGTGTGTTTGTACTGCGCCCTGAACAGCCAAGCGTCCGCCTAAGCTAAACTACCGTCAACCTCCATTAAACAAAAAGACAGTGCTGCTGAGGCAGAAACAGCTGGAATGTTAAATTGGGAGCTTGACAGTATCTGGCTTTAATGGAGAACAGAATGAGAAAGAAAAAAACAAGTGAACAGAGCCCCTGTAAAGAACATGCCTGCTGACACAGTTTGAGAACAATCAGAAGTCAGTTACTCTAGACACTGTTCATGGTTTTATTTCACATACAGTGCCTTCTATTAAAAAAATCTCTTTAAGAGCTGGTAGATTTGTAAAAAAAAAGATGATCAAGATGATCGTTTGAAAAAAGATGATTGAAAAAAGATGATAAACTCTTGATGAATTTTGTTTTTGCAGGAACTGGAATACATACTTTCCATAAGCTTTCAATGCTCACTAATGGAACTACTTCAAGAACGTTATATGAATATATACTGAAAGAGCATTATATGAATATATACTGAAAGCAATGATGTATGTGTAGTAGATGTGTTGCAAGAGCACTGAAGCAAATAAAGCTGACTGAGACAGAGGAAATATGAAAGGAAATTAATCTGCCTGGGTTTATTAATATTAATGCTAAAGGCACAGATATACAGATTCATTTACAGAACACAATGAATCATTCCAAATTCCTGTCAAATCAAACTATCCTGTAAGATCAATATTTCACTAAAATCTTTTGTCAGGTTTGGATTGAAATGAAATGGTTTTAAATTAATAAACTCAATACTTCTGAAAATAGACTTATCCATATATCCAATATGTTAGAAGTCCCCTTCTTTTTGTTAAAGTAACTGTACAAATGTGTCTGGTTTAACCCTTTCACTTTTTCATGTTTGTTAGATTACATATTATTATTGTTAAGCATTTTTGACACTATAACGTGGGATGTTGTCTGAAGGGCGTCTGTGGTTTGATTGCCTGATTCTATGCTTCAAAATATTGAACCACAATTTATTACAATTGCATTAAGCACTTGTTCTATTTGTTCTTGCTGGTAAAGATTTTCCTATCTAATTTCATACACGGTGCCAATAAATATCAATACTGTAAACTTACTAAGAGTTGCATATTATTTCCCTAATAATATGTTTTTATCCCTACAATCAGAGACAATTTTAAGCACATTGTTGTGTTTCCAGTAATCTTATGCCAGAAGAATAACATACTAGAGCAAGAGAAACTTGTCGGGAAATGTATCCTGTATAATAAAACCTGTGAATGTAATATTTTTCGATAGTTTTATCCAACAAATGTCCTGTTAAGACTGCAGCGTGTTGTGTTATCACATGGCACAGCTGTGACTCAAACCTTATTTTTCAGTATTGCTAAGCAGTTCTTTTAACAGGCGTAACAGACATGCCCTCATTTTTCATTAAAACCAAACCAAACAAACAAACAATAAAACAACAACAGAACGTGTTGACATTTGTAGTAATTAACATAGTCAGCCTACCTGGAATAACAGGCACTCCTGACAGGTGTCAGAACAGCAGAGGAATATCCCTTCAGTCTGCCTGTACTGCCAGCGGCAGATGAACAGATAGAGCTAAGATGGGTGACAGCACCATGCCTAAAGAATCAAAGTTGTGCACTTAAAGAGTCTCACTAAACTTTTTGATTCTGGGAGAGTGGCCGAGCCTTGGAGAGCACAGTTCTCTCCTTGTTATCTGTCTACTCCTTATGTCCCTCATACAAAAGAGCGGAAGCACAGATAAAGAGGTCCCATATTACCGAGGAGCCTTTTTGGAGGGATGCTTTAAACGCAGACCTGGATAATGCATCATCCCAAAACCCATTTTCAAGCACCAGATAAATCCGCTGGGCCTTTTCACAGTGTGGAGGGCCACTGTGGAAATGGAGAAAAGACATGCAGAAAGAGAGAGAGAATGAGAGAGAGAGAGAGAGAGAGAGAGAGAGAGAGAGAGAGAGAGAGAGTAAGATGTGGCTCTATAATTTTTTTCTCCTCCTTTCTATACCAGTGGCCCTACCTTCAAACTGACCTAAATCTCTCTACAACACACACTGTCAACACCTGAGTCAAACACTTTGAGCAAAGCCTTCTCTTACACTCCATGAATAGATTTCTAGTCTTTTGTACAGAAGGAGTTCCTTGAATCAGGCTGTGGCAAGACAGAAGACTGTAATACTAATTCAAGCTCTTTTGTCTTCTGTTTGAATAGATTTGCATGTTTGCACAAACTGTTGATATAATCATTTATTTGAAATGGTACAGTGATTTTTTAAAATTCTTTCAAATAAAGAACATTGGTCATACATCAGAATATGGATAATTCTTATTAGAATCTATTGTTGCTTCTAATAATAGTAACTTAAGTTACAAATAATAAAAATGGTTAAAGTAGGCCTAACATAAAAAAATAGTGAACTATTCCATGTGAACTTTTAGCAAAGTACTCTCAAAGCCCAAGGCTAAAAATATTGATCAGACAAAAATATTTTAGTACAGATTTTAGTACTCTGACAAAATTATTTTGCAACCAAAAAATTACTATTGACAAAACTAATGGTGGATTGGTTGTGACTTTACTTGGTGATCTGCATTTGATATGATCTCACTGGTGTGAAACAACTGATTATCAGATTATCAGTGAAAATCCACTGATTATTCTTTGTATGACTAATATAAAGCTAATTGCAACGTGGCTTCTTTTGCCCAGTTGATGGACATGTTTTCTCCATCTCTTTATCACTTGAATGATCACTATATAAATATGTTTAATAGATACTTAACGTGTGAGATTAATGTTAAAGTTTCAGGAGTCTTTGGGTGTCATTTTCTAGGTAAGGCTTGGCTTATTGCTGCAAGAGAAGATGAAGATTTAGGTGAACATTCAAAGAAAATCTGTAGCAATACATTTCTGCCCTGTATGTAAGATGGCCATGTCAACTTAAGTATAAATCAGTGAGAGGAGGAGGTAAGGTACTACAATTAAACAGTTGATTTTAATTGTGATATGAAGGATAATATAGATGAGAAACTGTGCTTTGGTGATATTCTAAAGCTGAAGAGCCATGAGTCTTAGCATCTTACAAACACAAGTAAATCAAAACATGCGCATGCTTGGGTACATGTTTATGGACCAAGAAACTCAGTTGGATATTGATAAGTATGACCATAAAGGCTGTGGGGAAAAGGGTTTGTGGAAATGGTTCTGATATAAATCTGCATGTTATCACCATTGCAACTGAGGCCAACTTATTTGAGCAAGGGAAAGAATAGATCCTTTGGGAACACCTCAAGCACTAGGAGTAGTTGAGGATTTGTGGTTCCAGATAGAAACAGAAATGTTGTCTGTCGTTGCAGTAAGAAGTAAACCAGGATACAGCTGTGGAGGTAATACCAAAATCTGATAAATGTGTGCGCAAAGTGTGTCAAAGCAACTAAGATTAAACAGAAATGATTGTCTATTGACTTTGGATCCCAAAGTCAGTAGAGAGGAGAAGGTCATCAAGGACCCTATGGGGAAATGCCTTAGTGCTGTGGAATGAAGGGAAACAGGTCGGAAGGGTGCATAATTTAAACTTTAACTGCAGGGCAATGACTCCTTCCAGCTCTTTTGCTAGGAAAAAGAGTTTTGAGATTGCTCTGTAATTTAGCTCCATTGTTCTAAACTGAAATTAAGGATTAGGGTGCAGTGTATTGATTCTTTTCTTGAGATATAACAAGGAAAAAAACATCTATTTATGAAGTGAAATGAGTGAGCCAATGATCAGGTGAGAAAAGTGGGGGGCAGGATCTTACTGATAAGGTAATGAGGTAAAGTTTATAATTAAGTCTTTGAAAGAAAAAAAACAGGCTGGTGGGAGTGAAGTTTGAAAGAGAAGAAGTAACATTAAAGAATACTTCCATAGAAGGGTGTCTGTGGGATGTTGGTGGAGGCAACTGGTACATAAGATCGATTTCATTTTGAAAACAGTGAGAGAGTGAGTCACAACACAGCAAATCAGCCAGTAGCAGAAGTTATTGAGAAGCTGGTTATGTTTGTTCATGGTAGCAAAGAGTGTTTCAGACAGGAATTAAATTTCTAAGTTCATATGATCTTTTTTATGAGTTTCTGGGCTATAAAATATACTAATTCACAGTTAATTCTCATGAATGCATGCTCTACAAAAAGGTGATATTCATCCCACTTACACGAGTCATTTACAATCATATTCTGAAATGATGCGCATTTATTCAATCTGACATGGCGCACCCATATAAACTCACAATCTAAAACAATATGAAATGTTTAAGATAAGAGACAAAAATATTCTGGCATGAGGCACATTATCTAATCCAGAGGAACAAATCAGATTAAATGTATGTCCAATACTGAGTTGGAAAACATGCTGTTTGAATCTGAAGCATTTGAGTGTAAACAAGAATTCATTAGCAATTGCACAGTCAGCGCCAACATGTATATTAAAGTCTCCTACCATAATTACAGTGGAAGATGGTGGCAGCTAGAGCGAGTAATTCATTCAGATTAGAGTTTTAAGAAAGGAGGTAGTTTAAGAGGTTGATAAATTATCATCACAAGCAACAGGGGAAGGACTGATAACTTTCAAAGTCATATATTCAGAAGATATCTTAAAGAAAACTCACCATAGTTACCAGCCTTTTAGGACAAACAGCAGTCAGAATAGCTGGCCCAGGTTAGTGACAGCTTGGACACACGCCTGTATCCACTGGGAGTGAGTGGGGTCAGTTGTAAATCATTGTGAGTTTTATGCCAAGTTTCTGTAAGCAGAAACATGTTCACATTTTGTGGCTAATTATGCCACTGAGCAGCATAGCTTCTACAGTTAGGGAGCAATAATTTAACAGTTTAAAATTGGAATGTAGCACCACAGGGTGGTTTCTCAGATTATAGTAACTTTTATAGTAGATTATAGTATAGTTTGACTTTATCTATTTTGCAGAGTCATAGTATATACCTGTACCATTAGATGAACAGAGCTCAGGAATTACATTCATTAATTAAGTGTAGGACTAGACATGTAACTCCCACAGAACGAATAGTGCTTCACCAAGAATCAAACGGCATAACATCCTCCAAGATTTCCAAAAATGCCAGCAACACAAAGTTCTAGGTAACAGGAAGTACCAGAGGAGGAAAATGAACTGACAGAAAGCTATGTGACAGAGATAACAGAGTGAGAAACATACATAGACAGAGAGAGAGAGAGAGAGAGAGAGAGAGAGAGAGAGAGAGAGAGAGAGAGAGAGAGAGAGCGCTGAGACTCAGGCACTAACCATGCCAAAAATGTGTAAGATACACAAGACGTTCACAGGTGTCTAGTGGCAGAATTTAGTGTAGTAGCAGGTCTTCCAATGATAGGAGTTCCAGTATAGAGATAATAAATAATAAAGTGGATAATAAAAGTGGATTTAAGTGGATGAAGTGGATAATAAAGTCTGAAAAATTAGAGACGAGGTGATTAGTCTAGAGGAACTTTGGATAGAGGAAATGAGTAGACAGTAATAACGCAACAAGCAGAACAGGGGAGAAAACAAACAGCACTGGCATACACAGTGTACTTTCACTGGACCTATTCTCATTGATAAAACAAACAGCACTGGTATACACAGTGTACTTTCACTGGAGATATTATTGCTCCAGAAATTGTGGTAGTGAGATGGATTGCAGAATCAGAATCAGAGTTTATTGCTGTCACGATGCAGAAATCCCCCCTACTGGTGTTGTTCTCTGGTAGTGGCAGCAGTGAAGCACATGAAATGTTTTGTTATTGTTTTCATTGTATATTACGTTGTCCATGTTTTCCTCAGGTAGTGGACATTACACATCACTTAGCTCAGCACCTGAGGATCAATTTGTATTTATGCTTTTCCTTATTTAAAGGCCCAGTTTTGGTTTAGACCAGTTCGGTTTCATTACATTACACTCATTAAAATTTCAGTTGGAGACCTGTGTGGAGCTTCTCTTTCTTTTTCTTGCCTGCACGTTCTTCGCCTGTGACAACTGGCCAAGTCCATTTGCACGTACAAGGAATTCGTCTCTGTGTTGCACTAGGCTTTTTAGAAATTCTAATCTAAAAGTATTCACATTTGAATATTACAAAAAAAGCTTTTTATATTTTAATATAAAATGTTATGTTTCAGGAACTCATAAAATCAATTATTCTGTATACTATATATAGGTTACTGGACTTCAATGCTGAGTGAAGTTTTCAGCAGTCTAGCTGTTCATCAGTTTGTATTGGCTTAAATTCTCAATGGTGTCCCATTAAAGAAGCTTCTTGCTAAGAACTATAAGAATGTACATGTACACTCCAGAGTCACGTTTCTCATATGTTTCTCATCTGAGGCGCTTTGAGATGCTGTCAGTGTGATTGGCATCATCTTGTTGCTGTCCCCCAAGGAGTATTCAAACCGTGACTCTTTCAGACCCTGGGGACAGGATGAAGTCAGGCTGACAGTGACAAGAGCATCTAGTGATAAAGAGCTGAGAAAAACAGCTATGAGGCTTTTTTTTTTGGACATATACACACACGCAAACACACACACACACACACGCACATGCACCAACGTGTCAGATCTCCACACTAAATAAGGGGGGGGGGGGCTGCCAGGGACTCGGGTGAAGGTTGCTGACTGTAATAAGCCCAGCACTTCTTGATAACGACCTTCAAAAACCTCAATTTTTGCTAGCTGAGACGAGGGAGAATGAGACAAGGCTGTTTGAAGACAGAAGGGGGAAGAGGGAGAGCGGGCTCTTCCCCGTGATGCTGCCCGCACACATAGATGACTTATCAAGATCCCAGCTGACCACCACCCAGAGTGTGGCCCCTCACGCCCACGTCACACTTAACCAGCCGAGGAGATCCAACCGGCGGGCACAGATGGTTCGTTCAGCTCTGGCGCAGGTTGTCTGGACGGCAGTCTGCCACATGTAGGTGCCCCGCCAGACTGCTGGCTGCGATTTTTATTTTCCTAATGACAGCAGACATGATACAAATTTCTCATTGCCAAATGACCTTTAAGAAAGTCTAAACCCTCTGAATGAAAAGCAAAGTACCTGATGTTTGATTTCAACTTCCTGCTGTTCAGCCTTATAAGAAAGAGATGATGGACAGTGTTTCCCTAGTTCCTGTAATATTTAACATTCTGTCGTTTGCTGAGATAAAAAAATTGGCTCGATGTAGTTATGGAAAGAAAATTAAACTGAGCTATGAGATGGTTATATTAAAACATATTGACGATCAATTTAAAATCATCTCTGGCTGTCGGAGGGAGCTGGCGCAGCATGGCAGGACATTTCACTGATTTGGTTCCTGTGAGTTTTGTGCTGCCTATCTTTCTCTTTATGGAGCTCTCCTGTGAATAATTTAAATACTCTTTTTGAAGAAGAAATACACTTAAACAAAGCTTTTGTCCTCTGTCCATAAGTTGTAAAGAGGCCTGCATGATAAACCCCAGTGTCCATGGATTATTAGCATTGCAGGAGCATAGCACTCTAAACGTTCATGGGTGTTTATTAAGCGTAATAACAGGCTGATCCTCTAATGAATCTGTCTCGCCTGACCAGCATAGAGAGAAAAAAAATATAAAGGAAAAATAGAACTCGAAAGAACTCATCTCTTTAGACGACATATGGACGAAGGGCTTGGGTCTTGAGTTGTCCTTTAAGTGGCTGTATTAGAAGACGTGTGCAGACTGCGAATGTATCAGGGCTCACCAGAATGTGCGCTGCTGATAGGTGAATATATGTTGGGTGGTTTGATGTGGCTGTGGCCTTAAGCCAGAAACTTGGATCAGAAGAGCTCCATTAGCAGAGCTGCTCGTTTTTGAATGCGCTGAGGATTTCAAAACGGATTTTGAAAATGAAGTGTATTATGACATTGATTGGTGGTGATTTTTTTTTTTTGCGTGTGCTGAAATCATTTTTGTGATTCGTCAAATCATTGTGTGCCAACCGATTAGTCACATCTCTAATCACTGAAGAACAACAGTTTAGTGAAAAAAGAGTATTATAATTATGCAGGGAGGAGCTAAGTGAAAACATACTTTTTTAAATAAAAAAGGAAATATATTTCTTTCGCTCCTCTTTTTGAAATATCTTATACAAATATCTCTGCAAGCTGTTTGTTCTAGATGCAAAGGCAAGACATGTGCTATTATGGGAGAACTTTTTGATTTAAGACTTTTGACTTAAGGTAGCCGAATATTGTTATGAAATGCCTCTTTGGTCAGATTAGACATTCACCTCTTTCTTTTGTACGTTGTATTTGTCTGCTTTGTACTTCAGCACAATACCTTCAAGACTCTTTTTTAGCACAGAGAGTAATCTTTGTTTCATTCTGTTATCTCCACTGGGTTCTTGTCCTTTTAAAAACCCATTGCCTTTCTGTTATTATGTTTCAGTAAAGCCCTACTGGGCTATGGCTGCTATTGCTTCAGTAATTTGTTTTTGCATTATTGAATAAGTAAAACCATTATACTCCTGTGATCCAGAGAGAATGTGATCTTGGCATTTGGTGCATATTTATAATTACCCTTCCTTCTCATACCCAGGTCCCATGACCCAGGGCTTCTCATTAAGGTAAAGGTAATATAAATTTGATTAGGCTAATCTATTTTAAGTGTACACACAGGAAAGATTCCCTTCTGAGCCACATGCCAGGAGGCTTCACGATCTAATGTGTAATTCCTATTTATGGAAGTTCACTTTAGTCTGTTTTATGTCTATGATAGCCTATAAGAATATGGGTAAGTGCATTTAATTTGTTGTAAAGTCACATTTAAAATATCACGCCAGTGCTGTAAACACTCACAAAACTTTTCATTTGTTCTTTTATAATAATAGCCTAATTTATGGTGTGTATGGTAGTTGCATAATGCTATGTGCTAATGTGTTTTGTCCATCTGTTGTGCTTTTGTGATCACACTGCAAAAGTGGCCCTTTTTTCTCTCCCAGAAGCCCCATCTGCAGTCAGGTGAATGAGCAGCGCCTGCGCTGTTTCCGTGGCTACGCTAGAAGCCTGGCTACACCTGCAGTGGATCACACAAAAGCCACAGCACAGCCTCGTCTCTTGGCTGTGAGATAACCCCGGCTGACGGCTGTCAGCAGTGCTTTGCCAATGCCCCGATACCGTGGACTTAACTCCTGTTCATTTGCATGTGGAGATCAGTGGGGTCAAGCCTCTCTGTCGTAAACGTCATGCAAGCGAGGCTGTTTGCATGGGCACACCCGTCTTCCTGTGCTGTCCGTCGCTGGTGCCTGTCACTGGTGCCCGTCGCTGGTGGCATAGAAGGGTTGAGGGCTTACCTGCTTATTGTGGCCAATTTCTTTCAAGTTGCTTTGCTGGATCTGGAAGCCTAGAGCGCACAGCACAGCCCTGACGATTGTTTTGGGTCCTTGGATATGCATGAAAGGGAATGTGCAGCACTTGTTTGTGTTGCATTGTTGTTGTTGCTGTTGTGTGTGTGTGTGTGTGTGTGTGTGTGTGTGTGTGCGGGGTGGGGTGGGGGGTTATACACTATATTGCCAAAAGTATTCGCTCACCTTCCTTGACTCACATATGAGCTTAAGTAACATCCCATTCCTAATCCATAGGGTTTAATATGATGTTGGTCCACCCTTTGCAGCTAGAACAGCTTCAACTCTTCTGGGAAGGCTGTCCACAAGGTTTAGGAGTGTGTTTATGGGTATTTTTGACTATTCTTCCAGAAGCGCATTTGTGAAGTCACATACTGATTTTGGACGAGGAGGCCTGGCTCTCAGTCTTCGCTCTAATTCATCCCAAAGGTGTTCTGTCGGGTTGAGGTCAGCACTCTGTGCAGGCCTGTCAAGTTCATCCACACCACACTCTGCCATCCATGTCTATATGGACCTTGCTTTGTGCACTGGTGCACAGTAATTTGGATGGGTGAGCGAATACTTTTGGCAATATAGTGTGTGTGTGAGAGGAAATGTGCCTGCTTTTAACCACCACATTAAAAAATCTAGAGGGCAGATTCCATGTGCAGAGAAAAAACCCCACATCATTTTCATTTCCAAAATTGAAAGAAAATAAAAATCTCTTTGTTCATCACCAAGGTTAACGACAGGGCAAAGTCTGAACGTGCATGTTCCAGCTTTTGGCTGCAGCGGTGCACGTCACAGGAAATCCCCAGTGCAGTTAACACAAGACTATGTGTGCACATGAGCGTGTGTTTGTGTGCACGTGTGTTTGGTCGCGCACATGTATGTTATATGACTGCAGCTCTGCCTCTACGCTGCAGTCAGTGGTGGGTAGAGTATATGTGCTTCAAATGATAAGGTCACCTCTGATAGCACCATAACTCTCCGTGCTAATAAGGACGGTCCGCCTCCTCGTCAGCCTCGCTGCAACACCCTTATTACTTCCCACAATTTATCGAGCTAAATTGTTTTTATGACCAACTTGTATTTAAATAATGTGTCAGACCGCACTGTTATTTTAGCAGGATGATGAATACAGTAAAGACCGAAATTTACATTTTCCCTCCAGAAGACAAACGCAAGGCCTCAGACTTATGGTGGTAATGCAAAGTTTAGCAAAGCCAATTAGGCTCAGTGTTCCTGAGGTCAGATCCAATCAGCAGAACATTTACATTGGGGGGCTGTAGGAGATAGAGGAGTTCTACTTATGAAACAGCAAATATAGGGTATCATGATCGAGATTCATAGTCATGAGAAATACGACTGGTCTTATATCACACAGTGTTAGCTATAGCACGGCCTCCCTAATGCATGGCCTTAAATAAACATGGTATAATTATAGAATAAGGGTGATTAAATTAATGTATGTAAGAGAGAGAGACTAAGAGAAAGAGAGAGAGAGAGAGAATGGTTAATACAGACATGCAAACAAAGGTACGATTCTCTTCAGCAAGCTTCAGTAATCTTGATGGGAGCCGCATTTGAATAGTTATTCCATTCATTAATAATGGACAGTGCAGATGCCTGGACATCCAGCCTGCTCAACAATGTAGGTGCTCAGATCACTACTTCTGTATCTTATTAAATGATTAATGTAACAAGAGCTCCAGCGGAGCCATCCTCCGGATGCTCTCATGCACATATCACTGCCTGGAATAAGGGACTCTGCTCGAAAGGCCTTAATACCGGGAAGAACTGAAGAGCCTGGTGGATGACTGTCATTAACGAGGAAAAATGACCCAGCGCATGCCGCAGCAGTCTCCTTAAGTCCCATCCGTTTCATGAAAACGAGCTCAAATCTGGTCGCAGATCAGCGGCAGAAATGAGAGCTTCCAGTGGCGGGGGTGGGGCAGATGGAAACCCTGCGGCACTCAGGAGACAGAGCCTGTAGCAGTCTTAAATAACAGCCTAATCCCATTTAATTAAAGTTGAATCATAAAAAAAATCACGGCAAATAAGATTTAATTCATTCACGAATTTAATTGAGTTTTGTGCCAGGGTACATGGTGGAACGTAATAAAACAAAACCATTATATAAATGCATTTAAATTAATTAAGAAGTCAAAAAATCAAATAGGTCAGCCTCTGTTTCTTCTTCTCCACATATCAGAATAAGGGAAGTTACAGAACGTCACCTAACGATCCTAACGTGCTTCTTCATCTTCATATAAGTGCTGAAATAAGGCACATGCTTGTCGCGAGATAATAATCAGTGGTGACTCTAAAAAAAATGCACGTTTGCATAGTTAATCCAATGTTTATAGTGGATAATCCAATGTTTAACGTAATCCAACGTTTAACGTGAATGGCATTTTTTTTTTGTTCTGCAGCACATTTACTGTCTGTCCTGTGCTCGTAGATTCTGAAGTATGTATTCGTTCAGTGGCTTTGTCACTCTCAGCTTGTTCTCTTAGCTCGCTAATAAAACTGCATTCTGCGTATGGTAAATCCTAAGGATTTCTCGCCCCCCAGGAGATCTTGTTATGCTCTGCTGTGGTGCAAGATTATCTAATGAAGCTGAAGATACGACAGATTTATCACAATCTATGTGGTTTTGTACCTAATTAAACTTTATCCGATCAGTTTTAAACATGGAGAATATAGTATACCAAAAATACTCAATACCCAATTTAAGAAAGACAGTTTCCTTTGGGAAGTATGAGAACCACTCCAGGGCAATGTTTCAAGGCAATATTTGAAGCAATGTAACAAACCATAAAGAGACAGAGAAGATAGAGCTAGATGAATCTTGCTGAAAAGCTAGATGAATTTTGTTGATCCTCAAATCACATACAAATAGTATAAAGGCTACAGTACAAAATACGACATAAAATATCTGATACAACCAGGGTGGAAAACACCAGACAGAATGCAGTATAAATTAGGTAGTAGAACAAACAGCCAAGGTAAAAAGACAGCAGACCATGTAATGCACCGTGTAGACAGTTATTGATGCATAGATAATGATTGTACAAAGATTCTGTCCCATTAAACATTCTGAATTGCTGAGATAAAAGTGATAGACTGGAGGGAAGCACTGTGGAGCCCAGTAATGACAAGAAAAAAACAAACCAGACATAGAAACAAACAAAAACAGACATAGAAACAAACAACCCCCCCCACAAACACACAAGAAAGCAGTAGGTCTTCCCAGAACAATGTGGGGGAACCCTAGATTCATGCTATTGCATCATAGAGAAGAAGAGCAAATGTCACACCTTGGCCAGGAATGCACTTTATTTTTGACCTCCTCTGTATCAGTGTTGCTCTTCCAGCAGACAGCATGAAGAAGAACATTGGTCACTGTGGACTGACGGAATATCCCCAGTAGCCAGTTGCAGTTGCATGTTGAAGGTCCTAGGCTTCTGCAGAAGGAGGGTCAGTCCAGTCTGTGTCCAGTTCATGTAGACCCCCAGGTAGCTGTAGTCCTGCACATCTTCACAGATGGTGACTGATCTCAGAAGCTTCCCAACATGGCAGAAATCCACCACCAGTTCCTTCGTCTTGCTGATGTTAAGCTGCAGGTGATCCTCAACAAGCTGCATGTATTCTGACTCATCCCCATTGTCAATGCACTGCACAATGGAGGAGTCATCACACAGCAGTTGAGTTGGTGTTGTACTGGAAGCATTATGTATGAAGGGGAGGGAAAAGCTGACAGGACAGATCCTATGGGTGCCCCAGGGTTGCACACCACCATCTCCAACACAGTCCTGGAGCCTTGCAAACCACGGCCTGGTGAGGAGATGATCCAGATGATGAATCAGTGATCTGGGGAACCACGGGGGGTGTCAAGGTGCATCATCTTGAGCTTATTTCTGAATCGTAGTGGCAGGATGGTACTGGAGGCACTGGAGAAATCAAAGAACACAATCCTCACTATGACTGGCTTTGTCCTCTGTAAGCTCTGTGGAGAATGTCATAGGCCCTGTATTTCCATACTTTGCCGTGAGACAAAATGGCCTTGAACAACAAAACATTATGCAAAATGGCCTCAGGCTACTAGAAGTTAGATAAAGTGGACATCTACGCCCACCAGTGTCTGCTCAGCCCCTCCTCCTCCAGTTTATGCTAGATTGAGGGAGGTATTTTTTAGGGGTATTTTTACTTGTGGTCTCAAAAATCCTCTTGACACTGCCACATTCCTCAATTTTGGAAAGACTTCATTGTCAACTGAATGAATAGCCAGGTATAGCCAGGATTTAAATTCTGTTTGTTCATTTGATCTGATGCAATTTTATCTGGGTTCATTTGCTGAACAACCTTTTACCTGATGCTGTAATATCTACAGCCACTATGACTGATGTTGCCGTTGCCATGTGACCTGATGTCGAATTGGGCAGAGACATGGCAACATTTTCCATAAGATCTGAAGGAATGTATCATTTTCTGATATCAGAGAACTGAAACTCAAGTGTGTGAATGTTCAAATACACTATATCAGTGGTGTAACCAAGTATAGAATAGTTAATTTCCATGTTAATTTCCATGGCTCTTCAAAACTATGTTTTGTCACAATGTGGAGACTCCCCTGCTGGTGTTCTCCGGTAGTGGCAGCAATGGAACACATGGACCGTTTATTATTGTTTACGTCAGCTAATTTCTGTTGTTCATGCTTTCCTCAGGTGGTGGGCATTATTCAGTAATTAGCTTGCCCCCCCAAGATCATTATGTCTTTATGTTTTCCTTATTTACAGGCCCAGCTTTTGTTTACACCATGGTGGTCTTTGACATTGCTGGGCCTCTTTTGTTATACTTATGTCTTTTCAGTTTGGTTTGTTTCATTACGTTTATTAAACATTTCAGTTGGAGACCTGCATGGGGCTTCCCTTTCTTTTTCTTTGCCTGCACGTTCTTTGACCGTGACATGTTTCAGTGTTAATTCATTACCTGTCTTGTTCAGTTTTGACGTGTCAAACTTTCACAAATATCGAAACTAACGACCAAAAACGTGAATCTTCCATGTTGTCTTGAATTTTCGTGGCTATACACAAATCCTAATAGTTTTGTAGTAGATATTCACTGTGCCACCATTTAGGCCACAACTCTGTGTAGATCATCTCGAAGCACCACAGTCTTACTGTATACACCAAGCTAAAACTGGAACACATGCACAGAGAAGCACAGAAGGCTGGCAATAAAGGAGGAGCTGGATGGAAACACAAAGCCAAACGAAGAAGTGGAGCGAGGCCAAGCCGAAGCAGATAAAGAAGGATTAAGAAAGGCAGGTCAGCACAGGATGGCTGGCCTAATGAGATTTGGGCTCTACTAATGTGTGTGAGAGGAACGTGAGAATGGGATGAAAAGCTTAAGGGAGTCGTGAGGCGAATTTGATTATGTCTACCTGTCATTAAGCAACACCTGCAGATGCTGTCCCCATATCCCTGTGTGTGTGTGTGTGTGTGTGTGTGTGTGTGTGTGTGTGTGTGTTTGTGTATCTGTCTATATGTCAGTTGCTGGGTAAAAAAAAATAATACAGTTTTTCAAGGTATAAAAATGTATTAGACTATGATATAATAACAAAAAGTGAAAGAAATTATTCTTGAATAATTTTGTGTTGAATGTTAGATTTCTCTTACAGTTTCTGTGAAAGATCAAGTTGATAAACAACAAAGGAATCGTGTTGCTGCCACAACATCTTTTCTGAGGGTCCCAGTAATTCTAGAGGGCACTGAAAATGTTCAGTTAAATAAGTGAGTTAATAAAATTGTAGCAATTAACTATTCATAACGCATAATGATGAAATGATTTCATTTAATTTTTTAACTCTGAAATCTAATTGAGTAAAGTGACATAGTAGCGATCAGAATTCTATTAATATTTACATAGTCAGACATACAGAGACTTGCTCTTTCTCATATATAAAGAGAGAAAGCCTGTGTGTGTACTTTTGAAGCAAGTGGCATGTTTAATACTGTTAGTTATAGCCATAATGAAACTTATGTAATGGAGGAATCTGATAAAGTCACAAAGATGAACAGATATTTGACACTGCTAGTGTCAGATATTCTTGAAACTTACCTGGCTATTCTTGCATGAGGATATATATTTGATAAAAACTACAAAGCCCTTCTGTAAGTCACTCTGAACACTGGCATATGCAAAATGTAAATATAAATGCTGTCAGTGATTCTGTTTGTTGCCACCGGCTACCTTGTCACCATGGCGCACAGTGATCCAACCCTGGTAACAGATGCCTGTACTTTTGGGTGTACTATGGCCAGTAGAGTGTTAACACTGTACTGAAGGGGGTCTAAGACGCATATTCAGCATGTGTACTAAGAGTGCTGGGGAGCAGAGTGTTCTCTCCCACTAATGACGCTATGGGCTACAAACTCGAGGATTCCTGATGAGCTCGCGAAATTATGCCGCTTCTCACTTTCGTTTCCATGGCTCTGGACCGAACAGCTCCACGGTCTTCATTAATGCTCTCTGTGTCTGTCACATTAGCAAACTGCTCTGTGATTGCCACTAACGACGTGACTGACAGTTTTACTCTCATCACGATGTAGTGCGCTAAAGGGAGCACCAGACACTGTAATCAAAAACATTATTTACGTTTATTCATTTAAACTCAAGCAAGCAAAATAAATTCGCGTGTAATTCTGCGTTTCATTTGATCGAGTAAAAGCAGCCTTTTAAGACGACCATTGAAAGGTCCGTGGCATTCAAGTATAGAAGCTTCTTTGAACTTATTAGATATTAAAAGACGCATATGATTACCACTGCACCCTTGATTGCATTTATCTTACTTCGTCTTTCATGGTCAGGCTACTCTGTCTCCTCTCCAGCAGTGGCCCTAATAAAACACTAATAAAGCAGATTAGGACGGAGAGCACAGCGTCGGAAAAGTATGCTCGGAGTCGTCCATTACAGGCTTTCTTTCCTGTTCTGTGAGCTTCGCTTCCCCTGTCTTACAGGCAGATGAGTGAGGGGGAGGGACTAACAGAGTTCTGGGGCAATGAGGGTGAAACTGAGGCTGCAGAAGAGGGTATCAGTTCACTAACAAATTTAATATATGGGATGCAGGGTGATACTGGAAACCAGAAACGTAGAGAGAACGAGAGAGAGAGAGTACATGCAATACATGCAAAAGTGTTAAAAATAAAACAAAAACAAACAAACAAAGACAGACATATCAATTAATTTTTGGTCGTTACCTGGAAGGTAAGAACACGTCAAATGGTCCTCACAGAGAGTGACAGCAGTAAAGACGAGGCACTGCACTAAAACACCTCGTAGCAAACCTTCTTTCATAACCCGTTTGATTAATTACAATGATAAACAGTGGTGCAAATTCTAACTGAACAACTTGCTGATGTCTGGTTAAAAGGCAAATATGCTTTTATAAGAAAAATGAAAAAGAAGAAGAAGAAAAAAACATTGATGCAGAATAAAAAGCACTTATATCATTAACTGATTTATATTTCAGTATATATGGTCATTGCTCCAATTCAACCAAGTTTTATTAAATGTGATTTGTATGGTGTGTTTTCCAATAGCCACTGTCACAACGCAGCTTTTACAGATCTTTGGGCACAGAGCACTAATGAGCAATCTGAAAGTGACAGTGGCAAGAGAAGAGCTCTCTCCGTGGGCATGAGGAAGACATTTTTAGAGAAGCCAAACTCAAAACAGGAACCCATCCTGCCTTGGACCACAATCAGTCATGTTTGCTTTCTGAGCTCTTGCAGAAGAAAGGAGCTTCACTATGGCTGTTGTTTTTGTTGTTTTTGATGTTGTTATCATTTGAGGATGCTGACAAACTCAGGGACCCAGGAATGAACCGACTGCTCATCTGTTGATTGGTTGTGGCTATAACAAAGGGCATCTAGATTCATTTTAAAGGATCGGTTCTATATTGTTGAAAAAATTCAGAACATTGACAGCAAAAAAAAAAAAAACACTCTGCAGAACTCATTGAAAGCAAACAGGTGAGATTTGATTATAGTAATAATGAATTCTGCTCTTCGATGTTGCCACAATAATATCTCATCGGCAACGTCTGTCTCTGTCAACTGCTCTGGCACAGATGGTCCTTGACAAAAACGGTCCTCCACTAGCGAGTGCAGGGAGAACGTCGCGCTGAGCCACTTCAGTCAACAAAAGATGCTGAAATTTCTGATATCAAAGTCTGAGTGCAATGCATAAATGACAATCCCTTTTATTTCCTTTGATCCTGAAAATGTACAATGCAGCAGGAAGTCCTCGAGGAAATGATGTCACTGAACCAGGATTGGGGCAGACGAGGCTATGGGGAAGCAGCAACAGGTCACAGTAGTGGGGCACCAGGACGAGAGTTAAAATATCCTTATAAGTGATCAATTGGTGGCAGCATTGTGACTTTCCATCTGCAGTCCTGAAAAGTCATGGTGAGATATGAGATTTGCTTGATGTCAGATTAAATGTTTAAATGATTAAAGCATTTTTGATAACCTTAGCTACATTATAAACATTATAAATCCTATTCTCTCAGTTTCTAAATCATCTTTTGTCTCTCTTTCTTGAGTTTGATATTTCACCTAGGAGATGGTTAGTGTTGCTTCTCCATCGGGAAGCACATGGTGTAATTAATGTGAATAATTAGCCAATCAGGCAGTTGCAATTATTCATTAGAGTGTCCAGCTTTGTTCACTGGCTCAGATGAGTGATTATCCCACTTCTATGACAAGAGAAAGTCTTAATAGAAGAAAATGTGCTTTATAGTGCTGGAAAAAATAATGACCAAAACCCTGTTTAGCTGAGATTCTGTGAGAGATTGCTTCGCATTCAATATTTTGACAAGAAGAGGAGATGTCTAACTTCTCTCTTGCTCTCCGTGCGCTGTAGTCGTCCTCAAAGTCACGCTTGTATAGCAGATTTAGCTGAACCCTGGTTGAAGCAGAGAAATTTCTGTCAACCCACTGCATCACTGTTAACTCAGACACCCAGACAAACAGACACCCAGACAAACAGATGGACACATGCATTCTTTCTCTCTCTGTCTCTCTCTCTCTCTCTCTCTTTCTCTCGCTCTCTCTCTCTTTCACACACATGTAAGGCATGAGATGTGAGGACTGTGCGACAAAACAGGTTGTCCGAGTGAAATGAGCTTGGTTTCAAAGCACAGTACCAAACCTAAACACAACAGGACCGATCTAAGCAGATGTAGTAACTTACAGAGCATGAAATACTCAGAGCATAAAAAAACAAGAGAACAATTTGCAAAAGATCTAACAAAACTATGCGTAGGCTACAAGCTGATCGAAAAATAGATCTCAAAAGATGAGACATTTTACTGGGTCTTTGTTTTCTGGAGTAGCGTGCGCTCACTAAAGCCGTAGGTGACACAGGGGAGAGCACTATTGCATATGGTGGCATATGGAATGAGTTCAAGTGCTAAGTTGAAAATAACGTGAGAATTAGCCAGCACCCTCCGACACACAGCTCGGTCACACGCACCTCCCACAGCCACGTACGTACATGCTCACTCCGCTCTGTTCACACTTTCAGTGCAGTGTGTGTGTGTGTGTGTGTGTGTGTATTTTTGGGGTGGTAGTAGGGGTGCTTGTGTGTGTGTGCTGAAGTGGTAGTGTGGGTGCTTGTGTGTGATTGTGTGATTGTGTGTGTGTATTGTGTGTGTGTGTGTATTTTTGGGGTGGTAGTAGGGGTGCTTGTGTGTGATTGTGTGTGTGTGTGTATTTTTGGTGTGGTAGTAGGGGTGCTTGTGTGTGTATGTGTGTGTGATTGTTTGTGTGTGTGTATTGTGTGTGTGTGTGTATTTTTGGTGTGGTAGTAGGGGTGCTTGTGTGTGATTGTGTGTGTGTGTGTGTGTATATTGTGTGTGTGTGTGTGTATTTTTGGTGTGGTAGTAGGGGTGCTTGTGTGTGTATACTTTTATCCTCCACTTTTAGTTGGAAACATTTATTCATTTGACCCTCCCAGTTGGGCCCTGCCCATCTGTTGTGATGCTGAACTTGTGTTAGCCATCCTCAAGCTCTTCATCACTGGTCAGTGGCTGACCTCACAACCACTGCTGGCTGGGTATTTTTGGCTGGTAAACTGCCATAGGCCCACCGGTGGTGAACAGGGCAGAAGGTGTTCAGCAAATTGTGCATGGCAACAGATGGGTGAAAGTCTGTTATTGTACACCTGTAAAATGCACCAATAAGATTTTAAGATTGTTGTATATATTAAGCTGGTCAGTGAGCAAGATTAGTTATTTCTAAATAACTAGCTGGTGAATATATAT
>JAOXYF010000027.1:12875780-12887120 GCA_028565775.1 Sternarchorhynchus goeldii | reverse complement strand
ATACACACACTAATTATTCATATATATTTTTTGGGTGCTACTCGTGTGTGTGTGTACGTGTGTGTGTTTGCGTGTGTATCCACGAGTGTATCGATCATGAAAATTGACTGTGACGTCACACAAGCTCGAATGAATGCAGAGTCTGAATGTAGTCTCTGTCTGAGACTTTTCTCCATAGGCTAAAGAGCACTCAGGCAGGGGGCCTCTTTATTCAGGGCCATTATCCACTGCCTCTCTCTGTCCCCCCACCTCTCCAATCGACTGGCCGCACAGTCACATGTTGGGAGCCAGTGTCTGGAGCCCAGTGGGACTGGAGGGGCCAGAGAATGTCCTTATAGGTCAGGCCTTTACTGAATAGGTGCACTCACTCTAAGGGGTCTTAGTATTTTGGCATGAGACGGCATAATGATGTGTGGTCATAAAGAATACTTCTCTGGCCTTAAGAGTGCAGCACAGCTGACATGATGTTTAGTTAGTGTACTGTACACACACACACACACACACACACACTCTCTCTCTCCCTCTCTCCTTTAGTTTGTGTACTGTATATAACACACACACACACCCTGTGTGTGTGTGTGTGAGAGAGAGAGAGAGAGACAGAGAGAGAGAGAGAAAGTATGTGACTTCATTGTCATTAACATCAAAATGTATGAACAATATAAGTTAACTTTAAGTTTAGTTTGGACATTACAGTTTCTTTCTAGGTTGGGAGCATCTTTTACTTATTTTTTAACAATCAAATAAAATGTTAGAGGGTATTTTGTAATATTCTCACTTAGCCGAGTTATTGAATGATAAGCTGGTGAAGTAATTCCTTCACTTTATCTTGATCTTTTCTCCATGGGCTCTGATTGACACTTCAGACCTGTGTGTGTGTGTGTGTATGTGTGTGTGTGTGTGTGTGTGTGTGTGTGTATGTGTGTATGTGTGTGTGTGTATGTGTGTGTGTGCATGCACGTATGCATGCATGTATGATAGAGAGAGACAGATCACTCTTTGTCTTCATGCTACAGTGCATTTTACTGACAGACCTGAAATAAAATTTCAACCCGTTAAAGTTGACAATATGAAAGAAGATACAAAAGAATAAAAAATATGTGGGGTTGTGGGGAGAGAGCAAGAGAGAGACTGATCAGTAAGAGACAGAGGACACACAAGCCGCTGGCTATTATTACCATGATAAGTGGGGAGCCTGGAAGGTTTTACGCACATGTTTAGTGAAGCGTGCGAGTGGAGGCATTTAGGAAATGCATTAATCCTGATTAAGGGTTTATGATGCATCACTACCACGATTGAGGTTTGTCAGTCTTTGGCTCATATGTAGCTGTGGAGCGGCTCATCTGGGCGGGGTGGTGGGGGTGGTGGGGGTGGGTGTGGTGGTGGTGAGAACACCAATGCCATAAACTAGAAGGAAAACGAGGAAAACGAGTCATTAGTGCAATGCCACAGCACCACTGAGGCCAAACGCTGCAGTTCAACCTAACAGCCACGTCACAAAGGGAATTAATGCTTATGCCAGGGGCTTTAGTTGTCTGTGCTTATGTGTGTGTGTGTGTGTGTGTGTGTGTGTGTGTGTGTGTGTGTGTGCGTGTGTGTGTGTGTGTGTGTGTGTGTGTGTGTGTGGGGTGATTTTTTTTTATCTTTTTTTTTCTTCTTCTGTTTGAAAGCTGGGATTTATGCTTTTTCACCTAATTTAGTCATTTGATTTGTTAAGCTCCCCCCAGGTCTTAGTCCTTAAAATAATCCAATAGTGAGCCATATCTTCAGACTGGGATGGGTTTGGGGAGCTCCACGTTTCCGCAAAGATCTTTTCAATCAAAGCTGACCAGTTTTTTGAGCCCAGAGTCACCGTTGGGGCCTCTCTCTGTGCACGCAGAGGGGAGACAGAAAAGGTCGGCTTGCGACGCCCATCTGATCCCCATGCAGCTGTGCGAAGAAGATCCACCTTTCTTTGGATTATTCTCTCTGTTTCCAGGCAGAGGACCCAGTGCAATCATCCCAGGCTGGAACTTTGCCTTGAACCAAACATTGTGCCACTGAGGAGACTCTAACTTACACATGTGTCATGTGCTTGACAGCCTATACAAGACCTCACTATTTCTAGTGAAGGTGATGCTAAAAATATGAATGCAGGAACATATGTTTGTGGGGGGGGGGGCTGCAGGTGCATCTGTTTGGTCTGTAGCTTCGTCTGCACGCCAGTTTGGGCTCTGATGTGTGCAGTGCTGGAGAGGGTGATTAATACAACAGACAGGTGGCACTGTTATAAATTTTACCTCTCCTGTTCCTTGGTGTGAATTATACGCTGCTTGCTGCCAGTGACACTGAAACAACAGACGTCCGGGCTCTACCTTGTTTCCGTTCATCTATCACCGAGGAGAGATAGATTACACCGGCCAGCTGGAACCAGCAGCCGATCCAGAGGCTGCCCGCCTGCCTCCACCGCCTCCACTCCAGCCCTTGCAGCTCTTGCCTGGTCGCTTCGCTCAGCATCAGGAAGAAGATCTCGCAGAGAGGAGAACTTTGCCTCAGACTTATAGAATTCAGACATATGGATAATTGGCTCCACTATTTCTCTCTTTCTGTAGTCCAACCCCCCTCCAGCCTCCAATGCTCAATTCTCCTGGTGGCCATTAAAATTTAACACTGTAATCTCGTCCTCTATGCTGCCATGTTGTGACATAAGGTATGATGCTACCTCACGGGGAGAAATGTCAGCGACCTTTACTGAGCAGACGTGTAAATGATTAGAACATGATCTGCACTCGCACACGTAAGTGTGCCCGGTAGGGTAGACTATGACAATGTGCTCTGAACCTCGATGTAACATTCACCTGCCTGAACAGTCAAATGTTGGACATTGGCTTTAGAATGTTAATAAAAGAAACTGACAATAAACCAGGGTTAATGAAGTAGAACACAGCATAGATTTTTCTAGAGTGATACATCGGTGCGTCTCATAAGCCCCGTGTTTGGGTGTGTTTGTGGTATGTTCAAGAAAAATGGGTTTGTTGGAGTTTTTGTAGCTGGGGTTTTTGTTTGATAAAAAAACTTTGGTGTGGTTGAGAATTGTTGGTGTAGTTGAAGAATGCTGAGATGGTCGAGTGGTTGGGTGGTGGTTGGTGTACTCCGGGGTTAACTGTGCTAACTGTGACTTTAAGAGTCCACGATAAGACGACGCACAAAGGTGCATCTCCATGGCAACTGTCCATCATCCAAACAGCACAATTCCATTCCCTCGAACACTCATCCTTGAGTGATGTTGACTAGCATTGCAGTTATATGGCGTCTGCAGAGCTCTCCATCCAGCTTTAAACAATTCACTTAAAACTGCTCTAAATCACAGCCACTGTCACCAACAAAAACCAGTCTCCCACACATTAGGGAAAGACAGAGACAGGTAACTGTGAGGAACGGATAAAGAAAATGGGTAATAAAATACTTTTTCCTGTCTTTCCTAGACCAAACTGTGTGGTTGAACACACCCCCGCCCCAAACCTTTAAATAGGAAATATGAGTGGCGGTCAAGTCCTTGACAGGGTAAAGCAGAGAAGGTAGACATAACATCCCACAGAGCCCATTCTCAAGGGACACAGAGAGATTGGCTCAGGTTTATGATGTGTATTTTTTATATGCTGGATTCAAAGTGTGGTTCACTCTCAGGTCACCATTGATGATTGGCAGCTGCTGCGGTTCTGGTTTGAAGGAAATTGGACAGGAATTATAGGGTGTGTCTTGTTAGGGTGTCTCCCAGATGAAGTCTAGTTTTAACTTAAATTGACTGATTCCTCGTGGAATGAAATGTAGTGCATACAAGTGAAGTGCATTTGTGGGCATATATGTGGGCACATGTGTGGGCAGAGACGGTATGCGGGTGTCAGTGACATTGATGAACCATTTGGGGAGTTGGGTGGCTGGCGGTGATGCCCAGCTAATACACACGATGTCTCAGAGGCATATGGTGATAATAATAATTGCCCAGAGAGAATAAATCAATCAATAAATCAATAAACAAACGCAGCACTTGGTTTTTCATGCTTCCCTTGCATTTATCTGGGTCCTGTTTAACAACTAAGGACATACCATGGTGGATGTAGAATAATTAAGCAGAGACTTACCTTCTACAGCGACATCTAGGGTGACTGCTGGAGACTGCAGTTGTCTTATCTTCTTGTAGCAGCCTTTTAAAAATGCAACTTTACTTACGTATCATGGTTATACTTTTTAATAATGCACTATGCTAGCTAGGTACTACATTAGCAAGTCATTTACACAGCTCAGCTACCAGAGATAACCATATCCGAAGGCTAAAGTTACTTGGTGGGAAGGGGAATTGCATTTTACCAATATCATCACCAATGACAACCACGTATTTTGGAACATTTGCACTGGCACTAGTACAACAAATGCAATGAGCGTTTTGTTTTTTTTGCCATCCAATACAGTCTTGGGCTCCAGACAGGGATACCCACACCTACCATGCTACCAGGCTGGGGATACTGGGGATACACTCGCACATGTGTCTGCAGTGTGTGTGCGTATGTGTGTGTACTTGTGTGCAAGTCTTCAGCGCTCTGCCCGGCACGCTCCGTGATTCACGTCTCGGGTTTTCCGAGGGTTGGCGGCCCTGCCTGCAGTGGCTGTCAGCGATCCGCATCCAGCGGCGTCCACCCCAGAGCGGCCGATCCGGCCAGGGGGCAGCCGTTTGTCACACCCATCTTGCTCAGGCCTGATGGATGAGCCGAAGCCGGACAGAAGTGCTGAATCCGGGCCTCCGAGTGATGGACGCCCAGCGTGTGGGGAGAAACGGAGGAGGTGAGAGAGCATCCCTGGCCTTATCATGGTTTTGGTTATTTATAGCCCATCGATCGCCCCTCCCCCCCTTGTGTTTTCGGTTTTGAACTTTGTCTGTTTCTGCTCTTGAAGTATAGTGGCCCTCATTCATCAAATATGATGGAATGTGAACCCAGTTGAGCATGAGCGAGCGGAGCACAAGAAATTCACCAAAGCTTTCTGACATTCCTTGTAGCCTTGTAATAAGTCTTGTAGATTTAGCAAAAACTTGTCAATTACTGTTTAGAGCAAACTCACAAATCCCTTTACTATACCAATGAATTATAATTACATTAATAATAGTAACAATTATGAAAACACTACTTTAATGAATACAATTAACTATTATAGATCTATACAGATCTACCTTCTTCTTCTGCTAATTATTATTATTATTATTATTATTATTATTATTATTATTATTATTATTATTTGTAGTAGTAGTAGTAATACAAGGAGTACTGCTTTTATTTAGAATTACATATACTTATAATAATTATAATTATAATAATTGTAGTACTAATTCAAAATCTATGAATAACATTACAATACTATGACTAACAATGTCAATAACACTATAGGCCACAAATTTACAAAATAGTAATTAAAATGGATACAATATGGACACAAAAAGAAATGATCTTACCAAGGTAAATGTGTTAACTATAAACTTCGGTTTGTATACATACATTTTAATGAAATAAGATTATGGTTTTATTTTACTACTTAGGGTTAGGGTTAGGGTCTACTTAGGGTTAGGGTTAGGGTCTACTTAGGGTTAGGGTCTACTTTTTGTGTTAGGCTACTGATCTCTTACTTTGAATGCAGTTTGGATTTAGAAGCTGGTCCATTGAAACTATTATTTATGCAACACTCCCAACAGTACCCTCTATTGGTTCATGTTAGTACTGCACACCATTTTGCTGTTTCAATGCCAGGAGAATGTACACTCGTCTGCAAAAACCATGATGCAGAATTTAATGATACATACTGAAATTTCTGTAAAACGTATTTCAATTTGCAGCCAAGGGCATATGTGCTTGATGATTGAGGCCAGCTTTATGAATATCTGGGGCCACCCAACACATGAATGTGTTGAGCTAGCTTTGGTTTTGGCATTTTCTTGAAGATGATCTATGGTTCGGCTATTACTTAACCTCTTGTAACCCTGATATAAAGTTAATGGGACATTCAGATTCACATGTGTATCTCTCTTACAAGGTCGATGGTGTATGGCACAGCTGTTATTGTAGCATACAAGCATAATTACTGTAAGTGTGTGTGTTTTACAGGGCCAATTAAATGCATGTATGATGATAGCAGTTATTAAACCCATACTTGTCTGCCTTTCCTAAACCCTGTTTTCTGTCATTTACCCCATATGACCTGCAAAGATATATTCATATTATTCTCTTGTTTTTATGGGGTAAATTCATATTAGATCAAATTAGTCTGTTACAGGCAAGTGAACTGGGCAACAGTGCTTTGAAATTCATCTTTTTAATAGGCCACCAAAGTGCCACTATTCATACACTGCCTAATGTATACACCCCTGCTTAATTTTCTCAATTCACAATACCGGACAACATAGACAAAGTGTAATGACATCAATAATAAAGGGAAAAGCTCATTCTCGGGTCAGCCTCTCTCGCTAAACAGAATATGATTTATTGATCAAGGAAGATTCTGGAATTATTATTGGGGATAAATGAGCGGAGCAGAAATGTCTTCTGATGAGCAGCTAATGCAGCATATTGGGAGTGATAAATGAGTGCGGACCTTCCTGTTGCTAAATAAAAGATTAGGTGGCATGCTGTAGACGCATAATGGCATTAATGTCATCGATCTGGCCAGCAAAAGATGGATGATGAGAAGGAGAAACCTGCCTCCTGGCCCTCGGTCTGCCCGAACGGCGTCTGGGTGCAGACTTCGAGGTGGATCCCCCAAGATATAAACATAAACAGCTGCATAACGTCCGGAGTTACTGCTCATTCCACACTGACATGTGTAAAACACTGCTGCGCCTTCAGCTTTGTCCGGCCTTCCATTACTTCCAAACTGCCGATATTTTAGAGGATCACAACTTGCCGGCCTGTCCTCTTCGAGGTAGGAAGTGGTGGGAAATATTTAAGGTGCCAAAAAGGAGGGGGTGTGAGGGAAGGAGAGTGCCTGCAGTTCACGCGAGGTGACGGAGAGGGAAATGAAGTGTGAAATAACACCAGAAAAACAGAAGTATGTCTAACATTTCAAGAGATGGGGATGATCAAAGCATGCGGCAAGCTAAGCAGAGCAGAGAAGGTCAACAGGCATTCCAGGAAAACCATGAAAAGCGACTAGATGTTCCAACAAGACAAACTCAGCAAGCCTGCAGAGTAGTAGAACATTCCAGTGCTGAGTTTGCGTCTAAAAGCTGTTATTAAAGAGGAGTTCCAGCGGATCCCTACACAGATCCGCTATCATTGTGCTGGCTAACAATTTGGGGTTTTGTCCCACATCCAGCTCTCTTTCCCCTTGTCTTTCATGAACGTTTTAGGAAATCATCAACTAAATTGGATCAATAAGCAATTAACACTTTGCTTCTTTATGCCAGGTCCTTTTAGCTCTTTTGTGTTAACACCTGTCTTTGCTTTTTGGTCCTGAGCAGGTGGAATTACAATGTCCAACCATTTGCTGAGTTCCACCTTTTCGTACTTGCAGTACGGACCCTTCACAGAGGAGGTTGTGCATTATCGATCACTGAGGCGCCAAGTGAAGAAGTCGGGAGCACTACAGCAGAGTCAAGGTCTCCACCCACCGCTCTCCAGCAGAGAGACTAGCATACAGGCACTGTTTTTTACTCTCTGCTCATTATGCTTCACCCACTCACCTGGCACTACTTATTTTGTTTCTGAAAATAAGTGGATAGGAAGCCATTTTACAATGCTCAGCTTAAGCCTATTTCCTTAATAAAGGCAGAGGTGAACAATATTCAACGCTGTAAATACATGACAGTGAGATCTAAAATGGTCATCAGCTTGTATAAGACAAGTCAAAAGTCCCTAATCAGAAACCTCTACGATTCAGGCTTTGATGTTAACTTCAGCAAGAGGGAAAAAGCATGTTCAAACCCCATGGCTTGGCCTGGTCATTAATCTGATTGGAGAATCAGATGTATGGGTGAATTATTGATGTTGTGCCCTCATCAATTATGGGAGGTTCATTTGTTAGAAGACAAATGACTTCTGTGCGACCAGAGTCCAGAGTTCTGTGTGACCAGAGTGGCTTCACATGAGGGCAACCACTCAGAGAACAGGACCATAAGTCTCTCTTGTCCCCAGCACAGAGCAGAGATGTATATACATGTCTGAGCCTTACACACGGTCAGTGCACACTAGTTCAAGTCAGTGCTGGCTGAGAGGAAACTGCATGAAAGCCCCACCAGCTGTTGTTTGGATTCGTGTGTGTTTATAGTGTGATGCAAGAGAACCCTGGGTTATGGCTTGGCCAATACATTAAATCAAAACAATAAAATAACACATATGTGAGAATGTTGTGTTAAGCATATTCTGACTGTTTTAGATTTTCAACTCTTCAAAGTAGCCACACTTTACTTTGACAGCAGCTTTGCACGCTCTTGGGGTTCTCTTAACCAGATTCATGAGGCAGCCACCTATGATGCTTTTCCATCTGAAGATACTGACACAATTCACACAAAATGTGTGAAAGACTACATTTCTGAATCAATTCACATTTTAAAAATTATGTTAATATATATACGTTAATTAAATATATTCATATATGATATATATATACTACCAATTTTATATAAATAGAAATTCTGAAATTCTACATTTCTGAATAAAAACTATTTCAATCAATTTAAAATCAATTCACATTTTAAAAATTATATTAATATATATATACGTTAATTATATATATTTAATTATATTAATATATGACATATATACTACCAATTTTATAGAAATAGAAATTCTTGTATCTGTGCTCACTGGATGCATCTTTAAATATACCAAGCATGTGTAAGTGTCTATTTGCATGTTGTCCTTTGTTCATCACTAGTTAGTTTCGAACAACATGGCCACTGCTGAACAGACAGTCGTTTTGGTTGGTGTCTCGTCCACAACTTAGAACACGGACTAGTAACATAGTAATGTCATGGTAGTGACATGATAGTGGTATGGAAGTGACATGGTAGTGGCATGGTAGTAACAGGTAATGACATGGTGGTTACCTGGTAGTGACAGGTAATGACATGGTAGTGACAGGTAATGACATGGTGGTTACATGGTAGTGACAGGTAATGACATGGTGGTTACATGGTAGTAACAGGTAATGACATGGTGGTTACATGGTAGTGACAGGTAATGACATGGTGGTTACATGGTAGTGACAGGTAATGACATGGTAGTGACATGGTAATGTTATGGTAATGATATGGTAGTGGCATGGCACTGACATAGTAGTGATGTAAAACTGACATACTATTGGATACTATACTGCCATACTAGTGGCACTGTTATGAGTTTTTCAGCCACAGTGATATTTAAAGTGTTTCTAGTGTTTACACACATATTTATGTGGAGTCTTTTACCATTACCTGCTTCTGCTTTTTGACAAATGTCCTTACCTTTACTGTGCCAAGAAACATTTCAATTACAGACCTAAATTAAATATTTTTAGGCTGTGCCACATTTTGATTTGTTATTTCAAAAAGTAGAGTGTCAGGCTTTGTAAAAATTAAAGAACAAGTAAAATATAAATCACTGCAAAAGGTGATTAAACTAGTGAATCCGTTTGGCAGCTTAAGGTATGTGCTGAGTAGGATACAGTGATATGTTTGCTGGATGTCTGAGTAGATTGTACTCACATGACCTGCAGCCATTTGTTTGATAAAGCAGAACTTGCTAGTGGCAGGAGAATATAGTGAGAGCCAGTTCACAAAAGTGCTCTTAGGCTGGCTTAATTAAACAGGATTTTTTTTTATTACACACAGCAGGAGTCAATAATTGTGCAATTTTGTAAATAAACACTCCATTTGTGTGCTGTAGATCATGATTATAGTCGCCATATTTCAAATAGTCAGTTGCTTGAAAGTGTGGTTCGAGATAAAAAAACAAACTGCCTGTGACTGCATTTGCAAAGGAACGGCCTAATGACAGCGTAAGGTAATATCTGATGTAATAGAAAACAAACCAAACACAGAGAGGAAAGTAGCAGGTGATTTCACGTTGCAACAGCAGTGAAATCTCACAATACCAGTCGTTTTCTTGCAGGACTGAAACTCAGTATATGTGCATTCAAACTAAATCCATCCTCCTCCCCTCACCTCCGTGTAATAGCAGCCCGCTTGAAACAGCCTTTCATTTTGAAACGTTGCATGATTTATTGATTTATATCTAAGTAGGGAACAAGTCTGGGTACATGCACACCTCAGACGGCAATGACATAGTTCTGCTTCACCTCCACTTAAGAATGTGGCTGTAAACGGTTTGACACTCTGCTGTGTTGTGCTCAGTCAAGCACAAGGGCAGCCTGAGGAAGAAGTGCTCTCCTAAAGTTTATTTAAAAAAAATGTATACAGATGTATTTTTCTACAAGAGCCTGTTCAGACATAGGAATTAATCACAAATTATTAGTGGTGGTAAAAGCGGTGATAACAAATCAGATATTATTAGTGGGAGTATAGAATCTCTACTGTACAGAACACATGTTATCCCAAAACCTGTTTGATATGGTGAATCAGAGAAACACCACTGAAAATGTTGAAACGATTAAGGTTAAGGCTAATACTGTATTTCATGTCCTAAGCTTTATAAAGTTTTTTTTTTAATAATCCTCACCTTGACTTGATTAGAATTCTGTTTGTTCAAATGACAGGCAGGAAGAGCAGTAATGTTAGATCTTTCAGACCATGGCTTGGATCGTGATCAATAACAACCATCACTGATGTTCTGAGAGCTGTCAGTCGGCAGTGTGTCTGCGGCTATCAGCTGGTTTCAGATCAGTGCCGGATGACCTTTATGTTACCATCTCCCTGTCACTTTTGGACTTTAAAGTAGATTTGATGGGTGAAATCGAAAAAATGTTTGTGGTACTTATACTACCACAAAGCCACATTTTTTGGAGGCGTTGATTCACAATTCACAATTAAAGAGCCTCTGCTCAAAACATGGCATATATTTTTAAATGTTCATTTCTAAGGTTTAATTCATTGTTATTGTTGGATATATTTTTAACAGCCTTCTCAGCAACTCACAGAGGTGCTCTCTGTGGCTTGGATCGAAGAATGAAGGTTTGGGAATGGACAGCGATGCTATTGGCTACATTTCAGTGAGTGTGAATAGAAAGTGATATTTTGATTTACTCTGTCCTTTACATGATGGATTTGTTAGTGCTCTCCTCCAAGAGTGCTGAGTCACTCAGCGGCAAGGTACAGTGCATCCGGAAAGTATTCACAGCGCTTCACTTTTTCCACATTTTGTTACGTTACAGCCTTATTCCAAA
>JAOXYF010000027.1:12830588-12848305 GCA_028565775.1 Sternarchorhynchus goeldii | reverse complement strand
GTAGGACTGGGGTCAGCCTGACCAGCTACTAGTTTAACTAGAGAGAGACATTTAATTCAGAATGTAACATGAATCATGAATCATTAAATTCCCTAACACTTAAGTTTGAATGACTTAGCAAATATCCTTTCGAGTGATAAAGACAGATAAAAGTCAATTTCTACAGTTAACTGTAGCTTCTGCGCCTGTAGCAAGCAGGTTTTGAGGAGCTTCTCTTTGGGAATGGAGTGCCATCAGTTTGTGGACACTGTGATGAACTGTGGATCTCGCTGTAGCACAGTGTGATCTGCTCACTCAGATCCTCACCTCCCTGCACACTTCCAGTGCAGGTGTCTGTCTGAATACTGACAGATAGATATGACCTTCTGGAGCCCCCTCTCTCTGTTCCAAGAGTCTGCTGCATACTGATTAATAAACCAAGAATGGCAATGATGTCTAAATGTGTGAGTGCGTGTGAGCGTGAGCGCGTTTATGTGTGTGTGTTGGAGAGAGTGAGGAAAAAAGGTGTGTGTTTGTTTTGGTATGTTTTCAGGATAAAAATATACAGTACTGACTGTGTAGGAAAAACATAGAAAAACAGGGTTAACCTATTATGTCAGAGGCAGCAAAATGGGCTTGAGAAGATAAAGAGCTTTTTACAGAAACTTCAAGTTTCATTTTTTTAAAGCTGAAATTGGGAAAAAAAAAAACCATTTTGCTAACTGAGCTTGAGGTTAAGGTTAGGGTTTAGGTTTAGTCTTAGAGATTGTTAGGTAGTAATGTATATTACTCCATGTCCTGCTAAGGTATAAAAACAAAAGTATTTGTGTGTGTGTGTGTGTGTGTGTGTGTCTGTGTGTATCTGTGTGTGTGTGAATGATAGGAAATCATAAACATTCAAATGGTGTGGAAGCACAGAAACATTAAGTGGTAACCCAAGGGGAAAAGTCTTTTTATCACAAGATCTGTCTTATATTTGATAGATTGAGATAGATTTAGGTGTAAACCTCGATATGTTTTAGGGGAAACTCCTACACAGATATATAGACAGGATATGTAGTGCATAGGTGTGTGTGCTGCAGTAAAACATATTTATGCTCACCTGTGTGTGTCGGTAACCAATTTTACCAGAGAGCACAAATACATCTGTGCTTTTATACATACATTCTTTGAATGTATCAAAAACTGGTTTAATATCTGTATCTGATCTTTTTGCAATTAGATAAATCTCATCAACAACTTTAATCTGATATATAGAGCATATTTTTCACCCAAATGTCACCTACGCCCCTCTGGTTCCAACCACTTGATATGCATATTTGTGCATGTGTGTGTGTGTGTGGGTGTGTGCGTATGCACGTGACAGACTGGGGCACGACTTGCAGAGCAAGGCGGGGAGCAGGCGGGTCTGTCTAAGGGCAGGTGTGACTGTCATAGCTGACTCGTCAGTCTGTCACACCCCTGGGATACGGTTCTGACTCCTGCATCTTGTTGACATGTTTTATTTACCTATCCTTCAGCAAACATGAACACTCAACAGACCGCTGCACTGAAAAGAGGAAACAGGAAGAGACGCTTAACAAGCCGAGGGCGGCCCACAATGCTCCTCTGCTTCCTGATGCAGTTTGGAGACTTTGAAAAGTTTCCTGTTGAGCTTTGGGTGCTGTTGTGGATATTAGTTCAGGCAGTCATTGAGGTGCCTCTGTTACCATACCTGCCCAAGAGAGTCTGTAAGAGTGAGAAGTGTTTTAAAAAATAAAACCCCAAAACCAAAACCTAAAAAACCCTACATAACAACAACAGGAAAAAAGAAAAAGAAAAAGAATTGAAAGCTGGGGTGATCTTGAACGCACGGCGACTGAGGGGGTCCCGTTTCTGAGCAGCATGAAAGATTTATAGGTGTCCATCATTCACAGCCTGTGTTTGTCAGACTCACCACCTTCGGTGCATAGACCTGCTGTGTTCCCTCAGCAGGATGTAGGAAGACAGAATAAGTGAGACAGAAAGAGAGAGAGACATGATAAAGGACCCAAACGTGGCTGTCTGAGCGATGCCGACTATCAGAATGTGTGGGAGGGTTTTGCATTTCTGCTCTCATTTTTAGGCAAACTAAAATGACTTTGCATTGCGCATCTGAATCGGTTTCTTAGCATGCACCTTGTGGGCCAGTTTAGTTTACCAACAGCAGTATGCATATTTGTGAATGGTGTGTGTATAAATGTGTGTGTGCGTGTGTCAGTGTGTGTGTGGGTGTGTATGTGTGTGTGTGCGCGCTTTATAGTGATGTGTTAGTAAGATCAGTCACTTGTGATAGGCGATTTCTTTAAAGTTTATGGTATGTGAAAACTATGGTTTTTTTTATCCTTTGATGTGTTCGCTTATAATTGGTAGATACAATGTCTGTAACATTTTCAATGTAACAATTCTAGAATTTCAACTAGTAAATAAATAAATAAAATTCTATTACAGAGGTGTTACTCAGGTGTGACTCAGAGGTGTTACCAAGGGGGTTACTCAGGTATGACTCAGAGGTGTTACTCAGGTGTGACTCAGAGGTGTTACTCAGGTGTTACTCAGGTGTGACTCAGAGGTGTTACTCAGGTGTGACTCAGAGGTGTTACTCAGGTGTGACTGGTCTCTGTGAAGTATGACCACACAAAACTGAAAGTTCTACAGCATGACACACTGTTCAGCAATTTATAAGCAATTAATGAACCTTTGCAATTTTACTGCAGAATTTTAGAATGTTGTGAAATGAAAAAAAAAATAGAATTACATAATAAAACTCATCCAAGAATTTTAGAATGTTGAGAAGGGCCTCTGTCCAGTTGATTAATCCACGTCTGGATAAGTAAGAGGTGCTTGATCCGGGGCAGGTAGCAGGAGAGGTTTGGGGAATGTTTTAGGCAGCAGGACTTGGACCTCTCATACAGCTACATGGAAGAATGAATGCAAGTGTGTATTAGAACCTTTTTCAACAACACGTGGTTCCTTCCTTGCATTCATCACTCAATCAGCCAGTAATTTTCATGTAGGACAATGTCCCCTGTCACACAGCAAAACTGGTAAAGAAGTTCCTTGACACTGAAAACATTGAAACAATGAAATGGCCCAGCCCAGAGTCGTGATCTAAACCCAACAGAAAACCTCTGTAAAATCCTTGGTAACAAAGTTATGGAAAACCTAGGTAGAAACCTACAACAGTCACAGAACTGTGGAAGAGACTGGAAGAAGAGTGGACCAAAGTCACACCAGAGCGGTGTGAGAGACTAGTGATGTACTGTGGCTGCAGATGTGCTGAAGTGATTCAGAGCAAAGACCTGTACACTTCCTACTTATTACTGACTGTTGTAACTTTCAGAAAATTTTGTTGTAATCTTTCTCTGTGCTACAGTCATGGCTGTTCTCTAATTATGAACACAACGTTTTTTGCAAAATAAAGGTTTCGTGTTGATATACTTTGGTTATTTTGTAAAACACTGTTCTAGTGGCATGGTGTACCCCTTACAATAAATCCTTCAAATGTTGATCAATGTAGATTACATTATTTCTGAAAAAAATCAAGTGTTCATACATTGTTCTCTAATTTTGATCTCCAGTGTATATATTAAGTCTGGTATACTTCCACCTTCATGATGAAAACAATTCTTCAATGGGGTTAATGAATGGTAAGTATAGTGGGAGGTACAGAACAAAAACTCACGGATGGTCGATGAACCAATTTCAGACCAGTGCAGGTCGGTGTAAAGTTCATACATTGTTCTCTAATTTTGATCTCCAGTGTATATATTAAGTTTGGTATACTGTAAAATAATAATAATGGGTTATTTGAATTACTTATCTTTTTCCTTGGTTACATTTAAATCAGTTTGCCATGCCATTGTATTGTACAGCAAAATCTGTGATCTCAATGAAGCACGAACTCTCTCATCTGCTGTAACACCATGGACAATTTGACCTTTCTCAGCGAGGGACATTTCCCTCTTTCTCTGTTCCCTTCAGATGGTGATCAGCTCTCTTCTGAACTGCATGTTGACACTTTTTCTTTCAAAGCAGCACTCCTGACCACCTGTAGTCTTACTCACAGGAACCATGGCTGGTGTTACCATCTATTAAAGTTTTTTTTTCTTTTTTCTGAATGGTTACACACCGTTGTTGAAACTAGTTTTACTCTACACACAATCCCAAAAATATTCACACAGCACAACAAATGCTAGACATACTTTACTTAAAACTATATTAAATCTTCAAGAAATCTAAACCATTGTCCCACCAAAACTATGCACAAACCATTAAATGAACAGCTCACGGAACAAAATTGCCTAGAGAAGAGGTATGCAAGGCTGAAGATCATACACCTTCCACCTTCATGATGAAAACAATTCTTCAATGTGGTTAATGAATGGTAAGTATAGTGGGAGGTACAGAACAAAAACTCACGGATGGTCGATGAACCAATTTCAGACCAGTGCAGGTCGGTTTAAAGTTCCATTATGCTCAGTGATGACAAGTCTTGTCTGCTTTGGCCATTCCAGCTGTGTAGGGGGTCAAGAAATTGTAATAATGTAAGCAGGATTGTATGGAATGGCGAGGCAAGACCTTATTTTGCCCATTGGCAACGCACACAGTAATAGTCCCCCTTGCTGTCTTGGAAAACTGATAACGGCACATTTCCCTTTAACATTGTTCTTATTTTAGCTATGTTGAAGCCACCCACATCAACACAGATGTAGTTGTGAATCACTGGGGCAGCATCTAGCTTCATGATGTTGAAACAGACAAAACAAAACAGTATCACAGAATACTGTAAACAAACGTGGAGCAGTCAATATGGTAGAACAAAGAACTGTAATACAGCACAAATGGATCTGCCTGCCTGCACATATTCATGAGGCAGTTGCTTCATTCTATCAGGGTTTGTCTCAAATGGAACTGTAGATCTTCATTTTAATGGGATGCAGTTGAAGGACATGGGACAATGCTGGCAAACTGACCTGGTGGATATTGTTGAAGATGGTGGCGTCTGTGAGAATGTGAATTTTGGAGTTCAGTCGAATGCTGCTGTTTGCTATGACCATTTTCACAAAGTGCTCCTCCTGCTGTGGAGAAAAGAGCTTGTTTCTTACGCAAGCAAATACTTGTCTTTCCATTCAAAACAAAGATTTCTTGCAGCCTGACATGAAATATTACTTTTCCATTGGCTAAACACCATTATCATCGATCTATCATAGTTATATCCAGTATTGTATTACAGTCCACTGTGCAGAGATGTAAATAAAGTCCTGTGAATACTCCAGGTTATCTGTTTCAGTGTCTGGATGATATCAGCTACTTTGTCTACCTCCATGTATTCATCCTCCTCTTATCCTCACATCCCTTCCTGTACCTCACTGAGAAATATTTGTCTCCATTATCCAAGCCAAGAGCTTTTGCCTATTTATAATGTTCATGTTCTGCTGTATCAGTGAGGAAATTAGCTGTAAGTGTTTTCACACTCGATAACTGGCTATAGACAATTGGCCATTTTGAATGGCAGTGTTTTCCAAACTGAGCAACTGGAAGAAAATTATTTTGCAACATCAGTTATGCTGCTCCCCCAAACAGATTATTCTGATGATTCTGGGTGCGTTTACATTTGAGAAGTATTCAAGGAGAATTCATTCAAGAATCGGTGAATGGATGACCTAAGGGGTTATAATTAGCTGCTGTCATTACCACTGCCTTCTCAGTATTATGCAGCATTACAACTGAAAACTCCAATGTGCACATCTAACATGGATGTGTTGCAGTTATAGAGGACTAGTTGAAAGATTTGTTAGCTGTCCTTGGCAGCTCAATTCAACAGCTGACAGAGGAGGGTACTTTAACTCTTATTTGTTGCCCCCAAATAACTTTGTGTTGTGCTTGAATCTTAACTTGGACAGTCATTTCATTTGGGCTTTAAGCAGTGTGTGTGTGTGTGTGTGTGTGTGTGTGTGTGTGTGTGTGTGTGTGTGTGTGTGTGTGTGTGCGCGCATCTGTGTGTCTGTGTTTAGATGTTGCTAAGTGTGTTAGTCTTTGCAGATTTTGTTTAAGCTATGTGTATGTTTGTGTGTGTGTGTGTGTGTGTGAGAGAGAGAGAGAGAGAGAGAGAGAGAGTGTGTGTATAAGTGTGCTGTCAGAGGTTGCCAGACCAGAGGTAATCTTCCTACTGAAAGCCTACTGCAGATTTACCTCGTACTGTGCTGGGTAACAGCGTGGCCAGCATCCCCTCTCTCCAGGCTTGAAAAAGCTTACATTGCTGAACCCTGCTCACAGCCCTGCACTGGGGACTCCTAAAGCTTCTTCCCTCCCTCGTGTTCCCCTCTGTCTCCTCCATCTCAGGCCTCTCCCAGTTTCTCCTTCTCTGATTATCCTCATTGTGTTTTTGAGTGAAATGAAGGCACACGCCTTACAGATATTCCTTAAATGCTTAAACCCAGTGCACATCACCTGTTTGTACAACTATTACCTATGTTCTCTAACAAACACCAATGGTCATGAATCCTGTGCCCCAGGTCAAGGATCTGCCAGTCTCCCTGCTATGGCAGTTCTTCACCAATGACTGGTTTCTATTGTGTATAGTTTCTGATGTCATCTCCTTTATGTATTGGTCATTGTGGTTCCAGATACGTGAAGTACTATTAAGCCATGGCTCCATGTTTCCTTGCTGTGCTTTCTAAATTTCTTACCTATCTTATTGAATATATTGGCTTGACATTATTTGTTAATTTCTCACTTAACTTATTTGTTCTTTGGGGATTGGTCAACCTTACTTCTTGTGTGCACCAGCCAGTCCATGTTAATTTTTCCTCCAAAGACTTTGACCATGCATTGTCAAGTCAACTTGAAGTTTGCTTACAAACTTTCCTTTCCAGTTAGGTTTATGATTATAGACTGCCCCAAGTTAACCTTTCCAGTTAGGTTTATGATTATAGATTGCCCCGAGCTAACCTTTCCAGTTAGGTTTATGATTATAGACTTTCCTTTCCAGTTAGGTTTATGATTATAGACTGCCCCAAGCTAACCTTGTCAGCCAGTGCCTTCTGGCTATGATTGCTGGAAATGTCCTAACAAACATACTCTAACTTGATTTCAGCTATGTTAAAATACACAACATGTGCTTCCAAACGTTATACTAGCAATTGACTTTAGAAAGAACTGACAAGCCAAATCGATTAATGTGAATTAGAGAGAGCACTCTAACAACTCCCCAACAAGCACATCTACTCATAACACCTCAACCTACTTTGTTTTCGGACAATATTTGGTCATTATGCTTTGGGCACAAGTGTTCTATTCTATTCTATTCTATTCTATTCTATTCTATTCTATTCTATTCCTGCCACTATATGATATTTTTATACACCTCTCTATCATGTTCATTGTCCATCTGTATGTATAGCAATTGATAGATTTATTCTTGAGGCTTCTTTGGCTGTACTCTGCTCTGCACCCTCTACAATTTGAGTGCTACTGAATTTGGAGCAGATCTCAAAATGAATGTAATGATCGACAGTATACTCCAGAGAGCTGTGTGATTTTCTGAAGCTATGCCTGGCCTGAGACTAGGTTTATTGGAGCTTCAGTTACATTTCTGCTAACAGTTAAATGGAAAACATTGCTCCAAACTTTGTGCTGTGGACAAAGTGATTGTCAGATGTTCTAGTGTACTGGGTTATGCTGGGTTACCTTGGGGAGATCAGTGCTCATTCTGTTGTTTACAACTGCAGGTAAATGTGGTTTAAGTGCTGTGCTTCCAACTGGTGCAAAGATGGTCACAGCAACAACCCCTTCTGTGTTCCTAAATGCCCCTCACTCCTCAGAACCCACTTGGAGACAAGTGTCTAAGGCTGAGCCCCACACTAAATCAGCATATCTGCCCACTGGCTTCAGTAACTTTGAAAGTTACTTAGTGACAGGGCTGTCAGGAAGCTAATCACACCCTCTTGCATTCATTACACGTAGGGGGAGCACGAGAAAAAGCCTGTGTGAATATTCATGGAGTTGTCGAGGAAGAAAGACGCCAAGAGGGAGGGGGGGATGGATGGATGAATGGATGGATGAATAAAGGAATGGTAGCAGAGGTGAGGATATTCTTGGGGGAATATGCTAATGAAACCACAGCCAGACCCTTTTTTCTGTAAACTGTTCTCTGTGTGTTTAGTTTCTTGTAGGTTTTTCAGAGATTTTAGAATATTTCACATGTCACAATAAAGCTATTTGGGCAAGTAATTACTGATTGATTTCCACTTCATTTCACATGAATTATATTGATGAAATTTTTTTGTTGCCTGAAAAAAATATTTTACAATTGAACATGCAATAAAGAAAGAAACAAGGTTGAAATAAGTGTTGAAATGAGTGGTAACATCATTAAAAAAAGAAAACTTTATATGAAATATACATGAAAATATATATGAAAATATATATGAAAAATTAAAACGGTAATAGAAATAAAGTTAGGGCAAAGTAACAGTAGAGTTTGTAGCCTTAAGCAAATTACTGGGACATGATTTGCTGAACTAACCCGACCACAACCACAAAGGGTATCGCCCATCAGCTGCAGGGGGTGACAGGGAGGCGTCCCTATCACCACTCCACCACCAGGAGACGGTCCAGGATTAAAGGAGCAAAATGTTAATGAATGGTGGTTCCTGCCCGATGACCCTGTAGCTGACCCCGTGGGCACCGGAGGAGGTGCGACAGGCAGCAGTGCCCAGCAGGTGTTCCATCTTCCTGTACTCTTCCCGTGCATTCCAGCATGTTGATATGGTAACAAAAGAAATTGATTGCTAATTTATTTCTATGATATGCATAAAATTTGCAAGTTATCGCACTTCTTCGTCTCTTTCACTACTGAGTACTGAGGGGAAGTAAAGACTGAAAAAAAGAAAAACCCTAGGAGCCAACATTGCAGACAATTTGGATGGAAATCTGTCCAGTTCATTCTTTTTTGAATGGGATTTTCCCTGATGACAGGGATAGGAGGGATTGTGATGAGGAAAGGTATATCAAAGCTGCATTGTTTCTAGGCTTCATCCAGACTAGCCCTCAGACCCACCGCTTTTCTGATTTGTGCTCGGGCAGAACTAATTGAGCTTCTGAAATACCACTCTGCTCATGCACACCCACACCCACACACACATGTACACACACACACACACACAAACACGCACATGTGCACACACACACACGCACACACACGGCTTGCACTCCTGCCAAACCTCTGTAATCCTGCTTTGCCAGCTGCACTGCAGAGAGAATTTCTTCCCTCCATTCAATTCTAATTCAGTTTTCAATTTCAAGGTGCTTTTATTGGCAAAGATGTAAGAGTGGGTTGCCAAAGCAATTAACAAAAAAAGGGGTCGGTTTATGGAGAAGCAACAAGCGCAGTGCATAATTAATTTTTTTACAACAATGGCAAGAACACTAGTCAATATTTTGAATTTCTTTTTCTTTTTCACTGAAAGATTTAATTAATATCATGAAGTTCAGCTTGCACAGATATTGATTCTATTTTGCAGGATTGTCATTGCGTTATTGAATCAATGATGCATTTACTCCTCTCTGCTACAGGGATAAACTAAACTATTGAAGTTTAAACAGGCCACATGAAGACACTGTTCATAATGTCTAAGAGAAGTTAATGGCATTGCTTCTTCTAAAAGATGTGCATTTTTCAGCTATGTTTTCCTCGTGAATATAATTTTTCCTTATTTATCAGCATTTAGTTTGCAAAAATTGACCAAATCACTTCTGGATTAAAAAGGAAATTTCATGAAGGTGTAGAAAGAAGACAGCATCTTGGGCCGCGTGGACGTCTGGTGCCATCTGTTCAGTTAGACGCTCTGTACACCGATCTCTGAGCCTCCAGGCTCAGAGAGTCGTCTGGCCCGAAGACCTTGTCTTCACTGTACGAAGCTCTGAATCGCAGTCTAAAAGTACTGCTCCGCTCTAAGACCTTGTTAATGTCACTCCCGGCCTGGAAGTTCCCCCGGTGTCCTGGAGCTCTCCATACATCCACATCTATAAAAAGGTCAAAGAAAGTCGTACGGTGAAACCGAAGAAGAGATTGTTCCAAATTCTTGACCATGGATTGTCGTGGATGTGGGGATTGTTAGCAATAACGCCTATAACAGCCCCCAAGGCAGTACAGAGGAAACGGAGCCATAAGGCCAGGGAAACCTCAGGGGAGGTGAACGTCTGAGTGAAGATGAGCTGTGCTGTGTATTGCCGCAGGAGTTTTCTCATTTGGTCGTTTATTGTAATAACCTCAGCCACCCGCCGTCGATCTCCGAAGGTGATTTTGCTGGCTCTGGATGTGATTCAGAGCGAAAGGGTGGGGAGACGTGTCCTGTTCCATGATGGCCCTAAGTTCCTATGTTCCCTGTCAGCATGATGTTAGCCACGAGGCAGGGCTGCGGGTGTAGGCTAGGTGGACGTCCACAGTGGCAGTTCGGTTCGCAGGTGCCGGCCAGGCAATGGAAACAGCATCAGCCCTGCAGCCTTGCAGGCATGTCCACACAGGCATGTCCATACAGGCAGGTCCATACAGGCATGTCCTCACAGGCATGTCCACTCGCATTTGCCTGAGCTAGAATGGACTTGGAATGAGAGGGCGTCTCGAGAAGAAGAGAGCTTGGAGATTGTGACAAAAACAGAAAGGAGACAGACAAAGAGAGACAAAGAGAGTGAAAGAGGGGGAGAGAAAATGAGACGGAGCAAACGCTAGGCATGCTGTTAATCCTTTTTCCATCCGTGTTTGTATTTCTCATATCTGTCCTCCTGTCGCTATGAAGGATGTGCACAGTTATACAGGGAAACAAATTTCTCCAACGGCAACAACTCAAGGCCTCTTGCAGTCACTTAAAAATAAATAATCAAGACTCTGAACTACTTTCGGATCTCAAAATACTTCTCATGCTGTCAGAAACTCCATCAACAGTCTGTGGAGGATGGGTACAAGTGTTGTGTAATAGTTTGTTTCATTTCAAACCAAGAGACTTCATGACTGCATTACACTGTCACAAGCCCTAGTTCAGCTGGAAGAGTGGAACCGACTGCCAGTTTTTCTTTCTGAAAGTGTAGATGTCACTGTGTCATTACATTGCAATTAGTTTGATTTGAGTTCAACAGTTTGATGAAGGGTTGATCCTAATCTACTCTGCAGAGTTCTTTGCTCAGTGTACCTAGCTAGAATGTAGAGATGAGATATTCTCATATTCTGTAAAATAAATCAGAGAGTAAAGTTATTTATTACACAATATATTTGAAAGTATTTCATTAGTAACCCTTTCATTTATTATTTTATCACCTTCACTAATTTCCTCAAATGAAAAAAAAACGTAAGACGTAAAGATGGTTTCTGTGGTGGGACAAAAAAAATAATTACACTCAAATGCAAATGTGATTTTCTTATTACCATATCAAAATATTCCTTGTTTTTACACATGCTAATCATGGTGTGTCATAAATAATGAAAACTGTGCCACTGAATATTTACAAGCCTTCAAAGAGAGAGAAAAAATGTCCTGTTTTATTTTATAGCACTGTGATGGCTGTCAGGACTTGAAGGAAACGAGTGAGAAGATTGAATGTATTTCGTCTATGCCCCTTTCCATGGGCTGACCACATTATACAGATGGGAAGTGAAAGGTTTTGAAAGAATGAAGTTGTCGTGTTTCTCTAGAGAGCCATGATTAAAGGAGCATAACAACCAGGCTTCTTAAAGGTTAAAGAAAGACGAACAGATGCTCCTACTGCATCTCAGCCATGCTGCACTATGTTTGATATAAGGGCTATTTGTATATATCGAATACATAGACAGAGAATTCATATAAGAAGGATGGGTGACTTATAACAACACAGTGCTTGCGATGACGGACCTCTGTATGAAACGTTCTGTTTCTCTGGAAACCTTGTGTATATTCAGTTTTGACTGCCACTCTTTCTGTCTCTCTCTCTCTCTCTCCCTTCCTTCCTCTACTACATGCACATGTACTATATATATACAGTAGAGATATTTAAAAATGTAGTGAAGTACACAAGGTTTCCAAAGAAACAGGATGTTTCAGACAGAGGTCCTTCATCAGCAAAGAATCACTTTTCGCTATATATACAGTATATATATATATATATATACAGTACTGTGAAAAGTCTTAGGCCACCATTAGATTTGTCGTTTTAGCAATGGTCTCTTTATTAAGATAGAAAATGCAGACACACACACACACACACACACACACACACACACACACACACCCAAAACTGAGCTCCTCCCCCACTGTGGCAGTAAGCACATCTTGAATTCTTTTATAGAGTCCTGAGGTGTAATCTTTTGAAATATTATAACAGGGTTTAAAGGACTTGAAGAGAACCAGGTTCATTCTATTGCTCGAGTGTAAGAGGAGGTCAGAAGTTGTTTTTTACACAATTTTCTTTTTCTTCTGTTTTTTTTTAATACTGCAAAGAAATGTCCTGTAAACAATAAACCTAATTAATAAACCTAATAAACCTAATAGTTACATTTTTGTAAATATTTTATTATATCTTTTCATGGAACATCACTGAATATATGACATGCCGATACAATGTAAATTAGTCAGTGTACAGCTTGTATAACAGTGTAAATTTGCTGTTCCCTCAAAATAATGCAACACACAGCCATCAATGTCTAAACCGCTGGCAATGAAAGTCTGGAGACATGTTTGTCCAGTCCAGCACCTTTACCCTGTTTCTTTATCAAGGCAGTGGTCGTCTTGGAGGTGTGTTTGGGGTCGTTATGTTGGAATACTGCCCTGAGGCCCAGTTTCCGAAGGGAGGGGATCATGCTCTGCTTCAGTATGTCACAGTATATGTTGGGTTTTTTTTCAGATGCTCAGAGTTCTTTGCCATGAGATGCAACATTGAACTTTCAGTGACCAGTATGAGGGAATGTGAGTGCGATAACACCAAATTTAACATACCTACTCTCCATTCACACCTGAGACCTTGTAACACTACAGTCATGTCACATGTGCCCCAGGGGGAAAATGGCTAATTGAGATTCTGTTTATATATACTGTATATACTGTATTTTATATATATATATATATAGTGCAAAGTGCTTCTTTGCTTGCACAGCTGATGAAAGACCTCTGTCCAAAACATCTTGTTTCTCTGGGAAACTTGTACTTCACACACACACACATACACACAAACATACATAATGAAACTTGTACTTCACACAGACACATACACACAAACATACATAATGAAACTTGTACTTCACACGGACACATACACACAACCATACATAATGCCTCAGCTAAGCATCAGAGAGAGTTACACGTAACCCTATGTCAGTTATTACATCACGTAACCCCATAAACCCACGTCAGTTATTACATCAAGTGTTACAACAACACACACGCACACACAACTATGCAAGTACAGGCTCAGTTCTAAAGCAAGAAATAACTGCAAATGAAACCAAGTAAATGTTCAATTTCTAGAACTCATTCAGCTTTGGTATCATGTGGCTTCTATTTATTAGGATCAATCAATCCAGAGGCCTGGAGATTACTGTCAAACATACAAGGAGCACAGCCACACAATCCTCAAGATCATGACTAACATTTAGCCAAAGACCAATCACGTGTGCAATATTAGTGTCACACACTGGGGACGCCTCATAACTCCGATTAATGTTCAGTCACGGACAAATAACCATGTCACTTTAAAGGACCCTACTTTTAATCTACAATCTTATAAACATTTCCTTGTCCAAACAGGGACAAATATTTGCCAAGTTTCAACAGCCTTCCGCCTGTGTGTTGGTGCTCATCAGCTGACAGCAAATGCTTTGATCATGCTTATGTTTTTAAAATAGCTAAATGAAGCTCAATCTGACCGCTAGTCTGTTTGGTCTTAACCCCCACAGATATTCCATGTAAACGTTTAGTTAGGATTTAGATAGGGGGATCAGTTATGCTTTTAACTTGGAGCCGTGGATTTTAAAGGCAAAGGTTGCTGGTCCTTAGGAATGGATGAAGAGTCCACATTTTTGCTCTGATTCAGCTCCTAAACACACCTGAACCGAGCCTTCTAGAACTTTCTTGGTACTTGGTACAGTTGTGCCTTAATAAGAGCCTCTGCCAAATACTGTGAATATAAATGAAAATTAATATAGAACAGATGTGTCAACCCCCAGATACCCTCTTCATGTCAGCCTATCTGACATGAAGAGGGTATCTGACAGCCCACAGTCCACCCACCAACACACCACTTGCTCTGCACACCTGATGCTCATTTAGCAGGCAGACAGTAGACTGCACTATTTCACTGTACAACACCAATGTTTTTAGAAACACCTGCTTTGTACTTCACTCACCTGTCATTTTATTAAGCACACCTATCTTATAAATGAACATGTGCAGGTGTACAGTTAGAAAGTTACAGTATACCATCTACTACACATTGTAGTTTGCCAGCCACTCTCTGTTCCATTAATCACTACCTTCTGACCATAATCCAGTGCTGATAGCAAACTATTTGGATATGATTTCAGTACACTGACATTGTAGTATTATGGTAATAGTGGGGGTTTTGCTGGTGTGTGTATCGGGCACAGCAGTGGCACTGGTACGGTAGTGTCATGGTAACAATGGATGTCACTGGGCACAGCATGTTATTTTTATATACATCCATTTCACTGCTGATGGGAGAGAAGCCTACCAGCCACAGATAGTTATCAGTTAGCGAGCAATTATTGATGAAGAGCTGTAGATTTTCAACTGATGGTCCACTGCCTCTACCTGTACACCTTGTGACTGAAGCATGGAGTATAAACAAAAGGGCCGGATGCAGGCGGAGACCGACAAGTCAAGGGACCGAAGATGTTTAATGTGAAAATGAAAGCAATGCATAAATACGTTCGGTCACATAAAGGCAATGAACGACAAAGGACATTCAAACCAGTGAGGACTAAACATGCGAGAGAGTCAAATCAAGTCAAATTCATTTTTATAATGTCGCAAAGCAGCTTTACAGATGTCCGAGTCCAAGCCTTCAGCGAGCAAACCAAGGACAACAGGCGTAAAGGGAGTGAGCAGGAGAACGAAGCACAGGTGAAGCATGGAGAAGCTAACAGAATACAGGTGGGTGTACTCAGGAAGTGTACAGGCACAGGTGGGGTTGGAGCCAGGAAGTACAAGCAAAGGCATGTGATTGGTTAGGGACATAAACAAAAAGAACACTCATCTTTGCAACATAGATGACATAGGGACACACCTACCCTTGAAGTAAATCTGAAATGTTTCTAATTAAATGGCTGGGGTGATTAAAGTGGACTGTAACTATAACGCAGTCTGAGCACTGCTATACACCGGTTGTCTTTGCGAGACTCAGTTCCACCCTGAAAAGGGACATTCTCTGTCATCCTGTGTTTGATCTGTCTACACGACTCTAAATTTGCCTGTCCTTTTAGTTTGCACTTGCTGTATAAAACTCTGTGTGAATAAATAAAGTCTAATTTTTGCTCAATACGAGACAAATTCAGCAGATGCTGGTATGATGACACAGACACAGTTTTTTTTAGTTTGGGGGATGGATTGCAAAACAAGTTGCATATCTCTGTCTAATTAAGTATCATCCCACATTCAAACAATAATCATACTGGATGCCTTATTTATGTTGTCCAATATGTCAGATTACTGAGCGCTGGCTGCCTTTATTCTGGGTATTTCATCAAATCTCCTTTTTGAACCTACTGGGACACTGTAATGTCCTGTGAATTAAAATGCTAAAATAGTCCTCGGGGATTACATGTTAACATTTTAAATATTTGAAGAGGATGTGACTGCCACCCACAAAGCCTTGGGTTTTATCTCTTCCCCGTAGTGTGGATCAGACGAGCAGGCCACTGCTAAAATTACACTCCAACAAAATGAAAGGTGTCCTTCAGAAAAGGAAGGAAGGCTTGGGAGCGTGAGGGCAAGAACGAGGGAGGAAACACGGGACAGAGCAGGAGCTCAAGCAAGGAAGTCTGCAGCCAAGAGAGAACCTAATCAGAATTTTTAGCAAACACACCAAAGTCCTATCACACAATTTTGATCTTCTTGTCTATCTATCTATCTATCTATCTATCTATCTATCTATCTATCTATCTATCTATCTATCTATCTATCTATCTATCTAATAATATAGTCAGTAAAAATATGCATTTTCTGATTTTCAAATTAAAAAAAAAAATCCAGCCTTTTCTATGTTACTGCAATATTTTTGGAAAGAGTGTTGTAATCTACACAGTTTCCATGTTCTTTATTATATACAGTAAAAGCTAGGAGTGCCTGTATTTTTGTTATGACATGTGCAAACACACTCACACTCACACACACACACTCACAGACACACACTCACACACACACACACTCACTCACACACACACACACACACACACACACACACACTGGATAAGCTGCTGGACATTATGGATGATGCTGGTCATCCTCTGCACACCATCATTACCAACCAGAGGAGTCAGTTCAGTGACCGACTGCTCCTTCCTAAGTGCAGGACCAACAGGCTTAAAAACTCCTTCGTCCCTCATGCCATCAGACTGTACAGGGGAAGAGGGGTCAAAGGAGGACAGGGACAGAGACTGACTAAAACCTAAATCAAAACATGTGCAACAATTCTCAAAGACTGATCTGAACATAAACCGGGCTATGTGCAATAACTTTTCCTTCTTTAAACAGAGTATCCGAACATAAACATCTGAACATAAACCGGGCTATGTGCAATCATTTTTAAACAGAGTATATTGATGCAGTGCAGTACCTCTCCTGCCTTTTGGATCCTTGTATATTGTACATTTCTTATACTGTATATTGGATCTATCTACACTCTCTCTCTCTCTCACACACACACACACACACACACACACACACACAAATGGTTATATACTGTACAATGGCAAAAATGGTATAACCACAAACATGGCACAATTACAAGCTTGTACGTGCCTTATGCTTGCACACACATATATTTGATGGAAGCACACAGTATGTGTTCTTAACATCCTAAAAGGGTGCATACGAAGAGCGTTTAGACCTAGGGAAGATACTTAGAACCAAACAAGGCTACATTAAATCAAACCATTTGTCTTTCCTCCTTCCCTCTGTCCCAAGGTTAAGGCTGGTTCTGAAGAAAAAAGACACTTGCCTTTGGCCTTGAGTTTCATGTTGAAAATGTACCGATTTTTTCACCTACACTTAGTCAAACCTGTCAACGTATTTGCTGTTTCCAAACCACTAGCATAGAAAAGTCCAAACTCGTACATATAAAGCAGTCTCTATCATGTTACCCTTGGTTAAATTATTCTCCTGTGTCAGACGCCAGTACTGATTGATTTGTGTCAATTTCCTCCCACTCTTGCACTGGCACGCTTCTTTTATTTGTCTGCCACTATTTTCTGCTAGAACCCCAGAGACACCCAAACACTGACTATTTATCATCAGTCATAATTCAGCCCTGCTGCTGAAAGGTGCTCGTTGAGACAAATGAAGGAACACACAATCAAGGATGAAAGACTAGTCCACAATGTTTGTTCATGTAACCCTTAGTCAAGGTTCTATTGTTTAAGGTCAAATTCAGGAACAAGTAAACACTTCAGTCAGACAAGCAATCAGATGCCTGAATGCTGTATTGATGTATTGACACCTGATTTGGCTATATAT
>JAOXYF010000027.1:12805587-12830488 GCA_028565775.1 Sternarchorhynchus goeldii | reverse complement strand
CAGAGTAATAAATTATAAACTATAAAATAAAATCCAGGGCTGTGCCACAGTGGGGGGGTGGGGGGGTCGTGAGGGGGCATCCAGGGGTGCTGATGAGGGCCTCCATCCAGTTGATTAATTCTCCATCTGCGTCTGGATAAGTAGGAGATGGTTGGTCCAGGGCAGGTAGCAGGAGAGCCTTGTCAATCCTTACTTTGTACCAAGGACAGCCATTAGCTCGGTAAAAGTAAAGCAAGACAGTTAGTTCTGTATGGGACATAAAATATAGACATTGAACCACTTACATTGAATATGACTTACTGAACCAATCAGGGCCTTCCATTTTTTTCTTCCATTTTCTTTCTTTCATTTTCTTTCAGATGCTCCATTGTGACTTGTTTTTATTATTATACACTTATTTAGTGTATTATTCATGAAGGAGGACATTTAAACACAAACAAATAAACAGATAAACAAGTGAATTTGAAAAAAGCAAACAACAACTACAACTAATAATAATAATAATAATAATAATAATAATAGTAATAGAAAAAAATAACAAAAAATGGAGACTCAGTTAGGGGTTGTGAATTCATATATTCAGTTGAGATTTATCTAAATAAATGTGGCATCAGTTCATTGGTAATGCTAAAGATTCAAAATAGGGAAAAATGTGTAAAGATTTTTTTTTATAATGAGATATAATCTATTAGGAGGGTTAGCCACTAAGATCTTGAAATATTTTACTTTGGTTTTCTTAGTTAATGCTCGTGCAACCAACATTGGTATTTTATTAATATTACTTAAATTGAACTGTTCCAAAATAGAGTAAATCTGCAAGTAAACATAAAGAGGGTGAAGATGTAATATTGATATCTGTTATGATTGATATGTGACCACATCACTCCAGCGTTGAGGGACCGGTGTACACAGTAAAAATATGACTTTACATACAAACATTGCTTACATACATCTGATTCAGAAATTTCCATTTTAAACATCTCGTTTTGTGTAATATGTACAATAATATCGTTTATTGTATTAACTGTATATTCATGTTGCACGTGATAAAAAAAAAAAATTAATTAATTGGTAAAAATGTGAGTCTATCAAGGGATATTTATGGTCTTTGAAAGATCCAGCTCCCTTTCCTTGTGTGGGATAGATGTGGTGTCATTAAGTATGTTAATACTTTTATAGATTTTTAACAGCAGGTTTTTTTCACCAGTGTGTTAATAAGTTGAGTTAAAGGTGAACAAAGTAAAGGGTTTTGTTTTATGTTAATCTTAGATTTAAGAGCCTCTTTCAATTGAAGATACTGAAAAAATGTTTCTGCTTAAGAGCATATTTTAGACATTCTGCAAAGCTACAAATGTCATTTTCAAAAACATCTTTTAATTGTGCAATTCCTTTTTTTGCCATTGTGGGTAAATTATTGTACTATTGTGTATTAAAAAGTCTGGATTATTGGTGTGAATTTGCATGATATCATATTACTACTGGTGAACTTGTTGATTCTCCACCAAGTGTTTACTTCTTCACTTTCTGATTTGTCGATGTCAAGCCACTGGTTTAGTGGATTTGGGTGTAGCCAGTGTATTATATATTTCAGTTGGGTAGATAGGAAATAATTCAGAACAATTTGGGGTATTAAGTCCTCCTTGTTTTTTATCCTTTTGTAATGTTGATAATGTAATTCAAGGAGGTTTATTTTTCCAATTTAGTAATAACAATTTAGTAATAACAATTTAGTAATAACTGAATTAAGTTTTTTTAACCATTTACTAGTTGGCATGACTGGGATCATTTTTAATGAGTCATTAATGAGTTTTTGGTAATATCATGACTCTATCATGACTCTATATCGTGAAAACTAAAACCCCAAACACCCCTACCCCACCAACTCCCACCCACCCCTCCCCCACCTCCTCCGTCACCTCCTCCATGGCTCCCCAACCCCACACACCACATACTGCTCAAAATCATCACAGATTTCACATTAATTATCCACCAACATCAGAATGAAAGTTCAGGCAACAGAGCATATCCCTGCAACACACTTAGCATTATTCCTTCTGAAGAGGATGATCCTCAGAAACTCATTAACCTTTTTCCAGTTTTGCGCACCACAGAAATACTGCCACTAAAACATTCACAAACAAAGCGCCCCAAACACCCAATTATGTCAAACCTCATGTCCCAAAGTGTCCCAATCAGGCCGTGGCGCAGTTGGGCAACTGAGTCGCTGATTACTAACTTAACCTCTCGCCGTCTTGGGGAACACATGCGATGGATCGTGGCCCCAGACAGATAATTTATGCTAATTACCAGCAGCTTCTTTTGGGGTAATTATTCGCGGTCCTGTGGAGAGAAGTGGCGTGCGTGTGACATAAGTGCTGTGATTAGCTCCATGCTGCTTGGACGTCCTATTGAGCAAGAACGTGGCTTCAGAGACTGGTTTCTTTGGGTCAGTGTCACCCCTGGGAATATTGACCTCTGGGCCCAGCAGGGCAAGTCAATTAAAGCTCAGATAAAAAAAAAAATAATAAATTGACTCAAGTTTTGTCAGCGGGAGGGTACTGTGTTCGACGAAAAGTCAAACTGAGACGTGATGGAAAGGACATGGCTGATGGGGTGTTAAAGGAGAACGCCTGAATCGCCTGTGTAAATTTCACCTTTAGTGAGATTGATCGTGACGTCATTTTAAGCAATGACCATTTGATAAAGCTAAAATAAAATTAGTCCAGTGAATGCGTGCGTCAGTGATGCCCAGAATTCATTTACAGTGAGGGCTGTTTTTTTTCTTTTTCAGTTGATCAACAGAAAAAACGTTAGATACAATGTCAAATGTCTTTTTTTTTTTTTTACTTCGTTCAAGTAAAAAACATAATTTCCACACCTCCTAAGAATGTCATTCATAGCTAACTGAAGTTACTTTTTTGAAGAAATGAGTTTCGCATAAAAATAAATTGGTTGTTTTATTATTCTGCAGTTTTATACCCAATTTCAGAGGTTTGGGGGCAAGCAAGTGTTGTTGGTGAAAGGGTTAAAGGACTACCCAAGGAAAACACTCCATTTGGTTTAGTATTCCCGATATTTAATAATCATGCTATGCTTGCCGTGGTCTCTGTTGTATGCCTTTCATGTTCCCCTGCAGAAAACCTCTGGGAGGCTTTTCATTTCTGCAAACACATATCAATCTCTTCAGGTCATTGTGAAAGAAAATGAAGATGTCCTTTACTTAAAAGACTTAAAATATAATCACCTGCAATAAAGAAAGGGTTCCAGGCAGGAAGGAACCCAAGGGAAAGTCCTGCAGATTTGTGGGAAATAAGAATCAAGCCTCATAAATTTGAGGGAAATTAGATTAGGAATATAGATTAGATTGGTTTAGATTAGATTAGATTAAGTTAGTATGCATTGAATGTGAGGTTAGCGCATTGTATCAACATCGGTGGCTCTCTTAGAGTATCCTAACTGAAGGTATTAGGGTATTGCTGTTGGGATTTTTGTAGCATTCACACTGCTATTTGATCTAAGCAGGAAAGATATCGAATTTTACTTCTGTTACTGGTTTTCATTTATTTTATTTTTAAGCTTTTATGTGTTTTGAGGGGGAAGCATTATCTCTGCATAATCCATCACTAGACATTTTTAAACATTGCATATATATGACAGATTTGCACATTTCAGAGAGGTGGGAAACCCACAAATATCTTCAGTGGTAATGAATGGAGTCACGAATGTTTTGAATGGAAATAACAAAAAAACAGGAAAATCTTTGTGGGTTTGCAGCGCTTGTAGGTGAACACTGGACACGTGGAACTGTGGGGAATAACCAGGTGAAGGGGAGTGGGAGAGACAAGTGTGCAATGATCAATAACAGGGTGATTATGAGCAGGGAGGTGACAGGGAGCTGTGATTGGTGTGTGGGGTTTGGTGCTGGTCGAGGCCTGACAATGTACTGGAAATGTTATTTATCAACCTATTTGATCAAAATTTAGTTGATTTATGACTAAATTGTCAAGAAACTGGAAATTGGAGGCCTCAAAAACAATTTAGTAAGGTTTTTTTGGGTCCTTCCCACTGTAACCCTGGGTAGTTGGTTTCTCTACCCCACCCACTCTGATGCTTCTAGGTAAAACATGACACGGGTTAATGATGGTTTGGACCTTCATGCATACACATCCACACCCTCTGTATCACTTGCTCCATCTCTCCCTCATTCTTTCTCTCCTTTTCTCAACTGCACACACACACACACACACACACACACATACACATACACATTCCACATAAATCATTCATTTTCAGAAGTACACAGACAGTTCAGGCAGTTCAGAGAAATATTAGCTGGTAGTCTGCAGAGACAGCACTTTTCTATTGCAATAAAACTCTACTAAAGATGCCAGAGCAAACAATTGGGTGGGTATAAAAAGAAAGACAGAAAACGCACCTCAAATAGTTGGAATGTTTGGTATTTAAGCTCTGTGCAAATTACTTTTTAAAACTTGAAATCCAGCTTAATTTCAAGCCATAACCTTGTTTTGGAAGAACACATTTTTAGAAATTTATTTAACAAAAAAGAACTTTGTTCCTTTGTAATATATTTGTTATTGAAATTAAAATTTTGTTAATTGGAAAATTATGCCAAATGATGTGTTTGACTCCAGTGTGTCTGTATTACATGGGGAAGGAGTTGGAAGAGTGCAAAGATCTCCATTCTGTAGTGGTGTTGAATCTATATAAGTCAATCTCTTGATTTGTTAGAATTATTAAAAAACTTCCTTCTTTTTGCTGGAGTTTTGCTGTATAATATGGCCCAGTGCCAGTTAAAAACAGACTGCTGATAGGCTGTAATTTGTCTTGGGTGCAGAACCGACATCGATTATGAACTGAAATCCCCACAAAAACCGTAGCCACGTCAGAGTTTATCTTTGGTGTCAACTATCCGATACACTATTTGGTGACGTTTAATGTTGTGTTAAAACCTTATTAATTTACCTTTATTGTAAAAGGCTAAACTGTGTTAACAATAAATCTTGGAATAATAGCAACCTGTTTACTAGAGAACTGATGATCAAACACAAGCAATATAGAACCGCAAGTTCCCAAAAGAGAGATGAGATGCCTCAGAAAATGCCACGCACAACAGCACAGGATGCTATTTACAAACATCAATTAGCAAGCGCTTTACACACGTCTTTATATGCTGTGAAAATCATAGAAAATTTAAATCATAGTAGTTGTGGTAACAAGACAACCAAAATGAAAGATGACTGGGGATTTTCAGTACGTCCTGCGGAAGACTAGCATCAAACAACATGATAAAAATCACAGGAAAACAATTGGCTGACTGGAGCAGCCTCCCCTGTGGTGGAGAGACTGCATTTACATTCAGACTCAAAGCCACATTCTCAAAGAGATAAGGCATGACTTTTTGCCGATACCCCAATGGTTTCAGGGTTGTAAACAGGAAATCGAACAGTTCATAGCAGTTAATGCAGATTAGAAAGACAACTTTGATACATGTCTCATTACTGCATGCTTTTGCATGTTTGTATTTCTGGTCACATTTAGCCTTATTAAAAGATATTAGGGGAAAGCTTGAGTGATTTGTTTTGAAGTTGTTTTCAGGGCTGTTTCAAGTTATGACAAATGCAACAATCAGTTTCCTAAGATGCAATATAAAAACTTTCATTCCTTTCCTTTGGTGCATTGTCATTGGTGAATTGTGTGTGCATGTATGTGTTGTATGTGTGTGTGTGTGTGTGTGTGTGTGTGTTTGTGATAGAGAGACAGAGAGAGAGATGAAGAAAAATGCCTAAAAACCATAACATTGTCAGCTGGAGTTGGTTTCTTGTGTAAATCTATGTATTCCTTCTTGGTTTCTTCTTGTTTAAATCTATATATCCCTCCTTTCCGTGAATATTGATCCCCCCCCCCCCCCACTCCTCCCATTAGGCCAAAAGACTGGTTCTCTCTGCCATGCTTCACTCAAAAGCAGCAACACACTGTCCTTTAGGGGTTGATTCCACTGAACATAAGTGCTTTGGAAAAAAGGCATTCAGAAGATGCACACAGAAATATCAATATCATGGGAATAGATTTAAGAATACATATAAATGTCAACAGTGTAGGACAACTGAGCTTTTGTGACTTCACTCCATTGTTATTTTAAAGGAGCCAAGTAAAAATACAGGAAAGTAATGGCGATTATATTATTTGTGTGTTCAGGACAACGTGGCACCTGATTTAGATCGAGTGCTAGTCCTATATGTAATATAACACCATTTTGGCCACACAAAAAGATCAACATTGTGTGATACTATAGCAGAAATGGCTCTTGATGAAGAAGCTGTTCAGTCAGCTCTCCCTGGCTTTGTCATGGAGCAGATTTCATTTTGTTTTTTGCTGAGAGCCATGTTTTTATTATGGAATACCAGAAACACTTTCATATTCAGCTTCATCATTATCCCATGGTACTTTTCTTCATTCACCTAAAGCAAAAAGAGATATAACACTCTTGCACACACACAAACACACACACACACACACACACTCACACAGAGAGAGAGGCCGAGAGAGAGGGAAGCAGAGAGACACACAGTACCCTGCTGAATGTGTGAAGAACCAGCAGGATGACAGCATTGGGAGGATGGTTTGGAGTTAATAGAGTTATCAGGGGTTTCCCATGTGGGGACAGCAGAGGTGTAATTGCACCAGAGAGGCCTTACTCCTGACCCGTAATAAAGAAATATCAGGCTTCTACATCACCCTGAACTGCCCAGAGCTAACTTTGATTTAATGGAGGCCCGCCATCTCTCATACACACAAAAGCCTCTGCCTCTCTCTTTCTCTGTCACTCTCTCAAGCGTACTCACACACACAAACACACACACACACACACACACACAAACACACAAACACACTTTCAGCTCCTGGTATATTAGAATCCACATAATTAGACTAAGTGTGGTACAGCTGTCGACTTGCTGAAATAGGAAATAATATCTGTGGTAAACACAAGTGCCTCTCATCCTCTACAGAGCTGAGGTGAGAGCAACATAGAATGGATGAAGGCCTGCTCATCATGCGGTCATTTTCAGCCCTCCAGGGGGTGCTAACTTCAGACTCCACCAACCAACTCCACACTTAAATTACAGAGAAGTAGAAACTAAAAGTACTATGTAAAGTGCAGCTGTCCCTGTTGGGAAAAAAAGAGTGATACCTCTGGAAAACAAACATTTATAACCAAATCTTTAGATAATACCCCTGAAGATTCAGATATATGACAGAACTGGTAATTAGATAAACAGAATGCATGGAAGCAGCAGAAATCGTGAAGGACTTTACTTTTTTTACTGAGTTTTCTTACATAGTCTCATGAAAAACTGCTAGATTGATGATATGTAATTAAAATGAATCACAGTGCCAGTGCACACACTGTGACAGCTGCAAATGTTAGTAAAATATATATATAAATAAATAAAACAGCAGTTATAGAGTCATTTGCATTGTGATTATATTTACTGCACCACTGCTTAAAACAAACATGGTCTGATAATTCATAAATTCGAACAAATTTTGAATGAACAACAAATGCTTAAGGTTAGGGCTAATTTCTTGGTTTTGTGTTCATGTGTTATGAATTAATTTGTATGGAATCCAACATGTCTCATGCTAATTTGTACAAGTTATATCTGAACTCTCGTATCTTGTATTGGTGTATTTCTTTTGCAGGCTGCTCCGCTGCATTGAGCGTTACTGCACTCAGCAGAAAACTCCTCGTTCCTCCCCTATGCTCATGTTGTCTCTGACGTTCTTGCAGGTCAGTGGTAGGTGGCCCAGGGCACATGCCAGCTGTTATAGTGTCACTAGAGGGCGCTGGGTAGACCAACGCCTGCAAAAGCTTAGAGATAATGAAGTCAAATAGGAATTTCTACAGAGCAAGCAGGCAGGCCTGGTGGGGCGGTTTCAAACTAGACTAAATCTCTCAGTGGGAGCTGGGTTAAGGCCACTTTATGAAACTATTAACAAATGTTTAAAAATTAAGAGGTGTGTGAGTAAATATTAGGGTAAATAGTAGATTTAAATAAAAAAAAAAAGCAACATTATTCTCCAACCATTTTTCTCAGTCTCAGTTTCTCTTCTCTCTGTCACAAACATACACACACACACACTTACACTTAGAAGCTTACAGTGAGTTACCAGCTGATCACTTGACCAGTAAAGGCACACTTGTCTTCATTTTGGAGACGTTTAGATACACTCACACTGTTAAAAACAGAGGATCCTCCCTTCCTATCAAAATCCAGGCCCTGGACTGTCAACTATAATGGGTGTAACCTAAAACAACCCCGAATGCCATCTGCTCTGCCTCCACAAACACATCTTCCTGCCTATACATTATACGTGCAGGCTCTATTAGAAATGTGCAGACACACAGATCAATTAATGGACTCTCTCCTTTACCATTCTATATTCTGAGAAACCCTGGATGCCCAGTGGTAGCTCCTCGGCTGTACAGCGTTCGCCAGCGTTGTGCCGCAGAGACGCTTGCTCATGCATCTCCTTCTCTCTCCCTTTTCTAGCTGCACTGTCTCCTTCTCTCTCCCTTTTCTAGCTGATCTGTGTCTTTGTTTTCTCCTTTGTAGCACGATGTGGTTACTCGTTAGCTCGCTCTCCTCGGACAGTAGGAGAGACAAGGCAATTACCCCGTGGACACAGAGCCGTGAGCTCCGGCGGGCGCCGGGCCACTAAGTGACATGGCGGTCCAATCCCCTGAGCCCCAAGCTGGGGATTTACAGGCGATCTCTGGCATCCCTGATAAAACCTACGTTGACCTACAGCTCTACAGCCTGGGCTGAGCTCTAGTAATCGCTTTAGGGCTGGCCGGGGGGCGTGTGAAACTGAGACGCAGGCTCGCATATGCACACACACACACACACACACACACACTCACACACACACACACACACACACACATACTCACACACTCACACACACACCAACGCACACACTCACACACACACACACGCACTCACACACACATACACACACACACTCACACACACACACACACTCACACACACACTCACACACACACACACACACTCACACACGCACACACACACACTCACACACACACTCACACACACACACACACACATGGACAAGACTACTTTCTGATGGTAAAAGAGCAGTTCTTTGGAACTCAAAGATATTTGCAAGAGAAATCAGAGGAATATCACATTCAAAAGGCAAATGCTTTGAACCTGCCACTTGTGTTTAGATGGCATCAGAAACATTCCGAAATTTAAAGCACTGCAAAATATCAGATTTAATGCATTGTCAAAATGAATTTCTATTGTTCATATGGCTTATAATAGTAGTACAACAGTAAAATAACTTAAATATCTGTTATAAATGACCTGGTAAGGCTTAATGAATATAAAACTGTTTTTCAGGTGAAGGAGCATGTAAATATGTTTTAAATAGAACTTGTAGCTGTATATAATAGTAATTATATTACTGAAACAGTACCGCCTCTGATAGTTAGAAATAGTAGGTAATATAAACAGCACACTGAATATTTTAGGTGGTAAAACTCTTGCCTTTTGCAGCAGTCACTGTCGATGTATACGTATTTATATGAATGTAGTAGAAGAATGTGTATTTTAGAATGCATCCTACGGCTTATGGATCGAATATATTTAAATAAAGGCACCTTGGACGCATACATGGCATGCATTGCTATATGCTTCCATCACCATGGTAGCTAATGTGTGCAGTATGGGTTCATTATACCCAATTGCTGACATACCTGCTCTGTGGTTGTATGCTCATGTCATCATTAAACAAAACATATCTGGAGGTTGCCATGGAAGCATGCAGTAACACATGATGTTTGCTGTCAAAACAGTTTCTTAAATTATGTGTGACTGCAGTAATTGCAGCCAAAGCACTGTGCCTGCCATGTTATTTACCTAAGTGACAACACTCTGTGGTTTCTTTTCATAAATGTTAAGGTAGGTCTGTGTATCATTTTATTCAGTTCAAACCCTGAATTCTCAGTTTCTTCGCTATAGGCCTCTGTAGAAGGGTGTGATGCAATAACTCAAATCGAAGCCTTCTTTAAGCAAAACATGCAGAAAGCTTGCAGTTGAAGGATACAAATAAACAGAAAAAAACAACTGAAAACAAGATAAACAACAAAAATAAGATAAACAACTGAAAACAAGATAAACAACAAAAAAGTTCACATGCACTCAAATTGATGGTAAATAAAAAAGCTGTACAAAAAATTTGCAAAATTGTAATATTGAAACTATAAAGTTTACACTTTTCCTTGGTAATTGGTTTTGTCGTATGAAATTCAATAGTTTTTAAAGTGGTGCTGCAGTGTACAACTCAATGTGAGAATTTCCTGAGGCATTTTCCCCTCTCGGTGGAATGGTAGCTCGATATTCCCTTACAAGAGAAATTGAATTATGAGAGCAGATTGGATAACACTGGATGAAGGGAATGGAGCCAGTCCTTCGTTTAACAAGCCTGTAATATTATCTTCTTCCTCTCTCCAGCTTGCTATCTTGCTCTTGCTAGGTAATTCATGTAACCATTTTCAACTTTTGACTTCTTTAGCCGAAGTGCACAATCAGTTATGTGCCTCTTCCCTCCTATCAGATTCTGGAGACGAAAGGAAATTGCAGTAATATACATTCAAAATATTGTTTTTCAGGAATATGTCGCATCCACTGCCACATCTGCTGCCTACACTTTCTTCATCCTTACCGGGGTCCATCACACCTACCCCAGGTCCACCTCCCCTGAGTTGATTACACCACCCAAAGATCTAGCTCTCCTGGGTCCACTACAGGTTCTCCTTCTCCAGGTCCACCACACCCTCCCTGAGTCAACTACACCTTTCCTGGGTTCACTACACATCCCTTGGGTCCACCATATTTCCCCTAGGTCCACTACACATTCCCTAGGTCCTCCTTCCCCCAGATCCACCGCACCCATGTCTGCCTCACTTCCCCTGGACCTACCTCCCAAATGTCCACCCCCCTGGTTCCACCTCCATCTGTGGGTGTTATTTACCTTAATCATGAAAAGCAATACACAACACAAGTTGCTCCCTTTCCCCACAAGTTTTGCCATGTTATGCATTACTTAGAAGAGGTGTGAGCAACTCTAATGTTGGACATCTTACCACCCTATAGAGTTTAGTTCCAACTCTAATCTAGCACACCTGATGTTAATCAAGGTTCTCGCTTCTGAATGGAGAGTTTGGCTCCAACCAGCAATGTTGGAACTAAACTGAAGTCAAGTATATCTCCAGGATTAGAGTTGGCCACATCCAATTTCCAAGTCTTGTGTTTTTCCATGTTTATTTCTAGTTTCTGTCGGTAAAGTTTTTGTGCGGTTGCCTCCACTTTAATATATTTTCTCATTCTCTTTTTATTTCACTTATTTTTTGTTTTTGGTGAATGTTGGCTGAATAAAAACACACTCCTCACTCATCTTTCTGTTTGCTGTAATACTGAATGGCCTGTGTTTGCAAAGGGGCCCTCTTCAGCTTTACTCAGTTATGCACTACACAAAGAATGAATATGCATAAACTCATGTAAATATGCATGAACTCACAGAATACCTGTGTGATCATGCTGGAAAGTTGCATTGGGTTCCTTTATGGAGCTACTTAACAGTATGTTGACAACTACAGTACTTCTTTAACACATTCTGTCTGGCCACGAATCCACTTCTCAAATGGTGGGCCAGTGTGAGATTTACAGTAATGCTTTACTAGCTACTTACCGTGCCAGTATTCATAGACTGATATGGCTTCAGTCCATTATGCCTAGAAATCCTGACCCCCACAGTGCTGCAATTATTGCATGTACTTACTGGCATTAATCAAGGTCCAGGTCAAGGCCTGGTGTTAGGAAAGGACTCAATTAGGCTTAAAAGACAGAACAAAAATGGCGTTAAGTCTTTGCTATATAAATAAATCTGCTAGATTTTTGTTTATTTTCTGGTGTGACAGGTTGGGACGTGGTAGTCTGGGTCTTTGTTGTCAGGACACCTGCTGTTAACTGAACCTAGAAAGAGTTACCAGTATAAGCAGAACTCCTTCAACCACACCTGTGCTACCTGGCCATGAGGTAGAGAACTCATGCCCTCTGAACCCTGTATATGGGTAAAGATATTATAGTTTCATTACACACACAGTTTGTAGGCCCCCAAAATGGCAAAAATTAGGCATTGGATTATTTTTTCTTCAAGAAACAATGACAGTATTAAAATACTGATGATAAATGGACAATAAAACTAACTGATATGATACCAATGAACCCTATAAATATATAGTTTTACCATTTTGAAAAACAAAAATTAGAATGAATTCAGACATTTGAATTTAAATTTAGGATTTTTTCAACTATACAGACTAAAAATTATTATTTTTTCTAATACAGTTAATATAATGTGTTCCAAGAAAAATAACAATTTATATAGTTTTTTTTTTACCAGTGAAAGAAAATGGGAGGTAGTTCTGACATTATAAATACCTTTATAAAAGATTAAATTTTATTCACCAGAATAAAACAGTAAAACTAGAAACAGTTGCTAGATAATAGTAGATAATAGTAGCCCACTATGACCTACTATTAATGTATGTATGTCCAGTACATAGTCCTTGAATAATAGCAACAATAATAATAATAATTATAAAAAAAACTGTTGTTATTGTTATTGACTCACTGAACAAAATCTCACTGTTCAAATGTAGCACTGGACTTAAAATATAAAATCAGTTAAACAAAACATTAATATCAAGAAAATGCAGTAAACCTTTTTCATACCCAGAAGGCTTAGCTCAAAAAATGGAAGTCTGTGATGACATCTTGATGAGACCACAAAGCCTTAATAATCTAAAAAATCTAATTAAGATAACTGACTTACATACTGTCCATACAAAGAGAGATCTCTGGAAGGTGCATATGAAATAGGTAATAAACATTCTCTCTGTGTCTGTGTCACCAGTGCAAGGACAGCCAGCTCTGACTTATTCATACTCCATGAAGAGCCACATAGGAAGGGAGGGAACAGAGGAATGAAGGAGAGTTGTAGAAAAAAAGAGAATTTGATATACAGCATGAGGGGCACAATGGAAGAAACAAGACAGAGAGCCGAGGAAGAATGATGCAAACACACACACACACACACACACACACACACACACACACACATACACGTTACTATCTCAGTGGGGTATTATTATAGCTAAATAATGATAGCTGCACACCTATTCTTACCCCAATAACCAAAAAGGAACTTCTCTCATATAAAAATACTTGTTTCATTGTTTTCATTTTAATTTTTCTAGTAACAACAGCATTTGTCCTTGTAAGGACCAGCCAAATGTTTCCATAGTGCCATTTTTTTTTCTGTTAAAGAGCAAAGAAACATTTGATTCCCGCAGCCCCCGGTCCATCAACCCCCCCCACCCCCCACACACACACACACACACTCACTTGAATAGTTTTTTTTGTTGTTGTTAATGTCCCTACTACAAGTCTTCACGCTGCACTTCACTAACAAGGTCTCTGTCAGTACTTGAATGTGAAAGTGAGGAAATAATCCACATTTTAACAATGCAGAGCACTGGAGACCACACTGAGCATCACAAAACCAGATTACTAAGATTATCCCTATGCACAGATGCCAGTTCAAACTCTCCATAGGATTATAGATGAAATGTATTATAGTAGCCCAGCCTTGCAAACAGTGGCCTAATCCACATATCCAAAGCATTTATGCTTCTCACTTTTATGACTTTTATCTACATCAGGGTTTGGTAATCAACCGTTAGCAGTCTTTAAGACTCATGTTAGAGCTGATATACTGCAAGAAAGAAAAGAAACAATATGTTCTGTGAGGTCTGTTAACTATGTTGAAAACATTTTGATAAATATTAATAAATAAAATAAAACCCTCATGCCGTGACATTTTTGCTGTCTGCTGAGAACTAAATGGGAGGAGTGCAAGCATTTATTAAATAAACGGTGGTACTCATAGCCAAAGCACACTCTAATCATGCATCATGCCCTGGTGAGAGAACAGGATGCTATTTTAAGAGATTAATCATAGAAGGGCAATGAGATCTGGAGATCTGGCACTATCGACCTCCTCATGAACACAGTCCGGGTTTCCTAGAACAAACATCAGCAAAGATCTCAGGCAAAGAGTAAATGAGGGTCTGGGATGGGACATTGATAGGGACTGGGGGTGGAGGGTTTTAATAGAAAGTGGAGCATGGGTAGAGATGGGGGATGAGGAGGTGGTGGGGTAGAGGGGTGGGGTGGTGGAGGTGGGATTGGGTTAGGGGGTTTGTGTGGTGTGGACACCACTCTGAGCCTCAAATATCTTCACTCAGATGTGATGAGCAGGGTGTAGAGTTACCGTAGAACGCACATCTGGTTTTCCTCAATACCTGATCCCTCAAAAAGCTGTTGTTTGATTATGAAAGACGTTTGACTGTGGGTAATGCCTGTATGATATTTCCCGGTGTCATGTCAGTCTCATCATCATTATGTCTTTATATATATCAAGTCTTTGTTTTCTTCTCCTGGAACCACGCAGAGCATGATCCTTTCTCAGATATGAATCAGCTTTTGAGAGACGACAGTAAACAAACAAGACTCAAAGCTCAACAGAGCACAATGAGAGAAATTAGAAAACATCTAATTCTGCCGTTGCATGGATTCGTCGTTCCTCCAACATCGTAGCACCTTACGATCCGTGCCTATCCCTCTCTCTAGCTACCTGCTTCCACCTCAGCCTGCTGAGCCGACTCCATCCAGATGCAAACAGGAAGAAAAACCTACTCCTCTTCACCTCCGTGTTGCCAGTCTTTTCCCCTCTCTAAAAAAGCTGCATATTATCTTAAGCGAATGAAAAGTCAAGGGCGCACCTGGGCCAGACAGGAACGAACTCATAAATCAGAGAAACGAGAGTGAGACTCCACTCTTTTGCAATGGCTCCTCTCCCAGAAATATATTCAGGCCCTCATGAGTTACTCGCATGCTTCAGGCCACAGGTCGTCCAAGCCTCGAGGCCTGGGGGTGAATACATATCTGCCTCTTGCAGGTTCATTCACACTCGTACCCACGGACACTGAGACGCCTGCTGCCGCAGCCGCTGCCCAAGGTTGTGATGTCAGCCTTAGCGAGGATCTCAGGTCATAATATAAGCATATGTGAGGATTTCAGAGGATGATAAACAGCCAAACGGAGGGAGCAACAGATTAATTCTCTCCGGGGAAAAATATGTACATATTTGTAGAAGGCGAACAGAGGCAGTCGCTCACAAAATGTGTATGTAGCCTTCTGAGGCACGATGTAACGCAACACACAAGAACGGGGGCGTGCTCCTCACCCGCTGAGCGTCCAGCACACTGACGGTGAGGCACGCGCTATCATCGAAACCTGAGGGACCCACGCGTGCTGGAGAAACGTGTTCGTGGAGCCGAGCGAGGCTCTTAAAGGTGTCCACCATGAGGTTTGGCTCTGGGGCATTTTTTTACTGTGAAGCTGAGCGGAGCGCATCCGATTGGTTAAACGCACGGATGCACGTGAAGAGGGAGGGGCAGCGCACCCTGCCTCATCCCATCTACGCCGTCACTTGATCGGCCTGAAGGGTATGACTGACCTGTATTCAAAACATGCTTGTCCTTCTTCACAGTCCACTGGGGATAATTCTGCCTGTCCACAGTTAGGAGCCTCAGTTCCCTTTTGGGCGTCTTCTTGTCATGTTACAGAATTGCCACACGTTTGAGCTTATAAGGTTCCAGGCTAAGATTTGTTCTTGACATGCTTGTCTAGCATGTTTTCCTGGTAGACATCTTGGCAATGTGCCTGATTAACAATGCAGCTTACGTAGTGTCTGTGGGTTTGGAAATGTTACATATGTTTGTATTTTTTTCAGGCAGGCTATGCCTTGGCCACCAAGTTTTATTATGCATGTTTTCATAACAATGACTGAACATGAATAACTGATTTGATCTGAATGAATGTAGCTATGTCATGAATAAAAGCAATGATCAATCACGTGTATGATCAATCACGTGTATGATCAATCACGTGTATGATCAATCACGTGTATGCTCAATCACGTGTATGCTCAATCATGTGTATGATCTATTGGCAGGAATTCAGTTTAAATTATTTCAGTTAATTTCCAAATAATTTTATCCCTCAGAAATGTATTGTAAATGACCTTTTTATACTTTTTTGTACACATATATATTATTTTTTTGACAGTCTTCTTTGAGACTGTCTGGTTAAACTATGTGTCGTCTGGCTTCAAATTATTAACTGCACTCTGGGACATTTTAAACCCATACAATGGTTTTTTAGAATTCTGTAATAACAATGTTTAGTGCCACAAATGCATTTGAAAAAAAAAATGCAAGCACACAGAGCAGAGGTTTATTCATGAAGAGTTAGTGACAGACAGCTTCTGCCAAAATGAAAATTTCGTTATTGCATTAGAGAGATGAAATTTGCTTTTCTGATTCTGAATAGATGTAATAACAGTATTGAATGTGAAAGAATTGTGTTAAGCTCCTTATTGTTGCCTACTCATAAATTCATACTGGTTAAATATTTGTTTCATTTGTGTTGTTTTTTTGTTTTTTTTACAAAAGATAACCAAAAAACACAAAACATCTAATCAGTAAACATATAGAAAACATATAGAAAAGATGCAAATTAAGGGACTAATGATGCAGCATCATTTTAAGTATGTTTAACATCTCAGTTTTGACAGGACAAATTCAGTATTCAGTACTGTTATCTAATTACTTAGGCCTGCCAAAGCCAGACTTGTTTTAAAGGCTGTAGATGTTAGCCATGACTACACTGTCATCCTGGGGCCACACACACACAATTAAGGGGCCACATACCAACCCCTTTGTATGCCGGTTTGCATGTGTCCATGTTTTTTTAAAAAGGCCCACTACTTTTCCCTGTTCTGATGCTACTTCCCCATCTCAGAGTTTCTCTCTGTTCTTCTTCCCTTCTCTCTCCTGTTCCCTGTTCATTTTCTCAGTGTTCTCTCAGTTCTTTCATGAGACAGAATTTCAATAGTACTTTCACATGGGCATGCGAAATCATTCTGCTGTCCGAGGGTCCAGAGGTTCGAGTATGCGTTACAACAACACTGATTCCAGCTGGCAAAATATTTCATTTTATTTTCTTTTTCCATACCAACAAACAGGAAAACAGTGCCATCTTCACAGCATAAAAACAACACATATTTACAAATACATTTAAAATACCTTACAAAAGGTCTAATCAATCCTAGTTCTCAAAGTCAGCACACTTGTCCCTTACAATCACTTTGGGGAATCTGACTACTTAGCAACATGCAACTCTCTCATAAAACCAGACCTTAGTTAGCAGAGTCCCCTTTTGCTAACATAACTAATGCCTTTGCTAAAGTAGCTAATAAATTGGTCTAATATGTTTTTTTGGTAGGATGAATGGTAATAATCAGAAAGAAAAAAAAAATCAGAGAAACTCAAAGAAATCTGCTCTGACCAAAAGTGTTAGTTGGTCAAGCATTTGAAAGGATGCTGGGTCCTTATGGGGAATGTAGTATCCATAGTGAATGTTGATTTGAATGTGTATGGTTCTAATGTTTATGACATGTAGTTTTGTCAACAATCCAGATTACAACATAAAGCATTATGACTTTCATATTGACTTTTTACCTGCATGATTATAGCAGGGAATGGAAACATTTTACTGGGGCATCTGCAGCCATTAAATTGGGTCTAGCGGAGCCTCGGGGTACGAGGAGATGATAGCCCCTATTGTGATGAAGTAGTTCTCTCCATGAGCATTTGAGATATAAGTCTTGCAGTTCCACTGTCACTGTAAAACCCATGCATGTGCATTAAAATACATTCATGTCTTTCTGTTTGGGTTATATTCATATACAGATAATGTGTCTACATGTCTCTGCATTTGCATACTTCAGTGTGGTCTGTATAACATTCATGTGAGATGCTTTTAGATCTTTGTGTGTGTGTGTATGTGTTTTGAGGATCTTCTATTCTGAGGTTTTAGGTAGAGTGAACTCTGCTGGAGTGAACAGGTTGCTTTCTTTAATTCCCTGTCCTGTACATTAGGCGTGCTGACTGACCACGACCAGCAACCACACAATTCTAACTCTCGAGGTTAATTTGCCAGGGCCGAAGGAATGGTACTTCCAAATGTGCACCTAAGGGCAGAGATCTGTTCCTGCTGACCTGTACAACTCCTTCCTAATGAGTCTCCATGCAGTTCCCTGCGCTCTGATTACTCTGATTGCTGCCACACACCCTCTGTCCCTCTCCTGCACACAGGAGCAGCTCTGATGTGTGCCTGACAGGGTTGTGACCTCTTCTCTACCTATCAGGTACAAATTGGAGGATCCGAACTGAATAGGCTCATTATTGATCTAATTATACTGTACGTGACCACATTGTACAAAATGGAAGAGGTACTTAAACAAAGATTGTTACGAAAACTGATTATTGAGGGTTAAAGAGAATATCAGGTTTTGCGGAAGGTTTTGAGAGATATGTACATTGTTATTATATACATATACATAGGTACAATGTTATTATATAACATTATGTAACATTATAATTGTACATGAAGATATTACATTATTGTATTGCGTATTACGTACCTCATGTTTAAATGTCATTCTATTCTGGTTTATTTTAGTGAGAATCTGAATTAATATGTTCAATGTTTGCAGCTGGTTTCTTAGTTACAGATCTGACATGGTTTAAGAACCTCCACCTGGTTTAAGAACTTCCACAAGCACATACACAGTTTTCAGTCTGTTTCTGATTATTAGGAAAAGGGTCATTTGTGGGTCAGATGTCATCTCAGTCACCAAGGAACTTATTTTCCTAACTGCAAAAGTCTGTCCAATTATGCCGTTAAAACGTGGATGATTAAATGTATTGAGAAATATAGATTGTGTTGCTTATGCAGTACCAAAAGTAAATGAAGTAAACCTGAATTATTGCTGGTCTAAACTTTATTTTTTGTTCTGCACTCTGCTTTAATTAGAAACAGAGGTCAACCACCAAAGCTCATCTATATTTTCTGTTGGCATTTACCTGATGTTTATTAGTCTGCCTGTCTTAGCATTCCTTGAACTTGTAATCAAATCACTTTGAGATGTATTAAACACAGGCATAGTTCACTTATTCTAGTTTGGCTTGTACATTTTGTTTTGTTTTCAAACTTATGTGATATATATTAACAGAGCAGAATATTCATTATGAAGTGTGGGCCCAAACAAATCCAACATAGGTGATGATAATTTAAGCCTATTGAAATGTAAAGCGGCGTCTCCATATATCGTTTTATGTTGCCTTGTTAGGGGTCCTCGTTAAGATGCAAATTAGCCACTTGAGAGGGGTCAGCATAGGAGGGTTCTCCCAGTGCCTGTACCTGCCCGCCATTTTCCTGGCGAGAAACATCCCTTTATACATGCACTTGCGTGTTTATTTCCTTTCGTACCGTTCTCAGTTTGCGCCGACAGCTAATCAGAAGCAAATGAGAAAAAAATGGCTCCACCAAATTGGCTAATTCAGTGTTACTCAAGAGGCAGCATGTGTTTGGCAATTACGCTGATCCCATAAATATCCCAGGCCCCCGGAAACAGGGAGGGAGAATCAGGAAATAATTATGATTAGCGATTTAATTACAGTCTAAACTCCATCAGGCAAATATAGGTTATGATTACACAGGAACAGTCTGAAGAGGGGGGAAACTACTGTATGCACATTAAATCCTGTCCTGTGCTCAATCTCAATCCTGGTCTTAATGAGGAGAACCAATTGTAAGGATTAGCACTGTGCTGTTTAATGAGGAGAACCAATCATAAGGATTAGCGCTGTGCTGTTTAATGAGGAGAACCAATCATAAGGAATAGCGCTGTGCTGTTTAGAAACATTTCGCTGTGTTGTCTTTGGCGTCTTGATGTAAACTTCGGTGATATACTAGAAAGCTGCATAATAGCCTGTCTAGTGGTGCACCGATAGGGGTGACTGGGATGGTCGTAATAGATGCATGATTGTAACGGCATCACTTTCACAAACAAAATATGACCTAAGAATTATGATTATTCGTGATTGATTTCACGCGTAATAACGTCCATCCTGAACCGCGTAAAAAAGCATGTAGCTTTTACAGCCAAAACACTGATGATCAGGTAGGAGAGTATGTTTTTGGACCAAGGCAATATTTTGATTAGCACTGATACTGTTGAAGTCGGAAATATGTAACTTGAATGATATTAAAAAGTGTCTAAAGTGTAGCTCAATTGCAAAGCATTTCATCTGTGCTACTTTCAAACCACCATGCTGCTACAGCTCAAGTGTTATAAACCACATAATGACATTTAAACTTATTATAAACTTATTATCTCCTTCTTTGTCTCCTGTGTTACAGCCTAGACAGTGGGTGAGAAAAACCGGGGCCCAGCCTGCACGTAAATCTGCATCAGATGAGGTGAAGCAGGGAAAGGCAGCCAAAGAATACACTGTCTACCATGTGACACTGAGTAGATACTGCAAGAAACAAACAAAAAACCCCCAGAGGACAAGGATCAAAACAGCTGCCCAGTGTGGGCTATCACAGCAGTCCAAGCGTATTCAGCGTTCAGCAAGACGAGTTGACTGCTCATTGGCTGGGGCGGCACATTTGTATTTTTGAACTTACTTCACATGGAGCAGACTTGCTGAGCATCGGACAGGTGCAGACTAGCATGTTAAACCTAATTAGGAATTGTTTGCTAGCATATGTGTTAGCTCTTTTGTGTCTATGTTGTGTTGTACCAGAATGATGTTTGTGATGAGGTTTTCAAGATCACATGAGTACGTAAATAAGTAAGTAATTATTTTTATGTATAAAAGATACTGTTCCTACTATATTTTGACATGCTGACATATACACAATAAACTCATTTAGATGTATATTTTGTGGGCTTAATATTTAAATCTTCTTAACTCTGTTATTGTTACAACTTACTTCCCTGCTGTGTTACAACCTGCCCCTGTAGTGGGACAACAATGGAACCACTCGCATTTGGCATTAATACAAATGCTCTGAATTCTGTGATATTTCTATTTGAAATAGGGGTACTTTGTGTCACAACTTGAGAGCTCTCTCCCAAATGTTCTCCAAATTAAAGGCGCTGAAACAAAAAATGCTGCAGCCATCATCCAATCTCCTCTCCTTTACAGACGTTAGATCTTTTGCTGACATTACCTATTGAATTCCACACTGCCCACAGGGAGGCTTGATGCTGAATTGGTTGGACCATATACCTAAACTGATGTGCGGGAGAGGAGACGCGAGAAGCTGAATACAAAAGGAGGACGATGCTAATCACTAAAACAGATGGCTTGTACGTGGCCTTGTTGGAGCAGCTATTTGTTCTTGCTGACCCAACTCTTTTGCACTCTGTCTCTCTGCAGTGATAACAGTCAAGTGAACTTAAGCAGCCAGGATTTAATTGCATTTGTGGCAATGGAACTCATCAGGACAGAGGTAATTTAAGTGGAACAGTTTCTGCATTTGGCAAAGGGGTTTGTATATAAAAATGACTGCATAAATGCTGACACTGAGTGTGGCTTTGGGGGTTATGCTGTTTCGATAGTCATTATTTTAAGAAACTTGTCTGTGAGTTCTTGCTTTCTAAGATCCCACTCACCCCAGGGCAAACTTATTACTATTATATTTATTATTCTTAAATACCACTTTTCTAACACCAAATGACACTCTAAAATCAACCTTCTAGACAATGGTCAACAATTAGCCTTTAGCAAAAAACAACACACATCAGTTATAAGCAGCAACACACAATCTTAACGGGACAGCACACCTCTGGGAGATTGCTACAGGTGCAGGAGATGGGAAGGAAGGTCACACCCATGGAAGATCACCATCCATCACTGGGCGTTCAGACATTCACGCATACTCTCATACCAGAAAAGTTTTGGACAGCCAAATCATCGGATTTCCATGTTTTTCTTGGACAGTGGAAAAAAAAACGGACAACCCAAACAGAATCCACACGGACACAGGCAGAACACGGAAACTCCATCCTCAGACGAATCCAGGCAGGGACGCAAACTCAAGACCATAGTGTTAGGAATCAAACATGTTTATTACCAAGCCGCCATGTTGTTGAACTTATTCTCTCTTGCTAGTGGACATTCCTACACTAGTGTAAGTTATTAGTGTTGCAACATTTCATTCAGTGTTCGATTGTCCACAGTGATCAAGATGAGACTGAGATAAGGTAAGGTAAGATATATAAGGTAATAGGTAAGATTCATAGTCACAAGGCTACATGGCTATTAGATATAGTCTTTATATAACATCATTACAATATTCAGTACATTGTAAAATATATGCAAACTCATTTGCATACTATTAAGAAACCAATCTGTGATACTTTAAACCCATCTGTGATCCTTCATGTTTATGTTTTTAATGCTGTTGCATAATTCCAAATGGATATCCGAATTTAAATAATGATTCAAAATTTTGGTGTCATCATCATTCACATTTATTGCATTTCCTCTTGTGGAAATTAAGTCTGACATAATTTTACTGATTTTTTTTTTCAGATGCATTTCAGTGCAAGATTATAACCAAAGAATGGCCTACAGGTGAAAATACTGAGGGTGAAAACATGGCAGGAATGTCAGCATATCATGGCATGTTATTTGGTATGAAGGACGAAGGCTTCTATCACATCAGAGAGCTACGCTTGGTGCACATGCAGAGATTAAGTGATGCATTCTTTCTTTCAGTTTTTCACAATAGGTCCATTCACGTTTTACATGACATAATTCACTGGAAGATATATTGTTGGTGACAGAAATGTATTATGAGTTTTAGAATGTAAGAATTTGTTCCAAGTAAGCATTGTTCCAAGCATTATTACCCTCTTAATATGGACCCTTTTAGAAAAGGGAGGGGTCACGTTGTTTTTGTCTGTAACAGTATGCAGACAAATTCAGAGAAGGACACATGTGTGAACAAACTATTATTTCAGAACACTGAGCCAAAATCAGAGCAAAAAAAAAACTGAATAAAATGAATCTGAAAGTGGAAAATACAGTTGGACATCATGGAAGGTTAAAGTGAACACAAAGCAAGGCTATGAACATTCATACAGACACAGATGCATGTAACAAGAATTGACAACCATGACTGAAAAACAGTGGTTAAACCCAAACATAGGGAAATCGCCAAGAAATGAGATATAGGTGATACAATATAAGGCAGAAAGCAAAAAACAAAAGCACATGGTGTTGGACAGTATAGGAACCAAGACGCAAGAGGAGGGAACTGCAGCACTGCCAAGTTGACAAAAAGTGAAACAGAGACGGACATGAAACAAGTAGAGGAGTTTCCGTGTGCTCTATAGAGCAGATAAAAATGAATTTGGTGATTAGTTATCTCATTAATGAATGGTTTTTTTTTTTCATATCTATGGTATGCTGCTAAAGGAGGCCTTGGACAGTAGATTCTGTTTCACTGTTTTTTTCTACTGATATTGTGCCCTTTTGGCACTTTTTAGAAATTTGTTTTGTTTGTTCGTATATTTGTTTGTTTGTTCGTTTGTTTGTTCCTTCCTTCCATTGTGAATCATATCTGCCATGATGCTCCACATGACTCCATTATCAGCCAAGAACTCTTGCTGATGCCAGCCAGTCCCCAGCAATGGACTCCAAACGCAGATAAAAGATTAATCAACTGGATGGAGGCCCTCGTCAGAATCCCTGGTTCCCCCCACCATGCGGTGGCACAGTCCCAGACTTTGCTATAGCTTATTTACTACTTTTTTTTCCTATATATTTATCTTGTTGTCATGGTGACTGGTGTCGGCCAGAAGAGGTCTTGGTTCCTCCCAAGGTTTCTTCCTCACGCTCTTAGGGAGTTTTTCCTTGCCACTGTCGTCCTTGGCTTGATCACTGGGGGCTTGGACTCGGACACTTGTAAAGCTGCTTTGAGACAACATCTTTTGTAAAAGGTGCTATATAAATAAAACTTGATTTGATTTGATTTGATATAGCACTGTAATGGTGCTGAAATGATGTACCAGGGACATCAATTTTTTTGGTTTGAATAGTTTTTCTTACAGTGTAGACCAAAAGTGATTACATATGTAAGGTTGATCATGTATTGAGGGTAACTGAAAAATACAAAGATGAATAACAAATGTATTTAAGTATCAAATATTTTGTTTTTACTTCACTATTGTATGCATGCTGCTTACCTGATGTATGTTGTTTTTTAAGCAAAATTCCTATAATCACTTTCAAGTACAGAAAAATAATCTATTTTTTTCCTCTGCAGAGAAGGAAAATGTCTAGTTTAGGAATCTGGTCATTAATCTTTGGGCTCCTTGTTTCCTTTCTCTGCTGGGTGTGCTGTCCAGGGTCCTGAAATTCACTGACAGCAAAGTGTAAGAGATCAAAGGTGGAACAGCGCGTTAAAAGGTGTCTGAATGCTGGAGGAGAGTGTAGCCTCAAAATGAGAGGAACCTTCAGTCTTTGCATATGAATACGTTTTGGGCAATTTGGGTATACTGTAGGCTGTAAATCTCATTTTCTGGAGGCACACCCAGCTGGCATTAGGGACAGCAGCTTCTCCTATCAGTAAAACAGCGATGGCACATTACTTTCACTTTTTTTTAAACTGATTTTTACTGTGTTTAATTCCACAGCCCACAGGAGAAAAGCATGGCAAGGTGTTGATATCATGAAGCATGTTCTTTTTCTTCTCAAACCAATTATTTTGATTGTTTGTGCTCTAAACAAATAAAAATC